>CM073769.1:86660865-86863915 GCA_037158775.1 Hetaerina titia | reverse complement strand
GACATGATTTAGACATTCTAATAAGAATTATATAATCTTTATTAGAAACAAACATGTCCACGGAGATGCAACGATTCAAAACTTGCCATTTCGAGTGGGTAAAGTCGAAATAGTTCGAAAAAATGCCACTCAGAGGTCCTTCCACGTGTTTTCTCTCTCTTCGATGGTATGCGTCTTCAAGAATTCAAACCTTTATCTGTAGAAACCAACTTACTTTCTAGTCAAGCCGTGAGTTTTTGAATGTTTTATCTTTTATGATTTTGTTTGTATTTTGCGTGCAATTACGGCAAGTAAATTTTTTTTCAACAAAGTGTGCAAAATAATTATATTTCCAAAAACAACGAATTAGTGTTCCATTATTTGCGTCATGCTTATGTCTTTCGTGACAAATTAACAGTTCGTTATCAAGTCGCAATATTAAAAACTATATGAATATATATATATGAGGAGTCCCAGTCTGCTTTACATGCCCAGAAACCCATCTGACGTTTCTGAGACATCCATACGGGGACATTTTTACGTACCTCATGAACCAAATTCTCCAGCCACAATGTTTCTGAAATTTCCATTAAAAAAGTTCTTTTTGATATAAGAGTTCTCATACAATTCATGCATAATGGGCAAGACTTCCCATTCCGTCCTTGTTGAAACAAATACATTCTCCCTTGTGTCCATCAGGTCAATCTGGAATATCATCAGGCATATCATGATAATCATCTTGAGGAGCCACTATGAGCTCAATGCAATTATCTGCACAGTATAAACGAAACATCACGTCCGTGCGGTGTCTTCCTATGCTCAGATTTGTAAAATATTCTGATCGCTGTTTATAATCCCTGAATGCGAATCGGTCTCACGATTTAATTAGTCTTCCTCATTTAAATCGTGCCCTCAAACGAATTGGCTATTATATTTTTATCTCTGATGACCATGACTCTAGTAAAGTATTCAATCTCTAGAAGTTCAATTCTAGAGTGAGATAATTAGAGGCATTTATCTTGTACTCATTTTCTAAGAACATGCTGCTAAATGGTGACTACTTATCACGTTTTACATTAAATTTTAAGATATATCTTTTGCATAACTTATTTTCTTTGCTAGGAGACATAATGATAAATATTTAGGAAGGAAATCACCAATGAAGCATTATTTATAATGATATATTTAAAAAAAACGGCAGTTCATTCTCGCATTCCTTCATGTGTGAAAACTACTGCTGCTGATTTCCCGCTAATTTAGTTGGCAAAGATTAAGAGGGCTGCTCAGTAAAGAATGACTATAAGTTTTAACAAAATACCTTTACTGATCCTCCATATATTGATGGCCCTTCTTAAATTAGTCCCCATATGATTAAATGAACCTGTCCCACCTTCTTTTGCAGCCTCGCAAGACGCTGGAAGTCATTTTTTTATAGATCCTTCAAAATCGCCTTAGCGCCCATTATCACTGCTGATTCTGATAATGAATGAGATGAGAAAAACGCTCCCCACGAAGAATTTTCTTCACATTGGGGAACAGGGAAAAGTTACACGAGGTCTGGCAAATCGGGAGGACAAAAAACACACTTTACATTAATTTTTTCGAGAGATTTGGCATTTTCGATGTGAGCCCATGCATTAACTTGTGCAGGATTCGGCCTATTGGTTTTAAATGTGGATTTATGCGATTGGTATGACCTCAGAGGTTTTCAGTACATTCTTATATTATGCCCCATTTACAGTAGTGTGTGCTGGTAGGATATTGGCTGGTCGGAAGTAATGTTAATATGCCATTTCCTGATCGAAAAATGATATAAAGATCCCCACTTTGGACTTCTTGGTGTCGGTGATGATGGAGACTTTCACCAAGAGCTTTGCTCTTAGGATTAAAATGATGTGATGCCCCAAACCATACTTGACGAGTGCACTTCGTGGAGTGGATTTTAATGTAGTACGTTGTACGCCGGATGGGACTGTGGATCCCTTGGCGCCTTTCGTGAAGAGTAGGCTAAGGCCGACGCCGGGTTTCTCTCTACCCTTCCTCCTTTCCCATTCGTCTTCTAATGGCACAAATTACCTAGGTTGTCGGTCGTCTCCCCTTATTACTGCTACTACTACAAAATTAATGTAGCCAAGTTCCATCTGCAGTGATAAATATTCGAAATAAATTCCTCATCATCCTACAGAAAAAACTTAAAATTGCGCAGAAACCTGCAAGCGAATGTTCCGTTGCTCCAATGTAAGCAGTCTCGAATCTCAACGTGCGCAAACGGGCCTCGTGAGCAATATTTCTGTAGCCAAAAACGTGCAAGTGGAAGCCGATGAATTTTTAATATTTCAAACAGTCCATTTAACGTCATTCGACGGTCTCTCAGTGACAATGCTTACTTCCGTAAGAGCTATGATTGGAGCTCCGAGTCTACCTTCCTTTGAAATTGACGGTGTCCCCTCTTTAAATACCTCAAGTCATTTTCCAGCTGTGCTGTAGGGAAAAACAAACTCTCCATCAGCCTCATGTAGCATTATATAGGCCTCGACAGACGTTTTGTTCTCTATCTTTGTTTGTTTGTGAATGCAATATTTCAATGTAGCGTACTGCCCATCGCGTGTCGCCTCCATCACTGACGTAGTTGAACTGAACAGGTTTCACCTTGCAATGACTGTCGCTGATGCAATACGCAAGTCAGATCAATGAAGATTTTTCTACACGTACATTATACTTAGAATATCATAGAGTCAAATTTTTGCACTCTGAATAATTTATTGAACCTACATTTTTAGTCCCACAATAATTATGTGAACAAAAATCGCATGATCATATCTTTATGGAACAGTTGTCGTAGGTTTAGAAACGGTGCAGCATGTCTCGAGCATGCTGCATGAGACGGTGCTCTTGTGTATAATGAAAACATCAGGTGTGCAGTATATATCTGTGGCACGCAATAGCGGTAAATTATTGTCGAGGCAGGTCGATCCCTTCACGTTTTAAAAACTTCTATTAAATTATGTTTTTGGCGAAAGAGTTTAACTGTAAAACGCTTGTGACGTCTCCACTAGCGAAAGATCCACCCTTCCTCATTGGTCGCTGCTTTCATTCCAAAGTGGGAGAGGTGGATGGCGAAAAGAAAGGGGTCCCCTCGAGCAGGGAAAAAGATGGGCGTCCCCTCACTAAGAGGGTTGGAGGGTGTCTAGCATTCCACCGGACACGTTTTCGCTGCGGGCGAAAGGGAGGAGGGGCGTTGGGATGGAGAGATCCGCAGGTGAGTGTGGGTGTTGGCGGAGAAGGGCCAATGCCGGAGATGGAGATTAGGAAGAGAAGGAGTGGATGGAACCTGGAAGGGAGAAAGGAGGAGGATGCCTACCTGTACTGATCCGACGAAAGCTGAGAAGTCGGCATAAAGGTTCCACTTCACTGGGCATTGATGGAGAATTTATTTCGATGAAAAAGATGGACCCGTTTGTTGTAAATTCGTCTAACATAAGCACATCTAGTTACTAACTATGCGGGGCTATTACAGAGGAAAAATAACAATATGATAACAGATAACGACTGAAACCAAAGAATTTATGGCAATGTAATTCAATATTCACAGCTAAGTATCCTTTTAAGTTTCAGATATTATTTACAAATTTCCTGAAAAAGTATTGTTATTTTAGTAAAATATTTTTACTGTGTTCAACTCTTCAAGTTCATAATTAATATGATCTCATATAATACCTACTGGATAATTATTCCTCACAAAATGAAAGTTAATAAAAAATTGACTTATCTCTTTTAATTATTCGATAAAAAAATAAACACAAAAAACAACAATGGCTAATGTCTCCATACATTGGACCCACGTTAGAAGAAGTTATAGTTTAATACTAAGGGAAAAATCATAATTACTGCTCAACCAAAATTAATTAGGTTTTTAATCCAATCCAATTAATTAAATTACTCTCTCCTAGTCGATTGGATCAGGTGAGAGCATTGCAATTTTCAAAGAAGCGAAATATCATTTCAGTTCAAGGAGAACTCTTCATTCCCTGTCTATACAGCAGGGAGATTCATAATGCCGATATAAGGAATGCGTAACACAAAGAACGAGGAATGCGCAGCATCGCCGCCGAAGGCTGATTCGACGGAAGATGCCAAAATCGGACAATCGTTTGCGCCCATTGTTCATCGCAGCCCTGAAATCTACATCATCAGTAATACGTGACCTAAGTTTCCAATTTGGGAAAGGCCGCCAGCGTTTTAAGGACACACTTGAGAGTAGAAATTGACTTCATTTCCTCCATGACATAGTCTTTACTGGTAGTACACGATGAAAATTAATGTTAGAAATTCTATTGAGCGAGACAGATTACATAATATAATTCCATTTATGCAACGATTTTTTTTCTCTTTTCCGATTCACTGATTCAAATGAATCTGCTCGTTTAGGAGAGTAATATCGTTGGACCCACAGTTCTGATTTGCATCGCAGTTTGTCGTTTTTGTCATCTTGGGTAAAAACAAATGGAAAATATAGTTAGAAGAAGGGTAGTGAGACTCGTAATATACAGGGTTCGTCCGGAAAATAAGTGTCATTGTCTCATTGTCTTTTTTGACAAAAGGGGAGTCGTCCACTACGAATTTGTACCTGAACGACAAACTGTAAATGCTGCATTTTACGTCCAAGTGCTCGACAGGCTTCGAAAACGAGTCGCCCGCGTCCGGCCAGCGATCAAAAACATCTGGAGACTGCATCATGACAATGCGCCGTCTCACACCGCACTTGTCGTGTCGGACTTCTTGGCCAAGCACGGCGTGGCAACGCTGCCGCACCCACCCTACAGCCCGGACTTGGCACCACCGGACTTCTTTCTGTTCCCGAAGATAAAGAGGAGTTTGAAAGGAACGCGATACGGGACTTTGGACGCCGTCAAAGAGGCCGTGACGACGTGTCTTCGAGAGGTTCCCGATGATGCCTTCGCGGGAGCGTTCCAGGAATGGGAACGCCGCTGGAACAAGTGTATCGACTCACAAGGGTCCTATTTTGAGGAATATTAGCTTAAGATATGTAAAAGTGTAATAAATTTTTTTTCCTGAGCTCAGTACACTTATTTTCCGGACGAACCCTATAGAAAACAATATGAAAACAAAAATATAATAGGTAGATTATAAACTGAAAAATGACGATACTATTACTTTGAAAATTCATCGAAAATTTTATCACTTAGAGGAAGAATGTTTATAAGATGCCGTGAAAAAAAAAATACCAACAATTATCAGACCCGGGAATGCATCTCCAGATTTAGCATCGGCTACCAAATTGGATTGGAGAAAAACTACATAAAAATTTAGACAAACGCTAAAAATTCGTTATCATGAAAACTTTGAAGGTATTTCGAAACAGTAAGGATCACATTACATGTGGCATATGCGCGTACGGAGTCTGCTGATGGTAATAAAAAAGACAGTACTTAATCTTTCCCGTCATAATCAAGCATATGAATTTTAAAGTTTCATACTACATTTTTTCAGAGGACAAGTCATTCGACTTTTATCTCAGAGAAACGGGACCTAGAGCAGTGCTTTTATTTTGAAATAAATAAGCTGCAAATAATTTCTATAAAGTTAAAGTTTAAATCATAACTAGCGACAAGATTTGAAAGCCAATACTCATAGTTAACAAAACTTTTATCTTCACAACTCCAAAAATCATAAATATAATATACAATAAGCATGAACAATAATATGCAGAATTTTTTTTCTTTTATTTATTCGATAAAATAATATTAGAGAGTTCTCATGCATTCCTTTTCTCAGGTAATGCCGATTTTATACTGTTAGAAAATGAATTGAAACATCTAAAAGTGTCTACAGCCATTGTTATTTCGCAATCTCTGTACCCAATATGGCGTGATTTATGGGAAAAAGATCAAATCGAGACAAAAATTTAAACTCCTATATGCCTATAAGGCAACTTTAAAAATTCCTTAAGGTAATTTTCATATATGTTGAGATAATGATCAAGCAACCAAAACAATTGGACGTACGAAATTAGATGAACCGCATTCGCTTCAGAACAGAACGGCGAAAAAATGGATCGTGTTCCTCAGTTCCCCCATCCACCAATGAAATTACATAGCTCCGAATCACGCACTGGAGATTTCAACGATCGATAAAGTCAGACGATATCTTCTGCCACCAAGGGCTCATCCTCTTTCATTAACGCGTCCAAGTGGTATTATTCCCTAAAGAACATTCGCTACCTTACTAGTGAAGACAAAAAAGATATCCCTTCAATAAACACGCGTGCCCATTGAGTTCATGCGATCGTGACGGATAAAAGGTTTTTCATTTGAAAATTGCAGTCTGCGGTCTTTCTTGCGATTTCATTGCTCTTATTAATGGATAATACACACTCGAATGGGAATGAAAAAAGCCATTGATAGCGAAAGAGGGCGGATCAATCCACCTGTGAACTGAAAAATCATTAAGGAACGGTGGAGGCCGCAGGAGAGGTGTTCCTAAAAGCTTTCCGAAAGTGAAGAAGATGGTACCGCTTCATGGCACTGATCCCTCGGCCTCTCTGTTCGACTGGAGAGTGCATCACTAGCTGTTTTACATCAGATTATCCCGCCACTTCTAGAAAGGGTATCACATAGAGATCCACAGGAAAGCATTTCAGCTATGTAAAGGGACGATTTAAAGGTGTTCATTTTCAGTCGCAGAGCTGAAAACACCGTTTTTAAACTCCAAACTGCGAATGACAGTTCAATTTTATCATAATTTTCCGTACAGATTGAAGGCACGATGCAAGTCGCGACACTTGGTTTGGAAATTAGTCAATTAGTTTACATTGATGTGTAAGAACCTCGATGATGTTTTGAGACGCAAATATCGACTTAAGTTCCCTCTTCAGCTAAGTTCATGTAGGTCCCATTTCCAAATGCAAAAGCATTTTTGATTTCATTAAAAAAATGTGAAACGCGTACAGGAAATGGGATTTATAACATTGGGGAGTCAATGAGGTGGAGGCGGGTGATAGAAAAAACAGTTGACAAAAGATCTTATGTCAAGTTAAAATCCTTACTGTGTTTCACTGCCATGTGTTATCACGGCCGGGAAGATTTTGCACTATGCCCAAGCCGATCACTCGAAATAAATGTAAACTGGCATACCAATTATGCCTTGGGCGAGATTCTAACTTTGAACCTTTGGGCAACCCAAATGGGGCACACTACCCTCGGAGGTGAAGTACCCTTTCGAAAATTTGTCGCGTGGTCCATTCAACGCGTACCTCAACATTTTGAGACCAATGGGTCCGGCGTGTCTATTTCAGATGGTCGCCTAAATGCAGAAAAAAATACAATGAAGTGAGAACATGGGGGAAATGCGTGTTGTGAGTGACCGGGAGGGGTATAAACTCTGGGTTAGAGATTATTAACGAGTTCACTGACTCGGCGTAAGAAGGGTGAGAATCGAGTGGGGGGGGGGCAGGAGAGAGAGTGAGTGTGTATAAAAAGGCAGCGCGAGTAAAACGCCGCACAGGGGTCCCCGGAGAGGAGGGCCACGGAGGAAGAGAGGCGTATGGAGGGGGATGCTCTCGGAGGAAGGGGGTGGGAGGGAGAGGGTAGTGGGGGGTGCGGATGAGCTGGGGAGTGGGGGAGGGCACGGTGGTGCCGGTCGCGGCGGCCAAGGTAGGGAGGATGGGGATGGCGCCCGCGGAAAGAAGAACAAGGTTCAAGGACAAGGCACTGCCCCAATCCTTCCTTCCCCCTTGCGTGCCAGCCCCGTCGCCATTCCCTGCCTTTCCTCAACCCACCCCCAACGCTCCCTTTGAAAACCTCCGTAAAAGCTAATTAACTACAGATATAATGAGAGAGTGTGGTGCAGGAATCGAGGGTCCTATTTTAAAGATCGCTTCGCCGCCGACGCTAAAGAGGAGGGATAGAATATGTTCGCTCACTAAACGTGTTTCAAGTTCCTTTTCCGGATAGGTGAAGTCTTAGTCATGCAAAAGCAGCATTTTCTCCGTGGGGAGAACTATTTTATTTTTACAGTATCTTTCGCATGAGAACCAGTCCACTTCGACAAGAATGATAATAAGACCCTGTTGAAATTCGGGAAATTATTCTTTTACTTTTTCTCTGAAATATAATTCATCCCCTGGACTTTAAAAAAAAATATAAATGCACCAATCTCATTTTCAGGTGAATAAGAACCCTTTTGGGAATAATATGACGAAAGCATTCTCTAGTTCACTCGGAATCCTAAATATTTCCAATAAACGAACATAAAAGGAACAGATTTTAAGTCAAATACGGCAGTTGTTACTGTTAAATGATTAACTGTTGACACCAAAATCCTCAACATTAGGATAAATAATGTGTTTCAGAATCCGCTGAAAAGTTTTCATTCACCGCTGCAAGTGTCGACAGTCTAAACAGTAATTTACAAAGTCAAATTTCAAGTAAGTAGTCAAACCAGGGTAGATGAATTAAAAACTCAGTGGATTCTATAAAGCAATTCATTCCTTGCATAAATATGATGGCATTGCACAAAAAGCTGCCTGAAAATGTTAAGTACATCAGCATGTTCCAAAAATAGTAAACATAATTTAAATATTGGACAACATATTACTACAACTGGCATAAAGCACCTTGTTTGGTAAAATTTAAGTAACATGGAGATAAATTCAAAAGAAAACAATACAGTTCCGGCTTTAAATTTGAAATGAAATAAAAAGATATACGTTCATTCAAAGAACATAGATTATACTTCGTGATTTGGTACTTCGTCAATGAAGGACTTGAATTGAGTCCACTCAGAAACTGCGGCACCAGTATTTTACCACGATACCCGAAGACTTGTCTCAGACCGGCACCTGCCCAGATCACTAGCCTTTCATAAAATTTAGGTCGGTTCCCCCCTTACTTCAGCACGACTTGTAATTTTCTTGCGATTTATGGCCGTGTCACCCTACGCTTGAAATCATATTTTTATCTCAGCTGAGGGTGAGGGTCAAAGAAGACCTAGTCTGCTGAGCACCTTAGACTATTCCAGGATTCCTTTCCACTTTCTCGAAGTATAGAGTATTTTATAGATGGTGAGAATGGCTAACACTAAGACCCTTTAATCGGCTAAATCTTGGCAACAGGAAAGAAGAAATGCTTATCCTAACCATATTGCGGTAGAGCACCCTGGGATGCAGTAAACAAAGCATGATCCATAACTTCTTCGAAAGCAAGAACCATGACGTTAAATACGGCTCCTATTTAACAAGTGAGTGTTCCTTAAATCAAGGATGGCGGCAGTACAACAACCGGCCGGTCAGGTAGATCCTCTCCGTCGTAAAGTATTATCGTGAGGAAGATTTAAGAGCTTCTCTTGGCGCAAGCGGTGTTTATTTTCGGTATTAGAATTCTCTTTTTTATCGAGATCGGGGCGTAATTTTTTAAGTACTTACGTGGAATGAATTGCATAGGCAATGCGTCATTGTTTGTGCATAAAAACAACCAATGGAAGTGATGGAAGTCATGTATCTTTCATCGGTAAAGAAAAGTATTTATAGCATCGGCTGGAGGAATTCGTACAAGGAACTTGGATAATAATAAATTCTAACTGAGGGAAGGGAGCTTGAAAATAAGCAGCTACATTTGCATTGTTCGCATATAAATGACATCACTAGCTCTTTAAAGTCTTGTCAAGTCTACCGAACATTTTTGCATTGTCATGGACTTTTATCTTAAACCCTATCGGGCAGTACGAGTCAGTATCTCAAAAACTAAAGTGGAAACGACTAAACACGAAAACAAATAAGGTTAAATATTTGATAGTACTGAGAAAGGTAGGCACCATCTTATATTTTTAAAAGCATGTTTACTCGCCTTACAGGAATTTTTTTAAGTGAAACAGTAGTTAACACAAAAAATCAAAACTCTCCCTAGAACAATAACTTTCTGCAATTATTTTCGTGAAAGATGAAATGACAGTGTTTGCTGGAATTTCCTGATCCACTAGTTCCTCAAACAAATGTCCTCTTAAAACCTGCATAAAAAATCCCATCGAGATTTTTCATCAATAAAACAGTGAGGATATGTATTGATTAAACGCTTATTAATTATTAATTAAATTTATCATCTCTCATTAATTAAACACATTGCGTGCACATTATATATATATATATATATATATATATATATATATATATATATATATATATATATATGTATGTATTGTAAATTGACTAGTCGACACAAACACACAGAAACAGAAACACATAAAAGAGGGACTCGTGTATATATATGTGGATAGATGAGTTCGTCGAAGTAACACGGAAGTGTTGAATAAAAAACTTGGACAGCAAGAAACAATAATATAAGAACACATAAAAAGAACACTCACACGTTATTTCTTAATAATTTCGACGGAATTTAGCTTCGTCTTCCTCAGAAGACAGTAAAACTCTTGTTTATTCGGAGGAAGACGGAGCTAAATTCGTCGAAATTATTAAGAAATAACGTGTGTTCTTTTTATAAATTCTTATATTGTTTGTTGCTGTCCAAGTTTTATATATATGTATGTATGTATGTATATATATATATATATATATATATATATATTCAAACTTGAAAATCCCGCCATACGGCGCACAAATATTCATTCAAACATAGAAATAGGTGTAAGGAAAGGGGATAGGAAAACATAAAAGGCGAACACAGGACATGTGGGGAAGGCGGTTTTTGAGCAGATCACGAAAGTAAAAATATTTCCTTATCCGGGATTTGAACCACGGGCCTTCCACTTGCCGGGCGGAATATATATATATATGTGTGTGGTACACCGAGATGAAGAGGGACCTGATATAGATTAGTTTGCTAGGTGGGGAGTCACAAAATATTTATTTGATAGTTGTGTCCATCCAAAAACCTACCTTGACCGGTAGATTACCTAATAATAATAATAATATATATATGGAAATATATATATACACGTATATATACACATATGTATACAACCACACACACGCACAATAAACTTATGGGATAATGGAAGCAACCGGTTAGCGCTGTAAAAATATTTGAGGATGGATTAAGAAGGGACAGAAGCAAACACGGAAACATTTAAGACTTACTAACATTCTTAGTTAAGTAACTCAAAGCGGAATAAAATTCTTAGCATGTAATTCGTTTGCCACGATGTTCTGTTAACACGAAATATTTGGCTTGGCCCCTTATGTTTCGTCTTAACCGGTTTCCCTGGTACGTTCTCGAGTCTCACGCACACAGAATTCCATTTCGACTGAATCCACTTACATAGGCGCAATATCTTGAACTCGCGCCATTCTCTGGGCTTCCTTGTAGAAGAGCAAATGAATGCGGCATCTCTATCCCATTCCGCGTTTATTGAAAAACTCTGGCTTATTCATTCATTTCCAGCCCAACTAATGTTTAAAGTCTTTTGGTGGACGCCTAGTATGGTATGAAGCTTGCCCGCCGGACTGCTTCACGGTCGCAGAATCGGTCATTATCTCGGAAAGCAACGCTATGTAGTGAATGTATCGACCTTATTTGGATGAACGTTACGAAACGATTACAGTCTTATTTTTATCAGTAAAAATGAAAATTCGTTTTGGGTTCATTGAGTCGGGGATTTGTATATTACTATATTATAGATTAGGATTTATTCCCTGCAAAGATGGTTTCACCATTGCGTGACACATTCGTGTGGCAACCTTCGTCTGTACGATGGAAAAAAAACATCGAGTAGCTGCTAAAACAGTTTCGTCGTTCAGGAATTCAAACGAACTTTAAATATTTTGCTATCCATACGACGTCAGTATTTCATAAATGCAATGTCCACTACCAATATGGTTTATAAAATTGTCTCAGTCAGAAATTTACAACTCCCCAAGGGCCAAATTTCAGTACGAATAATATAAAATAGCCCCGTAATTCACACGCCCATTGATTAGAGCATTAGTAATTTCAGAAAATAATGACCCCAGTACCGGATTAGTCGCTATGGTACAATCTGTTTTTAAAGATTTTTTAGAAGGAATATTGAACATCATCGCCGACGCTTTTCCTGGGCTCACTCCCGTCGTCACCTGTGAATAACTAGGTTTATCGAAGCAACGACCTTTTTCGTCCCCTTTTCAGAAAAAAATGAGAGGAGGGGGAACGAGGAGAGTCGTTGATTAAACTCGTGAACGTAAACAAGAAGCGGTAGACCAGCATTCCTCCTCTTGAGACTCTCTATTCTTGCTTTTCTGATCTTCGCAATCTTATTCTCCCACTTCCTCGAACAAAAGTAAAAGCAACTACCACCGACCGACCGATTCCCCCCAACCCTCTCTCCTCAATCCCGGCGACCGGGCGGAGACACCATTCGCATGTGAAGCGGCGACGCGGGAGTCAAGGTGTGACGGCGATTGGCCAGTCAGAGTACGTGTGCGTGAGGGGGGGGAGGATGCGGGGAAGGAAGGAAGGAGAGAAGAAGAAGAAGAGGAGGAGAAGCGGGAAGGATGCGTGTGTGTTACTATATACGCGGCGACGCCCCGACAGGAGGCCGAAGGAATAAAAGCAACAGAAAGCAACGCGGAAGACGTCGGGGCAGGTTTTTGATCCAGTTTACAGGAAATGGACGGAAATCTTCACCGCCACAACTGCCTGGCTGGTCGGATCTTCTTTTGTTGTCGTTTTTTTTTATTTCTCCGTCAAAAGCGAAAAAGGTTTCCTACACTCCCTTAACCCTACCCCGTTATGTTTGAGGTTGCATCAGATCGATTATAAGGTGTTTCGAATGGTGGGATAGAATCCACTTCGATCAAGGTGGAATGCGACTTGCGACGGAGGATATATATCTGATGATGCCCTTATCTCTTAATCTCCATAATTGCAAGTTCTCGACCCCGGGAATTATTATAAATCATGAAATCTCCTGATGAAGTTCGCCCATGGAAATTTAAAAAAAATAGAACCATGGTGGAAAATCGAAGGTAGCCGGCTAATTTGTGGTTACACCTATGGCAACCAATTGAATTCTCTAGCGAAGAATTTGTACGCATCACGGATTTCCTGGAATTGGATGATTGGAAATATCTGTCGTAAACTTTGGAGACTGACAATATTAGAGTAGTTAATAAGAACTTTACCTACCGAAGAAAGAAAAGACTTTAATGGAGATTGAAGAGCCAAACGTCTGCATATCGAGGGAAGAATGACAACTAATACTTGAGTAAGTTATTGTGTGGCAGTCTATGGCATAAATTCAATGGTCTGGAAGGAAATAAACCTACTGAAATGCATCACTTCCCGATTTTGATGAAAAATTGACGCTAGAAACTACTGAAAACCAAAAAATAAGCTGACTGCAACACATTTAAAAACTAACAACTGGAATAAGAAGCCATAAAGAGTGACAAATTACGCTCTCTTGACTAGATGTTCTTTCGTCACATCCGATTTCCATGCAATATTGCTAAATCTTTAGCAAAATAGGTCGGAATATAACTGCACATTATTAAAAGGCCTCATCTTTAAGTATTTTTTCAAGAAATGCCAGGCATTATCGATAATTTACATTCTTTATTATCTTAGCACTTACTAAATGCATGCAAGGGACAGATAATGAAAGAACCATTGAGAATTTTGCTTTATGTACTTCGTAACGTGAATGTTGTAAAGATTTTAAAGGTGATTACTTCAACTACCGGTGTAGTAAAGTCAGACCTTTACGTATTTTAATCTTAATTTTTTTTTAACTGATGGGCCTTTTGGTCGTAAAACCAGCTTGTAAAACGCTTTTGATGTTTGCTTAGACGGTAGCATGGTTGAAAAGTTTAAGATGGATTATACGATATTAGCTGCCTCTTACGCTTTTATTGGTTTATTTCCTTATTATGCAGTACCCGTCAATACAGGGGGAAATATATGATCCTTATTCTAGGAAGGTGGTAAACTGGATCGTTTATGATTCAGAGGTGCTACTTAATAATGCAACTTGTTCAAAAGTGATAAACTAGGGTCTTGATTTCTTAAAGAGTGTATCAGATATGTTTCATCAACACATATATCTTTATTTTTTTTACTGTTGGAATACAGTTGCCAGTTAATTAGTCAATTCAATTGGAATGTTAACTTATCATTTTAAAAAGTTTGAAGTGAATAGAATTTCCGTTCACCGAGGGACCTCGCAAAGAGGAGGGAAGGAGACAGACGTTCAGCGAAAAAAATCACATACAAAGCCTTATTAGCTATCGTAAGTAAGTATCGTACACTTTGCCAGGACCACAAAGGTATTTAAATTTTGAATGCACCAAATTGATTATTACCAAGCCCCAAACCTAATCAAACCCAAAAGACTCACTTGTACGTTCAATGTTTAAAACTGTTCTTTTATACTAAACGCCAACAAATACATGGGCATTGACCGTTTTGATCTGAGATTTCTCGTGACCAAATATCCCAAACGATTTTCACAGTTCAAAACAGAACGTATTAACAATAGAATTAGGGGTACTTAAAAATGGTCTTGTGAACCACTTTATTTTCAAGTATTTTTTTCTCACAGTGGCTCTTCTTTTAGTTGATTATGATTTGAATGGTCGTAACAAATCAAATATTACATTTAATTAAAACTGTTAGTGATATACGTATATCATTCTTTACCCGTGTAAACATTATATGTTGTAATAATATTATGTTTCACCCGGGATTAAATGCGCAGATGAATAAATAAATAAACGACCGTGTGGCCAATTATCCCCCACGAGTGACGTCAGGGAGACCATAAATAAAAATGGAAGAATGAAATCACAGTGAGTGAGGGAGGATTTACTGCTGTGGAACCAAGAATTAAGCTGACAGCCGAATGTATAAAAAAAAGACCAGTCGTTTATCAATTCGTAGCCTGGGCCAGCGATAACTTGTTTTTTGGAAAACGTGCCTGATACGTTCGTTATCCAGATAATTAAACATTTAACAAAAACTTTCTTTCGTACATTCATCCAAGTCGAACAACAAATACCACCTCTTTATTTTTAGCCATTGCGCTCACGAGTGCTCGTGTGGCAGAGAGTAGAGATGTTTTAATTTCCCCAAAGGAAAGCATTTTCCTACGCGGACTCCCAAAGTAATTCTCCCCATCATTTAGAAGACTGAATGTAGAAGATAAAACATGATATTCCACACAAAGTAACTGCCTTCTTTCTGTTTCTATAACTGGTGAAAAGAGAGAATTGAAGTTAGGGAAAATAATATTCAGGAAATGCTAATGAAAAATTACTTCTCTTGGAAAAAAATTGATAATGACATTTAGCAGAACAACTGGACACATAACTATGTGAGTTCGGTATAATAAAACTATGACACACGTTAAAAAAAAGGTGTATTATTTTGATAGCTGGATCCCTAGGAATAAGAAAAGTAACATGGGTGAGGATAGATGAATAGTATAAAACGAAGAGGCTAGACAAATTCTACTCCATGGGTCCAATCAATAGAAGTATATTTTTAGGGTCGAATTGATAAATGAATTATGGCTGTGTACAGAATATTAACGCGTAATTAATATTGAAGTCATACTAATAACGCCCAAGTAAATAGAATTAATATCGCCGATTTAATGAAAGAAGATAATGATGGGAATGATAATGGAAATAATAATGGGAAGATAGCTTAACTAAATACTTAAGTATGTTTTGTTAACCTTCTGAGGGAGGCGTTCGAATATACGTATATAATGACGCAAACATAAAGCAATATAGGTTGGAAACATCTACGGGAAACAAATTTTCTCCCAGGTTGTTTCAAAAGTAATGTATTTTTAATTTCCAAACATTTATGCTTACAATTTTCATAAATAAATATAAAAAATAAATTTCCTTAAAATTTGCATAACTCGTCATTTGAAAATCGCTGAATATTACATCACGTATAGATGATAGATCATAAGCCTTTTGTCAGATGGCCTTTTCCACCCTGGCTTTTTCTTCGTCGCATTACTATAAGGTTTTCAAATATTTAATAACTCAATTGATGGAAATATTACGGGTTAAAAACAGTTTTACTTGTTCTACAGCATAAGCTACTATCCTACGCCTTTCCTCTGATAACTTGGTAGGATTACGAGTTACTATAACCCAATATTTCGAGAATTCCGTGACACAGCAGGAAGTTTTAAGAAAGGACAACGAAATTCCAATTAATCGAGGCTAAGCGATATAAATATTTTTCTAAGCTAATGATTACATCTCCCATTGAAAAGGAAAGCTCTTTCACGACCACCATAATCTGTTGTTTCATTCTTTCACTGGGATGAATGGCTGAATGGGAGGAGAATTTGAGCCCCCAGGTTCCATCATAACCACGATCAGGTGTTTATTTTGCCTTCTCTATCTGGACTAATAAAACGCACTCCAATCATCCGATCCTGTCGTATTTTGAGACGACACCATTTCTCCAATTCCAGCTACAACTCGTTTGATTCATTGACCTTCGAAAAAGATATATACCTGAAGTGTCACACCTTGTTAATTCGTGTATGTACGAATATGGTCATCTAAGGCTGCATAATACACCAAAATTCAGGAGCGGCATTGTAAAGAAAGAACACGACTCCTAAATATTGACGAAACACATGACTCCTAATATTGACGAAATCACAATATTTCACGAAATCATTTCTCACTTGACCCGAGCGATTATCAACGGAATGACACATTCAAAACCTATTCGTGATTGACCATATGCAACTCGAACCGTCATCTATAAAATGATCGTTAAATCATCATTTCAAATAATGGCTTAACTTTCGTATTCACATTTTCACATTATGTAAGTTACAAACGAAGCATAAGAATAAACTCAGGCAAGATGTCTTTTTTTCGGTATATACTACATGTGCATTGGGTAAAAATATAAAATATGGGGGTCGCGGTAGACCAGGGGGTAGAGCGTTGGACTATTGATCGGAGGGTCCAGGGTTCGATTCCCGGGCAAGGTACTCTGGGCACCTGCAGCTCCACCCAAGCTAGTTGATTTTTCGGGTACCAGATCTTCCTGGGAAACCATAACCGGCACAGGGAAAGGACTTGGCCCCCCATATATATATATATATATATATATATATATATAGGGGGGGCACAGGGAAAGGAATTGGCCCCCCCTTTATATATATATATATATATATATATATATATATATATATATATATATATATATATATATATATATATATATGTGTGTGTGTGTGTGTGTGTGTGTGTGTGTGTGTGTAAATGTATAATTATAATATAATATAAAATATATACACACACGTGCGCATACAAATTATGGCATAATTTGTACCCACAAATAATTTTCGTACCCACATTATGTAAGTTACAAACGAATCATAAGAATAAACTCAGGTAAGACCTCAGTCTTTTATATCTCTACATGCTATATCATACATACATATATATGATGTAGAAGTGAGAGCAATATAACATTCGGACGGCACAATTGAATATAAAAATATACATAGAGAACACATAAAATAACACTCACATTTCAGAGAGTTTAAGCTTTCAGCCTTCTTCAGGTCAGACTCAGGTCTTCGCTTCTTCTTCAGGCCTTTTTTGAGGTCTTCTTCAGATCAGACTTCTGGTCTGAACCTCATATGGGTTGCCGTAACCCAGGGGTAGAACACCATAGCCGGCTCAGGGAAAGGATCTGGCCCCATTACCCTGATGTGTGCAACATATTAAAATAAATATTATCAATCTTCTGCTTTCAGGCTTTGATACTAAAAATATGGCAGGTATCATTCAACATATTAATGACTTATTTATTTATTTATATGACTTACAGATTCCAATCAAAGAAATATAATAAAATTTTTCTAATATGTTATTAACATTCAGTTTAATTTGAAACAGAACTATAATAGCTCTGTTGTTATTAACCTTTCTTGAGCAATTTTTCCTCCATCAGGGGGCTTAAAATAATAAGTATATCATTACGGTGAAAATCATGTTTTATGCAATAAATAAAACCCCTAGCATTACGTAAAGTAATTTTGAAAAATAACAGACTTATGAAAAATTTCAACTTTTTCACCGGCTCTTTTCAGCCGTCTTCACAAATTGCATGCAGAAACTTTAACTATTAAAGAAAGAGCATAGGCAGAGGTCAAAGTCATCCTGTCGTTTCAAAGCCAGAATCATAAAAAGTCAAAAAATTGCATAAAGTTTCATTCGCACAACAAAATATGCATCAAATCTCTACGCTACTTTCCGAAGACGATAAATTAAATTTCCCTACCCCGGAATCAACGGAGGAAGAACTTGAAAGGACAACTGAGCATAAAACGGCCGATGTTTTTAAACCCGTTTTTTTTGTACACCTGCCCATACGTGTGATTTGCAAGCCCGGTTACTGGACATTTTCGCAAAAATATCATTTCCTAGTAACGTGAAAACTGGTAATTTTGGAGTATTAGATTTCTATCTGCACACATTTATTTCCTCCTTGGTATATAACGCGCCCTCCTGGAAGCACAGCAGCGATGTAGATAAGAAGATGGAGAGGTAGGGCAGCAAAGAATCTGGGGAGAGTTTTGAATGGGACGAGAGGGAAGGGCGTCCCGTTCCGTTCCCTCGTCCAAGGTGGGGGCAAGAAATATGAAATCGCTTTGAAGAGGCATTGGTGAAGGGCGGAAGATGCTGAATGGCCGTCAACTTCGCCACAACAGCTACCCGACAGCCATTTTTGCCTATCATGCCTATAGAAAATTAGCATGAATTTCGGACGGGATGATTACATATGCGGTTCGTTTCAAATTAATGCGACGGAGATCGCAAGAGGAAATTGATGGACAGAAAGCACATAAGTCTTTGATTCGACAGAGTCCGTGTCACTTTACTGTTATACACATTAACCGCGAAAACAGTGAACTGATTCCATTTCGGGGCCGATTTATTTTTGGTCAACTGATGATTACCAAAATGAGCAGTATGGGATCAAGCACCACACAACTAATTTTGGTATTTTAAGCCCTAAGCTATTGACTATTAAATCTATACTTATCTTAAGTTGAAGTGGATTAGCAGAAATGGCTCGATTTCAAAATTACACGCTTTATTCGCTGAGAGTTTTTTTTTATAACTATCCATTAATTATTGTCAGTGAGTAGCTTTTTTATGTTAAGACGAGTTTTATTTAAGAGATCTTTTTCTTAAATGCTCGTAAGTAATAATCATATCAATTCCCTGTTAGAAACTTCGTGAAAAAAATGCAAACAAGACAATTTTCTTGCTTTCCTGAGTTAACCATCAATAATGACCTCGAGGGACGATGCAATTGATGTTAAAATTTACAGACCACAACCGAATTATCTTACTAATATCCTGCTTATAATGACACATTCAAATACTAAAACCTTTTTCTTTATTTGCCCTCCTAAAAGATTAGGAATATTTAAAAGTTATTATGCTAGGTTCGAAATGTTGAATGCGGAAAGAAATAATGCAGTGCTATTCTCTTAAGCCAAAAAGACGTCATCGCAATTTAGAGTCGTAGTCCCTTAAAGAGTGTAGTAAAATTCATTGTTTTTCTATTAAAGAAATAGCAGCAGTATTTCAATGTTTTTCCCACGGAATTTATCGAATATTTAAACTTTCCATGAATATTACCAGGATAAAATAAAGGAGGTAGACTCGAATGGCAGATTCAAGTACTCGTTCTTCCTTCGCACGATACACAATCGTAACAAATTCAAACGTAACCTGTACTATATTTTCAAATCAAAATTTTTCGGTCAAAGCTTCAGATGCCCATTATTTCCTGGTGTAAATGGGCATGTATGGTTGTAAGTGTGCGTCTGTTTATTTTTTTACGAAAATATATATTTGTATTTATGCATAACTGCATCTTTATAAATAAAATGGTGGTGGCCTCAAACCCCCCTGCCAAACGCCCTTGCGGCGGCTTGTGGGGAATTGTGTAATTGTGAACAAACGCTCAACACGGCTTTCGCGTGTTACGTGTTGGTCTGTTTAGCCAAATGAAACTGATTAATGCCTACTGGCTAACCGATAAGTCATAATTTATTCGTTTTCCGGTTAGGGAACGAGTGTCGCTCGTGACGTAATGAAATCTCTTATTGCTCATGCTTTTCCACTCTCTTAATGCCATTGAGAAATTTTCTTCTTTGATTAAACGTAGAAGGCATATCATTTCAGCGTATGTTATCGGAATATGTACGTTTACGCGTGGTTACGCGTGCTTAAGTTAAGTAGTTTCCTAAAATCTTCGATTACTAATTCACAGTTTGAATGAAATTTAAAGAGACTCCACGTTGTACGGCATTCTAATTCACGGTTACCATCACACCATTTAAACATGATTATCCGATCGTAGGTTATTCATTCCTTGATGATGAATTCTAAAACCGGTACATTTGTAGATGAAAAGTTTTGAATGGCCTGCTCATTAAAATTTCACTTCACTTTTAATTTCAGAAATACAGTCAGATCACTACTGAGTACCCAGTGAAACTATCAAAACCTTAAATTCTTGGATAAAAAATTGAATTATCATGATTGGTCAATCTGGCAGAAGTAGGTGGACAATTACTAACTTGCTACTGTTCGCCAACGAGCACCAGCTCAATGTACTTAGGTACTCCCGAAGATCTGCTGAACATGATTCATATTGCAATAAAAATTTGCTCTACTTACGGTAAATGCATATCGTTTATTCTAAGTTATAAAAAACCCTTTTTATCATAACAAGTGTATACAGCTGTTTGTAATTATACCAATATTTAATATTTATATTCTCATCGTTATCAGAAATCACATCAGTGATGAGAGTTACTACAAACCCCAGAGTTCTGAATGCGCAGCATATAATAATTTTCTCCATGTCTGAGATACTTACCAACTTCAGAATGATTCACATAATCAACCCAAAATTTCAAGTAATCTAAAAGCATTATTGTATAATACATTGACGTGAATCATCACGAGACTACCAAGATGATCTTTATGATGTCTTCATTAATTATTCGCATTCAAATGCCAGTAATACTCATCATACCAGAGCTTACAAATGAATATTTAACGCTATAATGCATTCTCTCGAAAGGAGCAAGTTTATACACCAAATTTCTGAACATTTTCATTGAAATATTAGGTCTTGGTCCTCCTATCTCGCTGAAGATTTAGGCAAAATTGTCACTCTCATTTCAATGAATGCCTTTGCCCTACATTTTGGAAATCTTCGCGGAAGTCTTTCGGGGAAGAATTTCCTGAGACTTCCTCCGAACTTCCATCAAGAAGATGACCAAGAAAATACATATGTATCACCGGAAAAGATATAAGCTAATCGTCCATGACGCACATTGGCTATAAGTTCCTCACTAATAGACAAGGTCAGTGACACCTTAAGGTACGGTAACCTTGAGAACTGGTCGTCCCCAAGGGACTTCTCAAATCTTAAATTACAACACGTTTCCACCCGCTCAGGCACTAGGAATGCAAAAGAATAACATAGCGCCTTCACTTCCATCAAATTCGCTCTGGCTTCGGTGGAAATGCAACACCCAAAAACCCAAGGTGAGGGACACCATGAAGGGTGGGCGAGAGCATCCTTCCCACCGGAATCCGATCCGCTCGACTCCGGTTAAGCTTCGAAGGTGGGAGGAGGCAGAGTAGGCCAAAAGTTCAGTGGGGGACCAAAGATAGACCCCATGTCTCGTGGCGCCGAGCGCGTCCTTCCTATTTTTTTTAATGAATGTGACCCTACGGGTTGGCGACTGCCGGGTTTTCCGAGTGAGTGGGCAGGGGAGGAACACCGCCACACACTCCCCGGTAGAGCCTCCTTCCACCGGACCATCCCCACCACCCCCCACCCCACCGACGATATTTCCCTGCGCGATCCGCCCAAGTCCATACCAGGTGGGTGCTTCCCCAACCACACCATCGCGGAGAGGAGGAGGCGTAGGAAGGCTCCTCTTTGAGGGGGAGTGGGAAAGAGGAGGTCGCGCCGATGAACGGTTGTGAACCCGTCCACCACCCCATTGGTCGGAACCAGTTG
Organism: Hetaerina titia; assembly: GCA_037158775.1. Taxonomy (NCBI): domain Eukaryota; kingdom Metazoa; phylum Arthropoda; class Insecta; order Odonata; family Calopterygidae; genus Hetaerina; species Hetaerina titia. The sequence continues at coordinate 86,841,875 of CM073769.1, read as the reverse complement.
GACGATCGCCAGGACCCGATTCTTATTATTTATTATTTTTTGTGTTCCCCGTGATGCGTGCGAGCGTTTGTGTGCGTGTGGAGGAGGGGTCGGGAGTGCTTCGGGACGAAGAGTGCGGGGGGTTGTTGTTTACCCGTTGACTATGGGAGTTTCTGATCTAAGTCCCGCGGGCCACGAAACTGCCAAGCAAGAAGCCGGCTCGGTACATGACGCCTTTCTTCTCCGTCCCTTCGGGAGTGGATTCCCCCCAACCCCACTCGACCACGAAGGCGTGGGGAATGTTTTCCACCTGGCGGTCACGCTGAGGGATCCGGGGCGTCGTCAATTAAAACCATAAGGCGGTGGTGATGGAGGAAGGGGTTTTTTTGTGAGGGGTATCGGCCCCCATGGAACGCAATTCCGCGGGAGGGCCGAGGAAGCACGCGAGAACCACTCTCCCATCGCAATTTACGAATTTCTCGGACGGCAGCCCATCGGTGTACTTGCGACCGCCGAAATTCCTTCCCTCCTTCCTTGTACGCGTGAGTTTCTTTTTAACAGCCGCGCTTTCAATTTAACCCGTGCGGTGTTAAACACGAAGGTTCGTCAATAAAATAAAAATGACAGCTCACGAAATTTCATTAACGCTGCTTGATTGCTCCGAGGAACCCAGTAGTAATGGCAAATAAGCACTAAAACAACCGTGACGAAAATTCCCTGAGAGAAGAATTTATTGTTCAGTCGTTATGTGCGCAGAGCCTCACGGAAAAAGGTGAACGTCGTCAAATTCTTGCCATTACTCCCACGAAGAGTGTTTCCATGCTACCGTGCTGAATTAAGCGATTGTTCTCGCAAGAATAAAAATAATTTCTTAATGTCATGCACCAAAACTGTTACTTTTAGTGCATCTAGTTAAAAATGTGGACATAAGTCAAAGCATGTGATGGGAATAAGAAAATTCAGACATTTTCACAGTCGCCGACTCGTCCCCCATGGTCTTAGGTCTTCCGCTGGTATTCCAATAATCCCATTTTGGCAAGCCATCAATTTTCCCAAAGTGCGGAACTACCAGGTTAGCAAAAACACCAAAGCCTGAGGCGCGTTGCTTACCAAACTAAGCCGGCCGGTTACGTAAACGAGCAATTTAATAGAATAAGCCGTAAAACGTAAGTATGTATTACTAATAAACAGAAAAAATTATTGGATTAACGCAAATAATTGGCCATCTAGTACCTTCGTCGCATTGGTTACTGCATTAAATTTTACGAATACATTGAGTGATTTGTCTAGTTTATTTCACCGATATGTAAAGAACCCTTCGTTTAATCTAATCATGTTTTTTTATTATTTGATCCCTTCGTGTTTATTTAGTAAAGTTTTCTTCATTACAAAGCGTATCAAAATGTTGAAAAGAAAAACTCATCGAAGTAGGTTCCCGTGACATGGAGACGAGGCGCTGAAGCTTTTTTCAAGGAGAGCGGATGAAGTGAAAATAAAACTTCCGAGTCTCTCCGTTTTGACTATCGACGTCCGAAATTTGTTTGCAACCGTTATATTATGACTCGTTTTAACGATTGATAGAACGAACGAGGTTCCCACACACGAACGTAAGTGGTCCAATGGGAATGACCTCTCTTTGTTCAGATGTAGCTAAGAGAAGGAAAGAGATTTACGAGGCGCACACAGCCCCAGATACAGGTATTATTTATCACACGACGTAACCTGGAAACGCCCCCAGATGGCAATGGGTGATCATCACAAAAATATACACTGAATCAACGCTTGTGATAAAGACTTTAAAGGCGTTAGCTTACAGCATATGCAACGGGTCAACGAAATAAAATAATAAAAAAATTGATATTTTAGAGTGCATGGATAAAAAACATTTTCAACCTATGAATGCAATTTTTATAAACGATTTCCTTCCTTGAAACTTATCAATTTATACAAAATATTCAATTTTATTACTCAACGAACAAAAATTGCATTGTAAATTACAAGAATGCTTATTTATTTGTAAGGCTTTACACAAATTAGAGGCTGACAATGAGATACGGTGATATATCCGGTGTATGATTTTATCCAACTATTTTGCTAGTCACAATTGATGTGAATCCAAGCCCGTTCATTTTCTTTGACACCCGCTACATTTTAACCAAAGTTGAATACACTAGAACATTCCCACAAGGAAAATTCTCCTTTATAATTAGCTCTTTATTATGCACATCGTCTTCTACCTAATAGTATATTCTATGATGATGATTCCAATGGTCAACATTTTAAGTTTGATAGAAACTTGAAGATTCCGCGATTTTATATTCATATTTATGAAATTAAATCTATAAATTATGGTCATATTCCAAGTGAGGAAGTGGAATCCCTAATCTGTTAATGGAGTCACAAAATAAACGTTATACGTCTCGATGAAAACCATAAAATTAAGTGAATTTTAATGGCATAAATTCCCTTTTGTTTTTTAATAACAATAAAAAAATCTACGGCATTATTTTACTTAAATGCCCCTCACAGCGCAATAATCCAGTATCTGTACCACATAGAGTTTCTTCTTTTGCCCAAATTTGGATTTTTTAGGCATAAAATATTAAAATAACAAAATAATTTGAGGAAATGCGACAAAATGACTCAGATAAGAATGATCAGTAAAAACTTAATGGAATCATATAAATTTATGCTTCTATTTCCCTGGTTGTGACTGGCACCTCAGGGACCTGATATTTTCAATGAAAACAAACCTCTAGATGGCATTGATAGTTTTTCCATTTCAATAATCCAAAATTAATGTGTAAGTAGTCCACAAGTGTTAAAATTATTCGCAACGCGAAATAATTGCGAACGCTGGTATTATATTCATTCGCCCCCACATCATGCTAAACTTTACGAAATCTTGATTTCCCATTGTGCATGAGGGATAAGTTTATTTTCTTGTTACGGCTACTGTTTCACAGGAACTTATTATGATAAAAATATCACACAACGTAGCTCTCGCTAATGAAAAGCGTAAAAACATTTTTATATGCGACCAAACCGATTGTTTCAAACTTAATCTCTAAAAAAATGAGTTAAATCCTTCTGCTGAAAGTTCAACTCATGAATACCCATATGTTCTGATGCGGTGAAAGAATAAACTAATTGACTCGTAATAATTACGAAACATAATTTTAAAACTGCATAAAGGAAATAAATATATGTTTATCTTTCGAGGTCCTCATTGCAGAAACATTCACTCACACCTCCAGATTATTTAAAACCAATCAGTCGGAATATCAGAACGCGTTGCAGGCGGAATCGTAGTGTCTTCATCGTCAAAAAATTATTGAGAGGGTAAAATTATTTACCGAATGTTTCTCCTATATCTTTCGGTAAAATTCCATTTCATTTCCATCCAATCCCGTTTCCATAGTATTTTACCTTGAAATCCTAAGATAAATTCCATGCGTTTGCATGAGCGTGTCTTAAAGAAATCATTTGAGCTCGTCGGAAAGAGAGGAATTTTAAAGACGTTGAGGGAGGGGGTGTTTACATTCCATAGCACTTGGACACGTAATTTTGTAGCGGAGACGTCCGGGTTGGCGAGGGTGAGACTTTTGAGGCTGGCGCCGATGAGAAAGCGCGCACACGCTTAAGCGTCGGTCGGAGGTGTTGAGCAGAACAGCCGAGAACATTATTCAGAGTACGTGATTTACCGCGCGCAGTGCCGCCGTCGTCTTCTTCTCTCGTCCCGTTCTCTGCCCTCTCTGCCCCTTCCCCCCCCCTCCCGCCCTTCCCTTGTATTCCTCCGCGCCTTTTTCACTCCCTTTCCGCATTTCATCCACTCCCTCCCTCGAATAAACCGAGAAGCTGAGAATCGAAAGACGGCCAAATGACTCTGTAGGGGGGGATTCGGCAATGAGAGGAGAGAGCCCCTAGGGATCTTGAAAATACCACACTGCATGCTAGCAAAGAAAAAAGTAAAAATTTGTTCGCCATTAGGAAATACATAAAAAAATAAAAAAGGTGATATCTTCCTCCCCGATCACATCTTTCCCTCCTAAAAAATCTCCTGTGTAGTAAATTCATTGATGCGTAGGTACTTTCATATTTATGAACTCCGGATACCTGGCTGCAATATCAGATCCGTTGATTCAGAGCAAATGAATATCTGCAACTGGAATTAATGGCGCCATGAAAAATGTTATCATCGGATTTTTCAACTCAATAATGTATCTTATATTTAGTCTTCTGCTTGTCTGTGGAGTGTTGCCTTCCACAAATGAGAATTTTGCGTGTCACAGGAACGAACAGGATATGAAAAACTTGCTACCGGAGCAGTCAGTCAAAATAGTTACTAATACGCGGATTAAGTGTTTATGTCTACAAGATTCCTTACCTCATGAACGCTATCATCTATGAAAAGTACAATTTTACCATCGCCCGATTAGTATAATTATCCGCATATGCGAGAGTGTGCTTACGTATAGAAATGCGTGCGGCGTAGCTATTAGGACTAGAGTTGTGAAAGAGGTAAATATAACAACGATTAAAAAATCAATATTTTCTATTTTCCATATGTAAAAAATATTTTCAACTACTTTTTCCATTACTTTAAATACTGTGATGGAAATCATTACACGCGTAGAAATGAAAATTATAAAGGAAACCCAAAGATGAAAATGCGGTAAAGAATTTTCCAATTTGATAATTCGAGCTCCCTGAGCCGAGGGATCTGCATAATACTTGTAAGGTTCAATTATTTACTTGCAATTGCCACATGTCGCACTGGCTGCTAGTGGAGCTACGACGTGAACCAGGGTGAGCAGTAGAAAGGGCTAACTGCTGCTGATTGTGGCTTCCATTCTTCGAATAGCATGTTCGAAGATAAAACTCCTCATTACATTGCAAATCCGTGCGAGCGCTACCCTAATATCTTCCTTTGATATGCCAGCCGAAATTAATGTCAATTATCAAGTATTAAATCTGCTACCATCAATTCACTTCATATGTATGTTACAATGTACTTGATAGGATTCAAAACTTACTAGATCAATTAATATCTCCTAAAATGCTAAGACCTAGTTTCCTGACGAATATTACAGGCAATGAATCATAAAATGTAATTTTTTCTGCATTTTTACGATGTTTATGACTACTAGCACCATGACAAGGGCTACTCTTACATTTTAGCAGTCATGTGCGATAAATCAGCAAATGGAACTTTTGCTATTACAATTTTGCGTTAATTTCGCTTTTACATGACATATTTCACTCATGGTCATTTATATAAAATATTCATTACCAGCATCATTTTTTTATTGCCTAAACACCTGAAACTACCTTTCTTTTCCAGATTACATCAACATCCTTGTTTACTCATGGCAGGAAATACTGATGAGAATGACTAAGAAGATTCCTTCATCCAAACATCCAGATGAGGAAGCCAAAACCAGGCCAAACATACCCATCGAACGTTTCAGAGCAACCCACGTCGTCCTCTTTTGTCAGAAAGCCTCAAAGATTTTAAAAACCTTTTAAAACTTTATTGACCATGAGCGGCCGCCGAGAAATGTTAACCAAGTTCACATGAGTGGGAGGGAAGACGTCCGGGCGCATCATTGACCCGAGAGCCCCCGTCACATTTCACTCCACCTTCTGGCGAATCGGCGCTGGATTTCGGAAGAAGAGGGCACAAAAAGTTTCGCTCCCACCTCCACCACCGCCTTTATTTCTTTCCGGATCCACGCGCATCTCACGGACGGACGGGTGGGACATGAGCAGGTGGCGGTGTGAGGTGCGGCTACGCCAGGAACTCCCATAGCGTATGCTCGCCACTACTTCAGATTGGCAACGATGGGAACATCAAACTCAGGAAGTTTCCACGAGGGTTGACGAAAAAATGAGATACCGGAAACCTCAGAAAATATTTTGCTTACAAAATGCGAAAGTATGAAAACCCATCATTCAGAATATTGCAATGAACGTCCTTGACTCCCCCTCAAGAATATAATAGATCCACTCCGTCCTACCGACAAACATCAGAGAAGAAGATTAATGCGGAAGAATTACTAGGAATAGTTTTACTTGTTTGAGCATCTGTACTTAATAAGGGAATATCGCATTTTTACATTTTCCTATTCCTTTATATTATTGGAAGTATTTTGTCACTACGTCTTTCATGCACGGTGCGTGACCACAACTCTCCGCGTATTCGACACGTATGGCATCGATGCACTCCCTGCCACAGACCTTGCTGACGGCTTTTTATTTAAGTATCATGCAGTAGATGTGGATATGAACACACAATACCCAGAAGAACGAGCTTTTCTCGGTAAATAGGGATTGAGTATTTCATTTACTGTTACTAAACAGTTTGCAATGCTATTTACAGTTATCTAATAATAAGTCAAGTCATTTATTAAAATAACGTCTGACTTCTGGCACAAGCATAGGCACAAATCCAAAATCAACATCATAACAGATGGAAAATCAATTTCATTTGTTTGCATCAGCGTAATAAAGAACCTTTGAAACAGTTTAGACTCAAATTTTGTTTTTACAATAGTTATCAATTAAATCTTTAGGAACCCAAAGAAGAAACAGATTCGTTCGTTTTTTTCATTTTTCTAACATCGGCAATGACGCCCATCGTAGTGAAAAAATGGCTTTCCTTTATTTATTTATTAAAACGAAAACTAATCGCAACTATTCTGTTGATCGATTCTAACGCAACACTTCAATAAGTAAATCGATTTGTCGCACCAAAAAAATGTCAATTCATTTCAACAAAAGCCCGTTTTTAAGATAAAATTTAAAGAAATTGCAAACTTACAGTAGGTTACGACTGATGCTACTCGCCCCGCGCCTAAAAGTGGTGAAACACAGATTTCCATCTGTGATATGGAAAAAACCAGGGGTGTGATATGGTATACCAATAGATGACAAGTATCTTCGGTAGTAGATATATAATTTATTTACTTAACAACTAGTTGATATTTGACTCATACCTATGATTGAAGATACCATGTGTGACGGTCATTAGTGTAATTCATAATAATCTTCTTATATAATTTAGAATTGAGGTAATTTTCCTAGTTTACCATGCGTAATATTCAGGTGTAATCATAAGAAAAGAGCAGAAAGAAACAGTGTAAGCAGTAGCTCTAAAAAATTCTTTTTCCTCTCCAATTTCTCCTTGTTTTTTATATAAGCAGTTCTCTTAGAGGAGTGGTGAACTTCGTGGTTGAGTTACCAATTATGGAAAAGCCTAATCAATCTCTAATAACTCTAATTTTCATATCAAAACATAATAGAGTTTTCTAGCCGGCGTGAACAGTTCATTCTCGCGGTCGCTGAAACGTACACTGCCTCACTCAAGGAGGGTGTTTAGAAGACTTCTTCATGACAATGAGTAAAACGGATGACCTCAGACTTTTTCGGCCAGTTCCAAGTGGTTTTGGGATATTAACAAAGTAATCCTAGGCACAGAGGAAGTTAATCTGGACCTAAAAATTACCTCCTAAATGATATTTTTTTAGACTTCCACAAACAAAATGCGTGGATGTTCTTCAGCCCGGAAAAATTATGTTAAAGAGTTAAACCAATTTTATTCTCCATAATTCATCTCTTTCGTAATATTTTTCATTTCTGTACTTAATCTACGTAACTCAGTATTTCTTTCCTACCATCTATTATCTATCAATATCTTCATTAGGCGTTGTAACTTTGAAAGTGTCTATGAAAGATCTGAAAGGAAAGAGAATTAATAGTCATTTTTAATCCCGTATTTCTGGCAAAAAGATAGAGTTCATCCATTCATAAACCATATAAAAATCCATCCATCTTTACATTACCGAGTATATGTACATTGCAGAATAATACAGTTCACGGTCTTTGTTCACAACGACCGCGTATGTTAGGAGTAGGCCACACCAACATCTCGAATTCAGAGGCGTAGCAGAACCGCTTCATTATTCTCTACTCAATTTTTGCTTTTGAAGTACAATCACAGCCATTTTGAGTCATCATCAATAAAGTTCCCTTCTCTCAAGATGTTCCAAAAGAACTCAGGCGACGATATGACGGTGGGATCAACGATTGGTGAAGCGAAGGAAGGGAGTTCTCCGATGGATGATGGTGGATGTTGAAACATGGAACTGTTGAAAACCTGCCATTCATAATTAGTGCAAAGAGACTTGGAAATACCTTCTTGTTTTTGTTTGCATCACCTTCCATATTCATAACCTCACAATAAAATACTACAACGAGGATGAATACTTCCCAGGAAAGTTTCGTGAAGAAACAAATTCTTGGTGAAGCCGAATATACATTATGGTCTACCTCCATCGTCTCTCCAGCACACTGGATGACTCGTGAGTATAATAAATGATGCGACCCACAGACTCCCTAACCCATGAATCGCGAATTTATATGTTCAGTTTAGGCAAGTCCTACGGATTTCAATATACTCATTATTCATTTCATCTAATGGCACATGTCATTCGGTAAATAGATAAAAAGAGATTCAAATAGAAATCGGATTAAATCCCATCGTTCTTCTATCATTTAAGATCCTTTTCTCGTGGCACCCACCGATCGCGTACCTCACAACTTACCACCGGCGGCAGATGGCGTTCATCCATCACTTGCCCCTCCGAACTGTTCTTCGTTCCTTCGTTTTAACTTGAGCTTCCCCCACGTCATTGACCGAGAAGAGGTGGTAGCTTCCACCTCTCGCGCGGTTCGTATGACAATTCTGCCCAGAGGGTCTCTCTCCCGCTGGGAATAATCGTTAAGGGAATCGATCCGGATAAATGGCTGAGAAACCCCAGGGGCAAATGAGCGTAGGCGGCAAGGCGAGGACCTCATTTAACGCCCATTTTGCAAATTCAAGGCTCGGAGTGTTGCGAAAAACAAACTTAGAGGTCTTCTCGACAAGACGGACTGTATTCATTCCTGAATGCAATTCTCAGTTGTAAACACTTTTCTTTGTCGAAGGTTCGTTTTGATTTTCTAGGTGGCTTTTTAGTCGCATAAAACTCATACTTAAAACATTTCATGAATAAACATTTCACTATATCTATGTTCAAAATCAAATTACGCCAATTAATTTGATTAACTAATCGTTCATAATTACTACAGGACATAAACATGAAATAACTATAAGGAAATAGAGTGGTGAAGTTTCAATCAGTGGGACAGAGCCATTTTTTTTAGGCCGTAAGGTTTGACCTCCTTCCCAATTTAGGCAAACTTAGGTAAGCTATAATTTAAGCGGAGCCAATTAATCAATTGTCTCACCTTTCCTCAAAGAGGTAAGGGAAGGGCCGAGTTCCCACTCGATAGAGAAAAAAGAACGAACGTGTTTGCCAAAATTCGCATCGATGTCCGCCGGCAGATCCCAGAACCGGACCTAGAACGGGCCCTGCAGTGCGTTTTGGCGCCTTCCACGTCGGATCCCGAGTAGAACTCCGGCGAGACGGAAACAAATGAGAGAGGGAGTGAACGAGAAAGAGATAGAGTGAGAGAAAGAGATAGAGTGAGAGAAAGAGATAGAGTGAGAGAAAGAGAGAGGGAGAGAAAGAGGGAGGGAGATGGAGTGAAAGAGATGAAAAATATGGGTTGGGGGTTGACAAAAGGGAGGAGATAGGTAGGTACGTCGGGTGGCCGGGGAGTTCGCAATGAGACACACAATGGGAATGTAAATCTCGAGAACAGGGTGAGTATGCGTGCGTGTGTGGCTGGGCGAGGAGGAGTGGGAGGAAGACGGAAGGGAGGCAAGTGGCTGCGGGAGGTGCGGCGGGGGGGGGGGCACGCGGTGAGGGAAAGGGCGTGGCGGGCAAGTCTACCCAATAATCGCCTCCAACGCTCGGACCGTTATGAGTTTTGTGAGAGGAATTTTTTCGCGAGGAAGGAGGCCGCCGCCATGATGTTTGACGTTTCGTGGAGCAGCCTAAACATTTCTCGGAAAAGCATTTCATTCCGTCCCGTGGGCGAATTGCTACCGTCGCTCTTCCGTGGAAGGGTGCTCGCCTGATACGTGCTAAGAAAGAATTCGGAAACCACATTAGCAATTTAAATCAATTTTTTTCGAACCCGCGAGGTTATTGGTAGCTGATTTAGGGAGGAAAACGGGATGAATTTTGAGGTAAACTGACGGATTATGCTTCATAGCGAATCGAAACTAACCGTTCGTTTACCGGAATAACGTTCTTCCGACGCTTTGATTACCGATAGAACAGAATATGATATATCATGCATTGGTGCCGGAAGGAGATAGGATTTTCCAGGTTCGCCGAAAAATTAATAATTTCCGTCCCATACGATTAATTTCCCCCTCTTCAAGATAGCGATGGACCGCAAGGAATGAACGGTAATATAAACATAAACATTTTCGCCAAAATTAATAAACATGTGTGACACACCTTAAACTTTACTGGACAGATTTGTACGTTCAATGTCAGGGGAAATATTAAATCTTAATATCAACTTTTGTATGTTCCGCAGCTAATCAGGTTTAAATTATGGAAAAAATATAGGTAACAGCCTCCCTATGGAAATCCATCGTATCACAATTGAAATAAAAGTATTCGTACGAATAGGAACTGGTTGTTGCGTTGGCTGAAATACCGGTTTTCCGCGTTGGATGCCCAGGTTTAAATCCCGGGGGGATCGGGAGATATTAAAATGATATTATGATTCCAAGTTGGTTGTTGTGAAGGTGCACTTCAAGTGCAGCGGTCCATCCGTTGGAGAAGAAGTTGACTTCTAAACCTTGCCGCCTTCAATAGAGTAGGCTAAAGCCGAAGCCAGGTTTCTCTCCGCTCTTCCGTCAAAGCCGAACCTCATCCCCGTCTCATTCATCCATTAAGGTGCAAGTCACGCCAGCAGTTGGTTGTCATTCCTAAAAAATTTATTACTTTCTAAAAGCGACTAATCACTAACATATGATATGAACCTTGAGGTATCAATCGATCTGCCTACTACCTTCGCAACATTTCTTAGTAGATCCCTTCGCTACCTGCCTTAATGCGTAATACATAGTCTGAGTAAGTTACCCTGTAAAATTAGAAATTTTAAGATTAACAATACTTGTAGAGACAGAGACTAAAACATATATCAAATCATATACGTTCACGTCCCTAGATCATAACCAGATCTACTTTCATAATTTAATTAAAGTAATAGAGACGCCATTTAAGAAAAATTAGGCACAAAATAAGGCATTCCCTTCCTATTTTTCCTTAGAATTTTTCTTCAACGACACTCGGCAATTAGCTCATTACTTAGTAGCAGTTATTGGTGCGGTAGGTCAGTCAGACTTGACATTTAATCACGTACTTCCACCGAAAGAAGGAATAGATTTAACTCGCGAAAAAAATAAATGCGTTGCTTTCCAGAGCCAGAGAATTCCGGGCGTTTATGAGAAATGTGATAGGTATCGGAACCTATACCTAGGCCTATACGATAGGCTTAACCCTTAATTATATTATACCTTACTATGGTGAAAATTTACTTCGCTGCGTGATCTTTCAACTTTCCTCCCCAGCGTAATTCAAAAGTTTGTCAAAATATAAGGAATTGAAAAAAAATGAGCAGAAGTGATATGAGTTGAAAGAACCACGTTTAAAATTTCATTCGGGCAGCTAAGTGATATGAAAGGAAACAACCCTATTAAAATTTTCATTAGCTTCAGCATTCAAGGACGAAACAAGCTCCCAGCGGCAAAGAATGTTTTTCCAAGACCAACCACCCTGCCTCCATTTCATTCGTCCGAAGGTAAGGGGGGTCGGAAGCGAGGGCAGACAAGAGCACTTGGGCGAGTGGAGAGCATGTCCCAGAGCGTTCTCGAGGAGCGGGTGAGCCAGCGGCGGTATAAAACATCAGCTCTTTGCGGTCGGCTCCTGGAATCACACACGAGAAATCGTTTCACTGCGTGAGCATCCCCACGGTCGTAAAATGCGCGCATGATGAAACAATGGAGGAGTTCAATCGAAGGGGATTGGATTTCATTTGCTGAGCCATCAGTGAATCGCCCTCACTCAGCGTCCAGAGAGGAAGGCAATCGCCAAGTACTTCCCAGCTCGGACTTCCCCAAACGATGACGTCCGTCCATCACAAAATTTAACTTTAATTAACAGCGAAGTAGGTAATTTGGGAGTTCGATTCAGGGTGTCTGAATTACATGAAGGCTTTCTGGAAGTCACGCAATCCAATCACGGGGAAAAATATAATTATGAGGAGAAGAGATGGTAAACATCTTAGTGACGTAGCTATGTTTTTGATATCCAGTCATCTGTTGGTGAGTGTGGCCCTGAAATCCTGATAATCCACTCCGTGCTTGTGATCAGGTTTCCTGGGAGACGAACCGCTAGGATGTACGAAACAGCCACGGCCGAAAAAGGGTTGGAACTCGCACCTATTTTGGTATTATCGGCTTAATTTGCCCGACCCGAGTACATTATAAAAAAGCATAAAATCATGATTCATGACATCATGTTTTCATAATTACTGATTAGGCCCCTGATTACTATTATTGAAAGTAAAATGAAGGCATGAATCAATAATAAAAGGGTAAGATTCCTTACTTCATTTTTAGATATTTAGTACAATTCCATCTCTCTAATCTGATAAGGGTCCCTGGTTCTTGATAAATTTATGTGTCAATACGTCGGTCGTTGGTAAAAATTGCTCAGGTAAATATTCCAAGTCAAATATACTTCATTCGCTCGAAATAATCTCTTTGCCAGAAGTTCTCAGCAAGAAGAGGCTCCTTTCCGAGGAGAAGTTCAGGTTGGCTGTGAGAGAAGCAACCCACAGGTTGGTGGACTTAAAAACGAAGATGTATTCTCTCTTAATATTAATCTTCATCGATTTCTCGAATTTAATACACTAAAATAGTAAATAAATATACGCTTACCGTTTTGAATTAATTTTTTTCGACGGTTCTGAAGGGGTGGGTATGGAGGAAACTGGCATTGATGATAAGGGCACATTGGTAAAAAAGAGTGAGAATCACCATGTAAATTTAGGGTATGGATCCATGATTGATAAAAGGAAAGCCGCCCTCAAATCTCTGAAGCCTGACCCCCACGATCCTATACGGTATGCCCAAAATAAAATTCATGGTTACAAATGTCTGAATATTAGTCACATTTCCTTTGAGCAAACACATCCTTCCTTCATGTCTTCCTTTCTCCATAAAAATATGGAAAATATGGAACCACCAGCCGCCACAAATCATTTAAATGGGCAGGATAAAGAAGGAATATGCCCACGAGCAGGAATTACTGAGCGGAAAATTTACTTGACTTATTATTGCAGGATACATGGATCTATAATCCCCCCTGCCACACACCTTTTTGGTGGCTCGCAGGGTATTTATGTAGATGTAGATAATTTTATTCTAAATCCGATAATCACTTAAATTCTGATTAAATAATAATAAGGGGGGAAAACTCCACTGGCCGTAAAAATTAAGTAAGTTTTCCCCCCTTATTATTATTTAACCTAGAGGCCGTAGAGCTCTTGAATTCTTGCTACTTAAATTCTGCTTTAAAAGAGTAAATTCCAAAAACATTGGTAATTGAAGATGTTTAAGACTAGTGAATTATTGATTTCATTGTCCTAAGAGCGGAACTATGGTCACAAGTTTCCATTCCAAAGCATATCAAGTAATAATTGCCGGTAGTAAGCCATTATCAGCCAGTTATGAACTAGCTCATGCTTTCTATTGTTTCAGGCTCAACTTTGTGGAAGTTCATGTTCATTAAATTAAGAACACTATGTATGATTGCCTGATGATGACGCCTAAGCATTGAAACTAGTTGTACGAGAATAAAGTACAGTGGAAATATACATTGTGTTCTTAATTTAATGAATAGCCCATGCTTATTATTTAAAATCCAGAAGCATATTTATATAAAAACTTTTGTTCGCTTAAGCAGATATATTTTAGTCAAAGTAAGATAATAATCCATATTAAGACACACATAACCTAAGAGTGTGCGAGAAAAGGTTTTGAATTAATTATATTTGATTATCCTCATGAATGATTACAGGAGATGTTGTTCTGATATTTTAAAGAAAGTTTTCTCAAGCATTAAACAAACTATAATGATAATATTTGAATATATGAAGAACTGACTAAAAGATTGAGACTAGAGTATTTAAATTTAGACCACTAAGTATCTCTAATGTTATAGCCTATGTCTACATGTTAATTTAGCATCGAAATTCTTTATTCATGCCTATTACGGCATGTATTTCAACTTAATGTTTTTCTCGAATGATTAAGAAAAAGTTAAACATGAGGGTGAGTAGTAAAGTGTTCCTTACATTCATCAACTGACGAGATTTTTTAGGCACTTGAGTATGGTTCACCTGCTTCCAGATAATGTCTCAGGTAAACTATGTCCTCGGGTGTTTCCAGAAAGATAAGAGCCCTCAAACTAATTCAGGTGGTCCATTAACCTCCATTTGAGAAATGAATGATTCTTCCAAAAAAACTAACTTAAAAGGTAGCCTCATTGTGTACAAACGAGCTTCCGTTAAAAATCACCACACAATTCACTTAATGCAGTCACTTGAGATGGTCCGATCTCATTCTAACGCTAAGATACACACAGCTGTGACAAATGAATGAATATTTAATACCTCGTCCATTGATTCGTTTTAATTAAAATGCATTTTTAAGGTGTACATGTTGGGTTGACCGGATGTTGTTGTCGGGTTCGTGGAGCTCCAGAATATACGCATGAAAATAATGGCAAGTAATTCAAACTCGTTATATTTCATGTAAATAATTGAACAGAATCAGTGTTCAATTGATTCGTTGTTTTTCTCCCACGTTTGCCTGACAGTTCTTAATGACACTGTTGGGTTGCGACTGCTTCAATTTCTAAGTCCATCATTCCGCCGTTTTACTCAACATTCCTGCCTGAACTAGAACTGACCTTTACAGACCTGGCCAAGGCAAGTCAAGTCTTAGCCAAGGCAAGATTTACGACTGACCACAGTTATGGAAAAGATTGTTAACGTTTTTCTCAGAAGAAAATACTCAGCCCGTCTGAGCTAATCCCACAGATGATGGCATCCGTGATTCAGCTAGATACAAGCTGACGACTCCCATCCGAAAGAATGAGCGGTTCGACCAGGTAGGACGTCACTGGTGACGTACCACCAAGTTACTAACATGGGGCTTAAGAATGAGGAGATCATCAAAATTTTGATATGCTTATTCATGAAAAAAATGTCAATTCGTATGCGTCGTTAATCCTTTCGTTTTACCGGCCGCATCAGATTTTAAGATACGCTCATTGGGGGCAACGCCCCATGATCTTGAGATACCCAACCCAAAAATGGTTCACCCTGCGAAAGCATCCGATGGGATGTTTTTCGATGTGGAATTTCCGGGCTTTAGTGTTGACCTGATACGCCATCTTGCTGGAAACTTGACGGGAATAATGCGGGACAGAATTTGGCCCAGCGGCACAAGGAAAACCGAAAACGAGGGACGGATGATTTACTGCGTAGGAATCATAGTGGGACGATGTATGACAGGGAGTGAGTGGCATTCAAATATTCGTTTGCCTTTTGCACAGAAAACATTGAAAGAATCATACTAATCGAAAGCGATTACTTCATTTGAAATCATTATTGGTATCCTCATTAACGATATGCACATAGACAAAAATATGGCAGGCGGCAAAAAATACGGAAAGTGTCCCATATTTATATTTAAAACATGATTAAATACGGAGATTTTCTAGTGAAATGGTTTATTACTCGTATAAAATATTTCGTAGGTACAAATTAAGCGTACGGTATTTAACTTTGGCCGTTTAGTTATGTGACATCGGTCATTGTCGGCCATCTCTAGATCGCAAGGTTTGACTTCGGCTCCGTGAATAGTAGATGCATGTAAACGAAGTTGCTCTCATATTCAAATGCGCTAATGATGCTGTAATATCTCACTCGTCGAAGCACCTAAAATTCTGTTGCCGAGATAAAAATTAAACGACCCTTTCCCGTTCCACAAGCCGTTTTGAGCACGCAATAAATATACGCTAAACACGTTTTTGATGGCAGCAAGTGTGTCATTATTCTTTTGAGGAGCAAGCTCAAAAAAAATCACTACTTTCCATAGTTTTATCTCGCATCGCTGATGTCATTAATTCACGGCGTGTTTTGCTCCCTTTAAAATGACCCGAAATACCGTGTTCTCCTCCTCCCTCTACTCCATTATCTAACATTCCTCATCCATCACTTACTTTGCCATATTTCTTTTAGTGGTTAATTAGAGATGAATAAGATTGCGTTCATACATTTGTGCGGAGGTGGTGAAGTCGTTTAAGTGTGAACAAGTGTCAAGAAAAGGGGAGGGAGGCCCGTGCAGCATACGGCGCGTCACAATAAATTGTAGTCTGCTTGTCAATAAAGGAAACCAAGGTGTGGAGGCCGGAGAGAGACAGCAGAGTAATTGCATTGCGAAATTTATGAGCCACCTCTTTCCTTCCCAAATCTTCGTTTTCCGTAGAATTTCCTGCACTTCCGGAATCAAACTTGATTTAGAATATTTCTCATCTCTTTGTGCCAGACACATTTCTCTATATCCTCCGATCCGAATTTAAAAAAAAAATCACATTGCGCATCTTTTTATTTTATTTTTCCAGAATATATTTTGCGGTTATGTTCCGTAATTAAATTAACTGTGACTTTATAATTGACCACACCGCGATTTCATAGGAACCAACCCACAGGTTAGTCACAGGTCAACCAACCAGGAACCAACCCACAGGTCAACAGTTAACCATAATGTTAAAGGTACCATACTAGTTGGATAGTTGTGCCCTAATTTATTGGATAAGACGTTCAGTAGCTATCCAAAGCATTCTCGTGTGGAAAATTACCCAGTTTACTTCAAGTAAAACTAACTATTTACTCATCTCATATTCTAAAACTACATACTTCTGTCTATACTAACAATAAATTCCATTCAAAGCTATAATTAGCATATTTTTACTGGACTAAAGGCCCAGTCATTATCTATTTTCCTGACATTTCCACTAAGAGCTCTTTTCTCTACTCATCTTCAATCAACATTTTTCGCCGATGAGAAGGCCTACTATTATGAATATACTTATTTCTCCGTAATATTTACCGCCGTTTTCTAATTTTATGATGATCTGTTCGTTTTATTCGCATGCTTTAATTCAATTTTATTTGTCCTCCACCGGAACCATGATAATATACAGTGGCAATTTATTTCCCCCTGCGTCCAACTGATTCGGAATCACATGGGAATGCTTCTATTGTTTCAGGCTTCACTTCGTGGAAGTATTTAATATCCATACTAAAAAATAAAAGTACAAGTCTTTCTTTTTAGTATGGTAATGCTTCTTTGAGGGCACAGCGAAAATTATATTTTTCTCATTTGTACGCATAAATACGCGCTGTAAACTGACAAAGCATTCCTGAGATAGACTGAAAGTATTATCCATAAGCAGTATTAGGAGTAGCATTATACAATATACTTTAACTATTGGTACCAGAAAAATAATGCATTTCAACAAAAACACCTATGATGTGTTTATTAAGCAGGTTAGCCATAAATTAATGCATATTTATCGTACATTAGAATTAAGTGAAACACTATAGCTTACTTCTCGCTTTAATGCCGTTAGAATTCCTCGGATGTCATTGATTTCTCATCGAAATGATAGGTCCTTTGGGCAGTCAATTTCTATGGACTTTCACAGACTTGTCTCTTTTTCAACACTCTTCTCGCCTCTTACTTTCAACGTGTCGGGAGTAAGAGATTTGGGATGACAGCTAGGGCTTTTAAGAAGTGTCAGCCTAGATCATTCCGCCAAGGCGGGTCAAAAGAGCATAGGACTTCGACATTAATCGAAGATGTTATCCAACACAAAAAGGCAACCCGAAAGTGAAAAAAGACGTCTTAAAAAGTTTTGCGATGTATTATTTGCAATACATTGAATCAATAATCTATGAATTGTATGTGAGCGTTATTTGTGTTTATAACATTTAAATTGTCTTCATTTGGCCCAATGGATGGTCCAAAACCGGAATTAAGTGACCTTCGAAATATATTTCAATGTTACAGAATCTATTAACAGCACCATTAGTATCCTTTTTGACATTCCGGTTAATTGCAAACAGCGCATTTCACTCTAAGGAAACCCGGTGTAAACGGTAAGAACTAGTTGTTAGTTTGTTTTGGTGTTCATTTGACATGCAATTCACACTATGGCGGTATAGTAAGGAGATCACGTATAGTGTTCTCCATCCTCACGTCACGTTCACGTCACGACTCGGCTAAAAGTGTTCCATGATGAGATTCCGTCTTATTTATGGCAAGCAAAAAAAATCACGGTGAAAAACAATACGGAGATAAATACGCCAAAAGTTCGTAGCATTGATTTCGGGTTGGATGTGCACGAAGTTCCCAAAGAGCTCAATTGAAACATTAAATGCAGTATTCGCGTGAAAGAGACGAAAAACATTCAAACATTCCCACCTCAAGAGTTGGAATAGTTGTACGGAGGACCTCGGAATCTTCCACGTTGAGAAAGAATTGTCCGAGAGGCGAAACCAGGCGGGAGAGAAGTGGGAGTCGAGGATGAAGTATGGGGAGGAGGGGTAGGGGTGGGAGGACGGAGGAGCAATTAAGCGGCGGCCGGAGATTCCAAAGGGGGCCGGCCCCTCTCCCCGGGGCGGAAGATGTATGGCGACAGCAGGGCTGGCGGAAAGAGAGGAGGCAGTGCGCGCGAGGCTATTATACTGTTGGAAGAAGGCTCGTCCCTTTTCCCCCGATGCCTCTCAGAGTAAATAAGTGTATTTCGAATTTGCTCCGTCGTCCATTTTCTCATTGGCGTGGAGAATCGGCAGGGCAGTCAATCCTCAAGGGATGCTCCAATGCCCAGTAGCGAGTTAGTTTTTCATCGCGAAGAGTTTTATTTTCCCTCGCCACTCCTCCTCCACACCCGCCTCCACCCTCCCCCCCTTCCCGCCCCTACTTAATACTTCGGACGCAAACACGAACGCGATTTTCCTCCGAACCTCGCGTGATGAATCACGTTCTCTTTGTTTGTCATTTAAAGTCCTCCCCCACTCCTCCTCGTTAGCGAGACTCGCACTATTTGTTTTCTCGGTATAACTTTGGTCCTCGTCGGAGGCACGCGGACAAAAAAAAGCATACATAAAGATTTCAAATTCCGGACAAATCGCTACAACTTCCTCTAAGCAGAAAGAAGTTCTTCTTTTGATAAAAAAAACTAACGAAAGAGGACAAAATAAATCTTACACTTTATCTTCTGAAGATGATACTTATCTCTGTGACAGAAGGAAAAGAAAAAAAGTCATTGTAAAAATATATATAACAGCGCAAGTTTTTTTTTCTGGCGGTTGCAATTAAACTCATTATTCATACCATACCAATGCCCCGAAAAACATTAATATTTGCATCGAATTATAATTGATAGTGGTCATTATTTTATCTTTAATATATTTAATTTGAATTTTGCAATATAAAATACAGCCTACGGCTCTTATATTAGGCTCCGTGCGATTTTTACTTTTCCATACGTGTTGCATGTATTTATTTGTCCGTCTAAGAGCTTCCAGCCTTCTGATAACCATGTGACGCTCTCTGCTGGTTCATAGCATTTTATTTAAATGAATCGAGGACATTTATTTTTTAATCAGTTTTGCGTCCAACGCCTAAGGCCAATTCAAGGCAGAATTCAGCGAACATGATAACTAATGCAAAAAGACACATCTCTTTAACTTTATTATTCGAATATCTTCGTTCTCTCCGATTGATGAGATCAGGTTCCGTTAGTGACCCTCCGCAGATGTATCGAACATGTTTTCTCCATTTAAATTCATCCGTGAAGTGGCAATATAACATTTGACCAGGTCCACTATGTTTTAATCTGTCCATATTTGTCCCTATGCCCGATTCAGCTCAGAGTAAGCCGACGAGTTTCAAGTTTTCCCTCACGTTCCCTTTTCTTGTGGTATAGAGAATCAGCGGAATTTTCACCGATTGCGATCTTTCAAAAACCAACAAAATGTTATTTTTACAGTAGAATAGGTCCAGGCCCCAGAACTTAGGAAATCCTAGGCCACATTTATATTGCGGAAGCCACTTACGTGTAGTTATGCATTGAATTACTTCAAACCAAATCGATTCAACGGTTAAAAGTTTATTTTTTTCGTTTTAACCTACAAGATGAAAATAATAATGTCTGCTAATACTGTAAAATGCAAACAAAATCTACAATTCAAAAAGTGTAGATACAAAAGGTCATCATAATATTATTTAAAATTCGACAGACATATAAGATAGCAATTCATACCTAGAAGGTAAACATAATCAAGCAGAACTTCTTGCAATTCGATTTTACTATTGCAAACATTCTGATTGAATGGAAAAGAGAGAACTCGCTATAACTGGAAAATGGAACTCAGAACTCGCTAACGGATCTTGATTAAGCACTACCGGATAGAGTGCATAAAAAAAAGCTTAATTACTAACTATTGTACTTTGATTGAAACATATATTCAGCAGGATAAATACTTTGATACGAAAATGATGACTGAAGGTAAATGTCGCATTTGAAAATTAATAAATTAAAAGAATAGAAAAATAACCAAGAGAAAAATGCAATACACATATAGTAAAGAG
Organism: Hetaerina titia; assembly: GCA_037158775.1. Lineage (NCBI taxonomy): Eukaryota > Metazoa > Arthropoda > Insecta > Odonata > Calopterygidae > Hetaerina > Hetaerina titia. The sequence goes on along the minus strand of CM073769.1, from coordinate 86,821,195 downwards.
ATAAAACGTATTAATACCTTTGACCATTAGGCTCTTGCTTGAGTTCCGTGAAGCTCCTAGGCTGTATCACACAAGAACAAAGTTTTCGCGCAATCGCCTGATTGAAAACAATTAAACTATCACGTAATCATATATTCCACATTTACGTAGAGCCTAGTACCCTCAGCTCGGTACTGTAGGAAAATCTTTAAAATCCCAAATGAATCAACGCTTAATGGCTGAATATGCAATGGCGAAATTTGCAATCGCTGTAAACAGCATGTTAACGCAGGAACACAAAATCCAAAAGCTATGAGGTAAGCACCAGATTAAGCCTCACGCAAAATTATTTGAATAGACCACAAGGTTTTCAAAAAAACAGCCGATAACGAGATATAAATCTTCCTGACAACTTGCTCTTCTGACAACCTGACCTTCCGTATAGCGGTAAAAGGTGAATCAAAGTCGCAATGATGTGGAGATGAAAATGTTCGTGGCCTCTACGGTAGTGGAAAACTCTCGTTGGAATATGTTGCGAAGAAGATGAAGAAGCAGTAGCTAACGAAGACACATAGCAAGAGGCAATATTTAAAGTCAAGTCTAATTAAATTAAAATCAAAAAAGAGCCAAAAAACTAATAAGACCTTAAGTGAACTGCCAGTGACTCATTCAGTAAACCCAATAAATCTTTTTTAACAGGATTTCACCATTACGCCATTCCAATCTTCGTCGCATGCTGTTATTCCACGCACTGCTGTATAATGAACAGCCGTCTGATTGCAGTGATATATGGAACCGGCGACAAGGAACTATGGACCGAGGAAACTGCAGCGAAAAAGGATTGAATGAAGAGGGAAGGACCAATGGGAAATTCGGAAGTCCGATCAATTGAGGGCGCACGCCCGAATGATGACAGACCACAAACCAGGGGGTCCCAAGAAAGACGCGAACTTATTCCGATTTTTTTTCAGATCCTTTCACAGTCTCTCCCCTCAAACCACCATTGCAGAACGTAATCCAACCAATAATTCGCGATAAAAAATGAACCCAGAAAAAACTTCTGCGAATGGGTATCCGAGTGTGGCGTCACATTCGAAGGCGTCCGTAGGAAAATTAAGAGCATCGACAATCGCGGCAAGGGTCTTGGAACAAAAATTTCCCACTGAGAGAAAAGGAGTGAAGGCGGAGAGCGAACGTGGAAGTCTGAGAGGGGAAAAGGAAGAGCGTGTGGATGCGCCTTGCGGTTGAAGCGCAATTTATACATAAACATAGCGCAGACGCTGTTGTGATGTCGAGAGAGAGAGGGTGGATGGACGAGGTCAACAACATTTTGGCATAGGATCCCCCATGAGACCAGTTTCCAGCGACTGCCGCCTCGTCATCCTTCGCACGGGAATGTCATTGCCTTTGAAGGTAGGCAGGTATGTGTAAAAAAAATATGAGAAAATAATAATTCCTCTGGGAAAAAAATGAAAAAAAGTGACGGGGAAGTACGAGGGTGAAGGGAGGTGGAAGAAGAATGGGAGATATCGTAGCGAGGGATGGACATGGAGGAGCTAGGGGGAGTGGGATGGAGAATGGGGATGGAGGTCGAGGGAACTCCTGTAATCGCAGATCAAAACATTTGCCAAATAGGACGCGGCTTAATAAATACAATCGCGTACTATGAGACCCCGAAGAGGAAGAATTGAAAGGCAGTCCTTGACCTTACTTACCCTGGATTAGCCTAGCAAGACTTCTTAGATTTGCAACCTTGCTAGTGGGCGGAAAAATAAACGGTTGACGAGAGATGTGAAATTAATTTACAAAGCAATGTCCTTAGCGACGCCATTCCCATTTTACGATACTCGGTGGTGGTAATTCACCACGTAAATTCTAAACACGATGTCCTCCCTCTCAATTACGTAATGACTTAAAATATTCGTTAGGTGTTGGGTCGTTGGCATCGCGAGGCAGTTCGTGATCACGAATGATTGATGCGTTGTAATTATGTAGTACTAGTAGAGAATACTAAAGATCGCGACTGAGACGATCCTCTCCAAAAATCGTATATACTGTATGCACAAAAATAATTTCTCGATCACGCGCGCGCACACACACACCTATCTCCGTCTAAATAAATAAATAAATATATATATATATATATATTTATTTATTAAGTAATCTAGTTTTTTCCCAATTCACTCTATCAAACGCCTTTACAAAATCTATGAAACAGGCATACACGTTCTTATAGTATTCTACATTCCTCTCGATTAGTTATCTCATTACTCTAATGTCATCATGCCTGCATCTCCCCCTCCTAAACCCAAACTCTGATCATCCCCTAAGTAATCATTTGCTTTGCTCTCCATTCCTTTCTCATAGATGCTACGAATCAGTCCATATAGCATATAGTCTCTTCCTACCACATTTTCTAAACCTTATATAAGTTCCCCTACATAGTATATATATATGTATATATATATACATATATATAATATATATGTATATATATGTATATATAATATATATATGTATATATATATATACCTGTACATTTCTCAGACTGCTCAGGTGCGAGTGGGGAACGGAGAGTCCGGATGGGCAGTGTTAGGAAGAGGTGTAAGGCAGGGTTGCCCATTGTCACCGGTGCTGTTCAACGTATATGTAGAGGAAATGATTAAAGAGGCATGGGAAGAACTGGAGGTAGGAATGAAAGTCGGAGGGGAATTCGTAAAATCGGTTAGATTTGCTGATGACCAAGCATTAGTTGCTCAGTCAGCCAAGGGGTTGCAAGAATTGCTGAGTGAATTGGAGGTTCAGTGCGATAAATATGGGATGAGAATCAATATTAATAAAACAAAGGTTATGCGATTTTCCAGAAAGAAAAAGGCTAAGCTAAGTATTAAAATAGGCGGGGAAAAAATAGAGCAGGTAGAGCAGTTTACATATCTCGGAAGTGTTTTGGACCAATACGGTCAAAGTGGTAGGGACGTAAGGAGAAGAATTGCGCTAGGCAAGGAGGCTTTCTCAAGGAGGAGGGAGTTGATGACGGGGACGTTGAGTAGAGATGTTAAGACAAGACTCGTAAAAACTCTGATATGGAGCGTAGCGATGTACGGCGCGGAAACGTGGTCACTGAAGCAGGAGGATAGACGTAGATTGGAGGCTTTTGAAATGTGGGTGTGGAGAAGAATGCAGAAGGTGAAATGGTCCGAAAGGAAAACAAATGAGGAAGTACTGGAGATGGTGGGTGAGGAGAAGGGTTTGTTGGGAGAAATCCTATGGAGGCAGGAGAAATGGATGAAAGGCGTATTGAGCGGTAGTGGAATGTTGAAGAGGGTAATAGAGGGGAGAATGTTGGGCAAGCGAGGAAAGGGTAGGAACAGGATAGGGATGTTGGATGGGATGAAGGGTGGAAAGAAGTACACAGAGATGAAGAGGGACCTGATGTAGTTTAGGTTGCTGGATTGGGTTTTGTTTGGAGTTACAAAATATTTATTTATTTGATAGCTGTGTCCATCCAAAAATCTACCCTAACCGGTAGATTACCTAATAATAATAATAATATATATATATATATATATATATATATATATATATATATATATATATATATATATATATATATATATAGATAGTTGGGTCCATCCAAAAACCTACCTTAACCGGTAGATTACCTAAAAAAAAATATATATAGCGGGTCGCGGCGGTCTAGTGGGTAGAGCATTAGACAACTGACCGGAGGGTCCCGGGTTCGATTCTCGGGCAAGGCACTCTGGGCACCTGCAGCTCCACCCAAGCTAGTTGATTTTTCGGGTACCAGATCTTCCTGGGAAACCATAACAGGCACAGGGAAAGGAACTGGCCCCCCTACCCTGATGTGTGAATATTCACACGCCGTCGGGCTTAGTACATGGGTGAGCTCTACCATCACCTACTAAACCGACCTTCGGGTTGATTACTGTGTGTATGGTTTTTATATCATTTAGCATATTTTGGCCGACAAGGTTAGACATAGAAAAGGAACATGACGTAGAAGAAGATAGCTTAGCTCCAGGCATACTTGACGATGAAATAGAAAGGGCATTAAAGGAGATGAAAGCAAATAAGGCCATGGGGGTGGACAACATACCTATAGAACTGTTCAAATGTTTAGGAAAATGCGGGAAGAAGGCCCTATATGGACTGATTCGTTGTATCTATGAAGAAGGAATCTGGCCGGAAGATTTTGTGAGATCGGTGTTAGTTCCTATTCCAACAAAGGCAAAGGCTATATCATGTGAGGATTACAGGACAATAAGTTTGATATCCCACGCAGCTAAAGTTATTCTCAGGATCATCAACAAAAGGATAGAGAGTAAGACAAATGATTACTTAGGGGATAATCAGTTTAGGTTTAGGAAGGGAAGAGGTTGCGTGATGCCATTGCAGTAATGAGATCACTAATTGAGAGGGATATAGAATACAACCAGGACGTTTTTGCCTGTTTTGTAAATTTCGAAAAAGCGTTTGATAGAGTGAATTGGGAAAAATTATGGGTGTATTGCAGAAAATAGGAATGGATTGGAGGGACAGGAGACTGATCCGCAACCTGTACATGTCTCAGACTGCTCAGGTGCGAGTGGGGAACGGAGAGTCCGGATGGGCAGTGTTAGGAAGAGGTGTAAGGCAGGGTTGCCCATTGTCACCGGTGCTGTTCAACGTATATGTGGAGGAAATGATTAAAGAGGCATGGAAAGAACTGGAGGTAGGAATGAAAGTCGGATGGGAATTGGTAAAATCGGTTAGGTTTGCTGATGACCAAGCATTAGTTGCTCAGTCAGCCAAGGGGTTGCAAACATTGCTGAGTGATTTGGAGGTTCACACCGATAAATATGGGATGAGAATCAATATTAATAAAACAAAGGTTATACGATTTTTCAGAAAGAAAAAGGCTAAGCTAAGTATTAAAATAGGCGGGGAAAGAATAGAGCAGGTAGAGCAGTTTACATATCTCGGAAGTGTTTTGGACCAATATGGTCAAAGTGGTAGGGACGTAAGGAGAAGAATTGCGCTGGGTAAGGAGGCTTTCTCAAGGAGGAGGGAGTTGATGACGGGGACGTTGAATAGGGCTGTTAAGACAAGACTCGTAAAAACTCTGATATGGAGCGTAGCGATGTACGGCGCGGAAACATGGTCACTGAAGCAGGAGGATAGACGTAGATTGGAGGCTTTTGAAATGTGGGTGTGGAGAAGAATGGAGAAGGTGAAATGGACAGAAAGGAAAACAAATGAGGAAGTACTAGAGATGGTGGGTGAGGAGAGGGGTTTGTTGAGAGAAATCCTATGGAGGCAGGAAAAATGGATGAAAGGCGTATTAAGCGGTAGTGAAATGTTGAAGAAGGTAATAGAGGGGAGAATGTTGGGTAAGTAAGGGCAGGAACAGGATAGGGATGTTGAACGGGATGAAGGGAGGAAAGAAGTACAACGAGATGAAGAGGGACCTGATATAGATTAGTTTGATAGGTGGGGAGTCACAAAATGTTTATTTGATAGTTGTGTCCATCCAAAAACCTATCTTAACCGGTAGATTACCTAATAATAATAATATATATAAACACTGGTCGCGGTAGTCCAGTGTGTAGAGCGTTGGACTACTGACCGGAGGGCCCGGGTTCGATTCCCGGGCAAATTACTCTAGCCACCCTCAGCTCCACCCAAGCTATATAGTTTTTCGGGTACCAGATCTACCTGGGAAACCATAACCGTCACAGGGAACTGGCCCCTCTATCCTGATGTGTGAATTTCACACGCCGTCGAGCTTAGTACTGGGTGAAGGACGTCGGGCTTAGTACTCTACCATCACCTACCAAACCGACCAACGGGCTGATTACTGTTGGTAATACATATATTTCGGAATGGCCATGGGGAAAACCTTATTACCCCCTCATCAGTCGATCACCGAGGCGTGAATGGAAAGCACAGCAGAGGCTTATCAGTCCTACTATATAGTAACTACAAAATCACCACACAAATCTAGGGATTTTACTTTTAAGTCAAACCATAGGAGTATAATTCACATCATTGTGCCTAAATATGAGCACAAACAATGATAATATCCACAGTTGGAAAACATAATAGCGTTGGGATTCAAGCCGCTGAACACTCCTTAATATATGCCTTAAGAAGTACTCTTTCTTGAAAAAAATTCAATACGCCCGTGATTATCGTTTATTATTTGACAAAGCGGTCTCCAAAAGACAGTTTTGCCTCTTTTTGCATTGATTACAAAAAGAATGCAGCTCTAGTCCCGTCAAAGTGTATTTATAAAAATTCCTTTTATCTACTACAATATAATGGGAATTCAGTTTCATTTATCTGATTCCTATAAATTAATAGGAGCTTAACATCTTCCTAAGAAAAAAATGTAAATAAGTCAGTATGCCGAATTTTTAAATGAAGTTCTATCAGAAAAAATATATTAAAATAATGAGCACACAGTACGTTTGAAATTCCCTAAATCTGCTTGCTTTAAATGCATTTGGTATCTTTTCGCATCCTCCATAGAGGAAAATTAACAAAAATCAGTCGCTTTAATGTAATAAAATACACATCGTAATCTCTAGTATTTTGTTGGGCAGTAAGAATCTCAACTTTGCGTCTATAGCCAACTTGTGCCCATAGTATTCTTTTTCAAGGTGGGTCTGCTGACCATAGGGTCCCGGGTTCGATTCCCGGGCAAGGCACTTTGGGCACCTGCAGCTCCACCCAAGCTAGTTGATTTTTCGGGTACCAGTTCTTCCTGGGAAACCATAACCGGCACAGGGAAAGGAACTGGCCCCCCTACCCTGATGTGTGAATATTCACACACCGTCGGGCTTAGTACATGGGTGAACTCTACCATCACCTACTAAACCGACCTTCGGGTTGATTACTGTGTTTATGGTTTTTTTTTATTACAAACTACTCTTTAAGTATTACCTAATACTTACGATTTCAATACACTCTTGGCTAGTCGAATAACTAGGCGGGCTACCTGCTGGCTGATGACAGCCACACGCGTCGCGGCGGAGGATTCAAGTTTTTCCTCGGGCGTGGTTTACTTAAGCATTTAAATTTAAGGGAAAAAACGTTCCTAATTTTCTGTTAATAAATATGGCATTATTATAATTTTATTATATGCTCATAGTAAAAATTCCATTTTCGGTCTTCGAAAAATGTCGGGTTTTATTGCCGTCATAAAGTCCGGAGAGGCCATAAATTATTATTTTTTTTTAATTTGAGCCGACGGGCCTTAAATTTAAGCTTAAATCTTTGAAAAAGGAAGTAATATCCCATATGTGTCTTAACTAGTTATCCCTCATACATCACTCTTTCTCAAATGCTTTTCACTTAATGAATAGATAGATAAATATGATTCATATTATAAAGAATTACTACTCTCCTTAGATCAGCAAATGGTTCTCACTTAATGAATAGACAGATAATTATGATTCATATTACCAAAATTTACTACTTTCCTTGGATAAACGCCATGTCATTCCCACTCGTTAACAGAAAAGAAGTTTTTTAAGAACTCAAACGAACTAAAGTTTTGTATTTTTCGAAGAAAAAGAGGTAAGTATATGATAAATGTCATCGGTAGCATTTTCACCATCTGATTTTTAAGAGACACTTCCCCCAATAATAATTTTTTCAGTACTTTTCATGCGTACCTCCTCTATTGTATTAAGAAAATAATTTAGAAAATCATTTCTCCCATCGATGACATTATATTGGCAGCGTAAACAAGCATTTATAGTCATTTATATGTTTCTCGGTATATTAATCCTTAATCTATTCCGCCATTTATAAAAATATCTCTGATAAATTACTCAAAATGCACAATTAAACTCATCAGTCAACCGGAACACAACGTGAGTCGCCTAATACAAGAGACTGAAAATAAAACGTGGATAAAAATGGTCAGATATTTTATCAAACTGCCGTCGTCTACAACATATTACGGATGCAAGAAGCCTTAATTTCCCTTTATTATACAAATTTTTACACGTGAGTATCCTCTTCTTTATTTTGAAGAAGGCTAATGAAAAATATGATACCTTATTGTCTATGGGATGTGCGTAAAATATAAACGTGAGGTGAGAGCGTGTAGCGACTCTCAGCGCTTTAATAGCGGAGTAAACTTTCCTAATGTTTTGACATTCTCAATGAGCTTGGTGAGCTATCAGATAAACCTGTTTTACACCAAAGGACATCCTCTTGATCGTTCATTTGCGCGAAACCCAACTGACTCGAAAATTCGAAAAGCATGGTAAAATACCGCATATGGAAATAATTCATAGCGGTTTCTCCACTGAAAAACACATCTAGGAGTGTGACATTCATTTCATCGTCATGGCAAATAGGAGAAATATTTTTTTAAATACTTTTTCAATCAAAATACATGGTGCCTCTCAGAATATAATTTGTATTTCTTGACCAGACCGCGATAGGATAGCCAAACTGCACTAAATTGGCCACGATTATTACATAAAAAACTATTCCAAAGTAGTTATACCATAGACCCTAGTGGAATCAATATTTCCAAATTCTTTCAAGCGCTGTAAAATTGAAAAAGCACCGCAATACTTTGCGTTATTTCATTTGAAGTGTCACGTGGAAAAAGTTCTTAGAAAGATCCTAATGTCAACATTAAAATTTTCAAACACTGCAGCCTACAATTCAGCAATAATCATCGAGTATAATGAAAACCAAAATTACCTAGGTAATCATATCAGACGTGAATCATTGATGCATTCCAGAGATTTATCGTAATCATCACACGAAAAATATTAGACTAAGCACGTTTTTTGTTAATTGACCGAGAGAGCAAAATTTGCCAGTGACTTCATCTCAGCTGTCTCTCATGAATATATAATGAATTATATCAATTAAACACAGACATATTAAACAATCGCCATTGTATACTAACTAGTCGTTCGACAATAAGAGAATATATATTTTCGTTGTTTCCAGCATTAAAACCTAATTTTCCTTCATCTCCATCCGAGTCACTCATTTGATCCAAGGCGTCCGCGAAAACATTTTCCGCGTATCCTTCCACGAAAGAAACTAAGGAATTGAGACGTCTCAACGAACGTTTTACGACTTTTTTATAATAGGTGACGCTGGACGTACATGAATACGGCAGAGTCCGAAATTTTGCAGGGATGTCATTTTACGGATCGTTAAGACGGTTAAAGTCAGGCAGAAAGAGAAAGAAAGACCCACAGCACATTTTATGCTCTGGAAAAGCCTTCTCAATTCCCTTTAATGCGATGCAAAGAATCTCTGTTTCCCGCCTGATGAATAAAATAAAGATATCTCGCGCCGCTCATGCTGCCGGACGAGGAACACCTCTCTCGTTGTCACCGCTCGTGAATTTCCCAAAGTGTGATCGGTCGTGTGGGCAGAAAATATTTACGTCCATGCGATGTCGTGCTTCGTCCGGCACACAACTTTTATCCTGGTTCGTTGAATTTAAATCGGCGAAAATGAGTACTTCTGTCAACCGTCGATATGGGGGCTAAGAGCTCACATGATTGAGTCGGCGATTGTGTCAACACATTGTATTTTCTTCCTAAAGGAATGGCACTTCAAGAATTAATTCTGGTAAAGACTCGCTAAAGACTTTCGCCTGATTATGTAGAGGAAATTTGAGATACTACTTTAAACACCAGTTTGATGCTAGAAATTGCCTCGAATATGGATGAAAAATTACTCAGAAATGCAGTAAAATATGAGTATGTTATGCCAAAGGCGTATCGTAAGAAATATAGGCATTAATTATAAGTCATCTAATAACAATTTTGAGTTATCTTTAATCAAAACAGCACATGAAAGCTATTTCCACGAAGTGCTGCATCAGAAGGGGTCTTACATCTTCAGCTCACACAGAAGATCGTAGACCCTTCCTTTCTGCAATTTAAAATGTAAAGTTTCGCAGATATATCAATAGCGTTAAATATTATTGAAATCAAAAAATTAAGGACGACCTCCGTGAATTTACTTTACCTAAAACATTAATCGGTAAATTGCAACAAAGTTTCCGGCATTCTTATAAACAGCAAAGCGAGAAATGGGAATTTTCCGCAAGAAAAATCTTGACGCAGAATGAGAAGAGGCGAATCTCAGGCTTTCAGCGCGGGCAGATTCTCACATCAAGGTATGAGCGCCATCAAGATAAGGCGTTCCCGACTAAACGATCCCCGATCCTCCGCTGCCATTCGGCTAAAAGCATTGAGGCGTATTTCGGAAAATCACATTTCACGCATTCCATCGGTGGTGTCAGAAGGAGGGGACACGGTAAGAATCCAAGGCGGAGATGACGGCGAATGGGGGAAATGGCCGCGTATTATGCGAAGGATTAAAAAAGAAAAAATTTTCAACGGCGCAGCGCATCGCGACTTTACGCGGGATTTCCCGGGCACGGAGCCCTCCGGCTCGCAGCGAGGGAGGCGGCGACATCGGCCGATGCAAATGAGTCGAGGATTCCGAAGCGGCCTCCTCCTTCATGGCCCCATGCCATCGGGCCCGCAACTCGCAGATGCGATCGACGAGAGAGCGCGCCGTTAAATTCTAAGCAGGCGGCGATAACTCCTTCGGCGAGTGCCTTATGCCCCCTCGCGTTCGACTCCTTACACCACGAACTATGATTCCCTACCTACTTCATTCTGCGAGATAAAAAGCATTACCAACAGATATGACGTCATGGAGACGGCGTTTGTTCAGTGCAATGTCTTGTCTGGAGTTTGTGCCTCAGTCCTCGTGACACGTGCAGAATATACCGGTAGCGAAAACTGGTTTCGCCTCTCAAGGAGTGTTCCCGTTGTATTCCTTTATTTAATCTTTGATCTGTCCTTTCGCACCCGAAAAGAGTCCCGCTGCCGCGGCGAGAACGACTTCCTGTATATGACTTACCAGAGTCCCAAATTTCCTTTAGGGATTGCAAAAATAAACTAAGATAATTAAACTTCATCGGCTATTGTATTTAGAAAATTGGCTGGGAATTACCCGTCGTTTTGGGGCGCTAGCCAGGAAAATGATAAGTGAATAGAACTTCGCATTCAAAATTAAAGCAGTTTTGTGGACAAGCAAATAAATATACGATACGTTCTTGGAAAAACTACGTATCATAAACGGTTACTTTGAAGTTAACTCCTGGACCAAGAAAGTATAGATGTAACTGCGAGATTAAATTAACCGAGAAATTATTTATCTGGAAACCCTTATTACAAACAGCCACACACAATTTAGGAACAAACACTCTAATTAACATTCAGATCATGGCATTTTCATTAATTATTTCTTAATATTTACGGAATCGTGCATAAGGTAGCAATCTGGATAATAAACTTAATTTTTAATAGCAACGTTCAGTTAACATTCAATTTGAATTGAATTTTTACTGAAAATATTGTAGCCTTCTCATTTGCAACACCTCCCGTCCAGGATAGGGTGCTCTGGAGTTTGGTTCTCTGGTACCAATCGAATAATTCCACAATAATGGATCGCAGAGTACAATGAATAGTGTTTATTACATTAAATCCAAAAACGTCTGATTTGTAATTACGAGTTATAAGAAGCTTAGAGGCTCCCGCATTCGTCCGGCTAGCGGAAGGCCCATGTTTCGATTTACGGATTAATTGCACCCTTTTCCCTGACAATAAAATAAGAAACAAAAATGGGGAATATTCTCACTTGGCTGCGATAAAATTTGATGTATAATGTTATAATACTTCTAATAGAGTAGTGATACGCACAGAAACAACAGAAACAAAAAAAAAGATTGGGGAATATTTCCCGTCTTTGTTAAACATTTGGCACAGCATTATGAGCTCGTCAAACCTCACCTATGGCATCACAATCAAATTGAAAGATAATGTTTTCAATATTAAAAAAGAATAATATTTTTTGCCTCTTTTATTTTTCAATGTAATCTTCCAGTACGCTAATGCATTTGGTTCAACAGTATTCCAATGACTTTATCCCATCTCGAAAATTAGATTCCCTTAGACCAGCAAAATTCCCATTTCCTTTGGCTGTTAGTTCTTTGTTTGAAGAGAATCTTCCCCCACTGAAGACATTTTTGAACTTGGGGAAGAGATGGGAATCTGATAGAGCCAAATCAGGCCAATAAGACGGGTGTTGTAGCAATTCGTTTCTTAATTAACGTATTTTTGCTATACCAACGACACTTGTGTGTGGGCGTGGATTGTCTGATGAAAGATGACTTTCTTCATTACCAAACCTTGTATTTTTTTGTGTATCTTTTACTGTAGTTGGTCCAGGAGATTAGTGTAGTAATGTCAAGTAATTTTTTTGACCATTGGCAAGATCATCTATCAGCAGAATCCTTTTCTCATCCCAGAAAACTGAAGCCAATACCTTTCCTGCCGACCATATTTCCTTTGCTTTCTTTGGTGGTGGTGAATCAACATGTTTCTACTGCTTTGACAGCTGTTTTGTCTTTGGGGTTTAGTAGAGGACGCGAGTTTCATCGCTGGCCACAAACCAGCGCAGAAAATCTTTTTGGTTGCTTTTAAACGGGTCAAACATTGTTCTTTGTTACTTGGCACTTTCAGTCGGCGACCCTCCATGATCATTCTATGATATTTTGCAATAATTTTTGGGATAGTGGCGCATTTTGGCCTACCACTACGCGGAACATCATCTAAGCTGTCCCAACCAAACTTAAACTCGTTTATCCACTTGTCACTCGTAGTTGAAAATGAAGGAGCGGTGCCCCCAGAGTGGTTTGAAACTCGGCATGGATTTCCTTTGCTCTCAAACCTTTCTTTACAAAGCATTTAATCACTGCTCCAATCTGAATAATATATTTTACATGTATGTATAGTAAATTTATATACATATCACAAATTATATTGAAATATTTTTTTATATATATCTTGTGTTCGTCCTTTATGTGTGTTCCTTTCCCATTTCCTTATTTCTATTTCAATGTAAATATATATATATATATATATATATATATATATATATATATATATATATATATATATATAGCACCATAATGGCGTTCATTTATTCTTGATGCACACTAGCAATTAATAATAGTAAACAAAAAAAGATTAACAGAAATGTAAACGTAACTCACTAAGTCACTTCGATATTTCAGTGGTCCCAGCCACTTTCATCAGGGTACAAGTCACTAACGGAAGAGTAAGGAAGCAAAGGAATACTGTGGGGAGGGGAAGGTTAAATAGAAGGGCATATATAATCTATGATTGGTGGTTGAGAGGAAGATGCCAGCTAATGGGAACAATTTATTCAAGGGGAAGGTATCAGGATTAAAAAGATACCTACAAGCTAACTCTAGTCTCCTTAATAGCCACACTAATACGTACAATTAAGGACTCTATAGAGTTCCCTTATATCTATATTTTTAAATCCTGCCATATATCTTACAAATTAAAACATTTTTCATAGTATAAACATTTCATGATACCACAAATTCTAATCGTATAAATAAACATGAAGTTCCTTCTCTTTTCTAAAAAAGTTCTTTTTTTACTCAAATTTTTCCAGAAATTCTCGTCATCGACCCGGTCGTCTTTCAACCAGATAGAGAACTTGATTATTTTAATGACTGGCAGCTAATTTTTGATCGCCAAATGGCTAATTATATGAATGAACACCACAATATAACAGCTAGGAAATTTGCAATGTAACGATATGTTAGTTGGTCACTACCCCAGAATTGTTTCCAATATTCCTATTAGCATATAAATTAGTAAACTATGCAATTTATCATTCCATATCATTGGATACATAATTTCTACCCAGTTAAAAGAATTCATCAGCTGGTAATGTCATGTCATTGTGAAAAAACTTCGCCGAGATTTGATTGCTCTATAAGAAGACTGAATTATTTCCAATTAGCTAATTTTCCCCCGGCAAATGACGTAAACATGAAAATAACATAATGACCGAACGAAGTAATAATAATGAATCGATCGCCAGGTATACGAACCTCTGCTAAATTGTCATTTTTTATTAGTTAAGAAGTATTAAGAGTATGACGGAAGGAATAGTCTGCACGACCAGGAATGTCCTCAACGTTTTCACGATTGAAATAGGCTGAAGTCTGAATGAGTCGCAAATGAATAATGTTCAACTATTGTGGGATTTCGAAATTTTTATAAGATAATTTTACCTAATTTCTCCAGAAAAAATCTCCAGATTCCAAGAGGAAATTCTTCTTTGATTTTCAACAATTTTCAAATGACCTTGGCTTCCACTTTTTGAGGCCGCTCATGTCTTCTGATGGCGGTGAGCAGAAAAATGAGATCACAGCATTCCTTCTTAAGAAGTCGCAAACGCAAGCCGTGCGGAGGAGGAGCGGTCCTTTCTAACGGCATCTGCACACCGACCTGCATAAATACACGCCAGGAATCGGCCTTAACACCTCTCGCGTAGGGCGTAAGAGGGTTGCGTCGAATGGACACACCTGGTTTGTTCCAATTTCATGAGGAAGGCATCTACAATGGCGGCGACCATAATGGCAGCAATATTGCAATTATAGGCCACACCTCTTCCTTCTTAGATACATTGCTCTTTGCCCGGAGGCTAAGCTCGGAACAATGGCACTCAATAGTCGGGTAACTGGATTAAAAGCGTCAACCTGTAACTTTTTTATTAACTTTCCCTCAATCAAATGAAATGACACACACGTTGAATTAATTTGTTCAATTTTTATTTTCTTCGTTTATCTTAAATGTTTAACGCTACAATGTTTTTCGGGAAACGATTTCTTTATAGTTAATTAAATTTGGATTCAGTGACAATCATTACACTACTATAATTTCTCTTCTTTGCATTTTAGAAGAGGCATTATGTCGTAGCATATATTTTTCGCCGGAATGGACGCTGGATCTTGTGACCATTAAAATACTTTCAAATTCAGGAGACTAAAGAGTGGACTAGGGAAGTTGACCATAAATTTGAGGAACTTCCCGAAACATAATCACGGCCGCCACTCGAATTTACTGCCTATAGTAGCTTCATTAGGACAGCGAAATTCGTGAAAATAACTCGAAGATATCCCGGATAATTTCCTTTTTCGTTCCACTTTACACAGCAAATTTAATAATATCATGCAGTATTTTTAATAAATCATGTTAAGAGACTCATTTTTGAGGTCTTTAAGTTACAGATGTTTGCTTGATTGATTATTGCTGTTCCGTTTTTTCCGTTTTTCCTTGAGTTCTCGGGCGGCATTTCCCCCGCTCCGTCGCTGGATTTGAATAGAAGTGCATAATTATAAAACCAAAAAAACCACAGTTATCAACTCGAAGAATGGTTAGATAGGTAGGGATAGAGCGCACCTAGTACTAAACCCAACGGCGTGTGAAATACGCTCTGGGAAAGGGGAGCAGCAAATTCTTTCCCTGCGCCGCGAATAGTCCACCAGGGAGATCTGGTATCAGAAAACTCACAAAGCTTTGATGAAGCTGAGGGTGCCCAAAGACGTACCCGAGTGTCGAACCCGGGTCCTCCAGTCATTATTACAACGCTCTACCCACTTAACTCCCACATCCCTACGAAGTCTATCAACACATGGAATGCAATAAAAAGAATCGTTTAAACTTCAAATGCTGTGTTTTACCGCCCATACCTTTTTTAATCATCACTGAAGTAATTACCAATTGTTTTTTTTAATGAATGGCGAATGAATACAGGTGAAATTGTGGGTAATGTTACGTAATTTCAACTTTCAGTAAGAAGTATCTCAATTACAGCTAAATTACTGACAGATCACTTGGAAAAAGTAGCCATACGCAAGAGGGAAACGGGAAAGGGACGTGACCAGATCGATTAAATCTTACGTTCAAATAACTGTGAGAAATTCCGCAATCTTTTGCGGAATTTCCCACATGTTGATCCATAGCACCAGAATGCTCACTTTTGGAATAAATTCGTTTCGTTTTCCAGACGAAAACTCTCTCTCTTTTTCTGTCGAGTGAATTATGAACCCAAGAATAAGATTTTCAACTCGGCATGGCACCTGCAACTCTTGGCGTCTTGGAAAATTCACCTCTATTCTCAGACGTAGTTCAACATTCAACTACATCATTTCTTTTTCAAAACCTCTAATGAAATGAATAAGGAAATACACTGCGGAGGGAGTGCAAACGACTGTAATTAGTGTTCGAAGCCATCCCCTATCTTCTGTGCCTAAATTCCAGTAAAGTAAATAAACGCGAGGCAAGGACGGCTCGCAGCATTACGCAATGGACCGTGCTGGTGAAGTGAGACCGCCTACACGTGCGAGTCCCTGAGGAAACTTTAACGACGTCCCCAGCTGGATCACCGCGGAGCGCTCGCCCACCTAAAAAGACGGCTACTTTAACCTTTTTTAATGACATTGATAAAAAACTTGACACTCCTCACAGTCCAGTTGTTCTCCAATCGTCACCCATCAGCACCTTAAAAAGTAACGACTGCCGTCTGAAGATTCGCTGAAATAAATTCGAGTTTGACGTGCTGAAACTGGACTTTTCGAAATTGAAGTATCGGTGAGAACTGGAGCAACGCTCGGCGTACGGTAAATTTTAAAAAGAGAAGCGCCTAAATTATGACAGAATGACGAAGCGACTCATCGCCACATCGTTAGACTAAATTTTGAATAAGAGTGGAATAAACCTTACTATATTAAGGACAAATATCTATCGATGTTCCATTATTTATCACTCCTCGCAAGAGCATTCATATACACAATTAGATATTTTCAATATAAATGTACTCATTTAATTAAATTTGCTCAAAATGTGAATTATTTCTCTTTCACAGAATTTAATAAACCTTGAAAGTCAAATGAAAATTATTATCATCGCTAAAATTCATTCATAGGAGATGTAAAACATCTGATGAAAAATGCTAATTTCTATTCGCCAGATACATGAATCTCCAGAGAAATGAGCATCAATAAACACCTATCTAAAAACTAGAAAAACTACGTGCATGCCCTTTGCTTGAAATGTAATTATTTTCACTTAAAAAATTATAGTACGTTCTAAAAGTTGTTAGCAAATATAGGAAATGTTCACTGCAAAAATAACTTTGGAATCAACTTTTAAAAATTCTTTAACAGTTTAGTTCCTAGAATTTCCCTTTGCAGAATGAGCGCAATGGATATCAGAGTCACAATGATAATCCAGTATCTCCCGAGGTTATAACTCGAAACACATTTTATAGAATGTTACTATATTCTAAGACAATGGAAAAACTGTTAAATTTTTCCACTGAATAATAACCCGTATTTACATAATGTAATGATTAACTCTGCTGAATGCTGCTTTCTGTGGAAAAAACGCCCTCAGCGTAATAATTAATTTGGTTGTTTTATTACTTATTTGATTGACATTTACACAATACTGCAAACAATTTAGAAAAATAAACGTCAAATTGAAATACTCTGAATAATTAATTTTTGAAGGGACATGAGATGTTAGCGCAAAGGAAATATGAAGGAATGGAGAGCTAGGTTGTTAACAGGATATTTTGATGAGCTGATGCCAACCTTTCCTCGGACTGATAACCCTTAATGATGACATTAGAAACAGAGATGATCCCTATACTTATTTAAAAGGGATCTCGAAAGTTTACAATGAGCCTTTTCCATGATTTCTTGAATTACGCTCCATCACGATCGCCTTCAACTTTAGTGCATATATAAAGTTCCAATTTGTTTTTAAAATGTGTGTGTCAATACTTCAAATGTCCTTTTCCAGATAGCTCCAGATATCAAACTCATGTTTATTCATCATCAAATCATAAATGATTAAAGAAAAAAATGTACTCAGAATTGGTAACAGACCCTTTGATTACGCTTTGTTAACGAGCTACAGTGCATTGTAAATTATGTAATGCAAACAAAAAATCACAGTATAAAGGTCTAACTTTGCGTCTTAACTCTCCAGTATATTCTTAAGTTTCTCTCATTTTTAATATTCTTTGGACAAAACTCCCAGTTTTTTTTCTTTTCCTTACGGAATTTTACCCTTTTCTTTCCGAATATCCATGTCTTAAGCATGACTTTTTGCTGATGTAACCTCTTCAGAGTTCATTAGACTTCTTCAAATTTTCCCTGTGATAACTGTGTCGTACTTTTGTTCACAAGTCTTTAATCCATTACCTGCTCCCAGCCAATGCATTAACAAAGTCTAATTATATTTCTAATCGTTTTATGACTCTTCCGTCATTTTGTGTGATTTGAATATTTTCTTAATCCCTCTAAAGGAACGAAAACTTTCTCTGTTACCCATGACGTCTCCTTAACTGCTTTCAAGAGTTCCGCTTTCTCTTCCACTTCTCACAGACGTTATTTTTTTGTTTTGACAGCTGTCCTGATTGATTCCTTTCCATTTCCACTTCGTAATGTTTCATATAAATAAAAAAATACTTTGTAATTTTCCGCATGATTGCATTTCGTCGACCGCATTTCCAGAATTTACATGTAATTATCAAGGGCTGACTTTTTTCATGGTGTTGGAAATGACGTGTAAACATTGAAACCACAATCGAAGATGTATTATTATCATTAAACTACCGGTAAGGTAGGTTTTGGATGGACACAAGCTTCAAAACGGTACAGCATGTAAATCTTCTCCAGTCATGAGGACTATGTGTTCCCAATTCAAGAAAATATCGGTTTCAGAATGTATCCAGTCTTTCATCCCTTTCACTCCACTTACTCTTACATGAATATTTTATTTCTGTCTCTCCTTCTAAAGACTCCCCGGCGTCGATATTCCAATAAGGATGACCACAATAAATTGATATATTGTTATCAATTGAAAATTATCGAAACATTTAACCCTTCCAACGTACCTCGTGTACCAGTACATTTTCAAGCGTTATTGATTAAGGCATCAATGTGTTTATTAAATTTAAAAATGTATGTACCACCAGGTATTAACAATAAGTGCTGTAATTTGTCAAGGAATGAATCACTCTGCATTTGATTTTCGATACTGGATACTGACGTTCACCGGACGCAACAATAGACCTGCAAGTGCCAACTTCCTACTGATTGCTCCGTGGTTACTCACCGGTGAGTCAACATTCTGCAGATCAGAAGTAATTTTTTCCACCCAGGAAAAAAAATCAATGATGCTAAGGGGAAACACGTTAAGATTTAATATGGCTACACCCACTCAGTCGTCTCCTAATGTTATTAATGATACTGCTGCAATAACATGTCCACTCGGATTATTAGATTGTCAGGTAGATATCAGATATTGTATTAGCCAGTTCGATCAAATATTAAAGTAACTACTTTGAATTTAATTTAGACGCCTTGATCAGTTTTCGTCATGTTTATCACTTTATCCTGATATGAAATATGACCCATACGTAACGAATTATAGCGAAACTGTTCAAAGTTATTTAAATAATGTTGAGTAATGATAATAATACAGTCACTGTTGTATAGAGCAATTATGACATGCTATTTCCTCTTCTCAAGCGTACACCACATTTCTGATCCAATGCACTTTAAAATAAAATTTGATCCAATGCACTTTATTATTAAAAAAGCAAAATAATCTCATTTTATAGAGAAATACCACTTACACCAACATCGAACCATGCTCAAGTGTTTGGGCAGTGCCATGCTTAAGGCAACGAAGGAATGTTGTAGAAAAAACACGGTGAAAATGCGTAGTCAATAAGAAAATATTAACACTAATTACATGTAATAATGAACATACATCTCTTGCTGTGAAGTAACAACAAAGGTAAATTATTTCTCGAAAATTATGAGCGTTCTCCATGTCTCTGGAGTGAAAGTTAACCTCGCGCGAGAAGGTATATTACTCATTCACGCAGAGTTATTTCGAGTCAAGATTATTTATTTAAGCATTCAACATTTACGTAAGCCATATAAAAGATAAATGTGGTCAAGAAATGGCACGTGGCTACGAAACACAAGATGCTCACGCTATCTCCACACCTAATATAATTTTGGCGTTGGCCAAAGGTATGATTACGTGCCTACTAATTTAGAATGGCTGGAAATTGATGAAACAACAAATGCACGCGAAATATTGTAAGTGGATAAATATTAATTAGAGGAGAAACGGTTTCTTATGTGAATCTAAAAACTTCTTCAGTGGAGTGTTAGGGATCTGTACTCATTGTTGGCTTTAATTTTTTTTTCGCGGCTTGAACTACGATGCCACATGACAAATGTAGTTATGTGTCTAACTTTTACTTCTAATTGTATTGTAATTACATGTTTACATAAGAACCAACATTTGCTGAGACAGCTATTTCAAACCCTACGATTGGTGCAATATTTGCGCCCATTTTCAAAGATGATGGTACTTAGACGATTGGTCGCACAAACCACATAAAAGCAACCGTTGCGCACATAACACCACTCAAATTGCACCAGTATTTCGCTGAGCGCTCATCGTAAATAAATAATGAACACAGTCATTGTATTGGGATTTTAAATAAATCGGTTCAGTTCTTTCTGATCATTTCACACGGAGAACTACTAGTCACTTGCTCCCAAGGCATACGTACAAGTTGCTGCTACATTCATATTCACAGATTGAGCTTCGCCCTTTTATATACGGTGCGTTTCCCTAACATAAATGCTATCAATCGTTGATTCAGTCTAAATTCAGCAAAATATGTAATAAAATCATTTATAAATTTATTATAGCAATTTAAATAGGCATTTGGATTTTTCTTTCACTATAATTTTTCATATTTTTCTTTCACTTGGATTTGGACTTAAAGTTACTGTGCATTTTCAAATTCAGAGCTATGAGCATTCATGAATATGTTTAAGTAACCTTAGTATCAAAAATTGAAATGAGGCCGCCAGTGAAACATTTACAGAACTATAATATAACTCTTTTCTTTGACGCAATTTAACCATCAGAAAACGGAAATTAAATTATACCACGGATTGCTCGGGAATAATTTTATAATTCCTCAGAATGTAAAAACATCACCTAGCTAGCATGTATATCCACGTTATACCTTCTAAAAATTTTGTCTTTGCCCATGAACATCCAAAACTATCGCTTCAAAACAATCGTAGACCAAGTTGGAAAGGGCGTAAGCCGCGTTCGCAGATAGAATGGGTAATTGTTTTGAATTTCTTTCTTCGAGCATAAAAGAAACACTTATGCATGCATGGGAGTCCTTTGCATAAATTCGTATTCATATTTTCATCCGCAGAATGTCATTCGAAGACTTATCAATATTCATTATCAAGTACATGCGACAATTAGGGAACACTAATGTAATTTTCCAAAATTACTAGGTGTAAAGTTCACCCATTTGGTAAACAGTGCAGCACTGGAATGGATACAATTTTCAACTCATCTGCTTAAAGCTTTCGAAAGGCGTGTGCCTCGTGGCTACAATGTTTACTATAAAGATTACGTAAATATGTAAATGAGCAAAATTTACAGGTGAAAATATTTTGTTAATAAATAAAATCTAGATATAATATCAATGGGTGCAAAAGAATTTTTGTAAATGTAAAATGTATTAAGTATGAGTTGCTGATTGTCTTGAAAGGGGTTTCAATTGTCCTATCGCCTCGAGTCTATTGGTTTTGTAAACTCTGTGACCAATCGCTCTTTACATTATTGCAAAAAATGCCGTCTTCTTCCAAGTAACACATGCCTGAGGTGGGAATGACTGTGAAGGTCACGGTTAGCCTTCGAGCGCGTTACCCCCAACTCCAGCCTAACCGGGTCGGCTTAAAATTTCAAACAATTATGCAAATACCGTAGGAAGTTCAATCGAATGGTGAAGTTAATTTTTTTTAATGTTACGAAAGTTTCCAAAAAGGCGCATTTATCCTAATTGACTCCATTTACTTACACATATTTTTCTATCACTTTACGGAGAGACAGACGTAAGATGCCTATTATATTGCCACGCATTCACTTTACATAGAATTTCTTCCGGAAAATCTCTGTCATTAAACTTATAATTTAATGACCATCCATTTTGTTTTCCCATGAATAAATAACCGTCACGGGAAGACAAAAAATGGGATACTATTAACGGCCTTGACCGTAAGCGCTTGACCGTAATGGAAGGTTGCTTTTCTTCTTCTGAACTCTCAGTTTGGTGGGACTGGTTATGGGATGGCGAATGGGGTCTCGCCTTATTTCCTGCAGCACAGGGAGAGAGAGAGACAGAGAGGGCGGGGAACCAGAGATCAAGTGGTACGCAAGATGTTACGGAAGGAGGTGGCGTGGATGCTGGAACAGTGGGCGGATTAGCCAACGGGTCAGTGGTTCGGAACCAAGCGAAACAAAACCGAAGTCTTGCGTGCGTGGGTAGACTCTGCATTGAACGAATCGGCTCACGCCCTTGCCCCAACTCCTACTAAGTTTGTTTCCCGAGGACTGCGTCCACGCCCAGAGGTTGGGAGAGTGTACAACAAATGACCAATCCGTTACATGCACACCTCCAGATCGCTTCGCCTCATCAACTAGGGCAGCGAGATATTATACGAACTACGGACTATTATCTGCATTGGTTAAATCCACGTAATGTCGAGTAAATGTTATTGTTAATAAATGAATAAAATAATGCGCAGAAATAACTTATTAGAGCAAGAAAAAAAAGTACATTAGGATCATAATATTCTACATAAAAATGCAG
Organism: Hetaerina titia; assembly: GCA_037158775.1. Lineage (NCBI taxonomy): Eukaryota > Metazoa > Arthropoda > Insecta > Odonata > Calopterygidae > Hetaerina > Hetaerina titia. The sequence continues at coordinate 86,798,545 of CM073769.1, read as the reverse complement.
CAAACAAGCCCGCAAAAAAACACAACTCAGTCCAAGGAAAAGTAAACAAGTGCACCAAACTCATTAATTACTGAAACAATTGGAATAATTTGGGAGAATAAACTTGAGAGAATGACGATTATCACCAACATATTTTAAGGAATTACATGGAGTAAAACAACCACCATCGTTATCGCCAAAATATACATCATTATCGTCAGGCATCATCCATCCACCTATGAAGATGAGGACATTCGGAAGCAAAGTGGTCTTGGGTAAATATCGTCATTCCACACGATGACGAGGTGATTGCGACGCTCAATTATGAACGTTCTGAGTGAACTGAAACCCGATGTCTTCCAATTAAATATATAGTTCACTAGATAATTTGCCACTTTTACAATATTCGTCCGAAGCCAATAATTTAATAAGATGTACAATATAAAATTATATGGTTGTTCGATGCTCAAATTTGAAGCATCGTTCGACCACAAAAACTCAAACGAATGAAGGTATGGTTCTCATTCGCGCGTTCATCTCTCCTGTTCTCTTAACCCACTGCTTGCAGGGAAATCCCGGCTTTCGTGACCCTAAGTAAATCATCAACACCTTTTGTCTCGAGCCTCTTTCATCTTCTTCCTCCTCCTCTTCCCCCGAGGCACCCTTCCCACGCCATCCGTCGATGCCTCGGTTCGATTTCTACCCTCGTCCCCTCCGCCTCTGACACGTACAATGCGCACACTCGGAGGCTGCGTCTCCTACGCTTGGCCCGAGACTGCGCCCTCGGAGGGCAGACGCCTTCATCTTTCTCCTCCTCCGCACCTGCTCCTTGCTCTTCCAGTTCCTCATGTTCCTCTCTTCCAGCGTCCCTCTACTCCTCTACCTCCCCCGTCCAGCTCAAGGAAGTTCCGAAAAACATGCCTCAACTCCGCCCACAATTTCCTCACTCATTCTTCCCATTGTGCTCGCGGAATATCATGACTCAATAAACGTCAACAGGCGTCCTTGACATCGTCATTTGGGGTTCACGGGATAAATATCGACGCGGGATCGTCGTCGGACGGAAAACACAAATGAAGGAGCATCATGCCTATGGATGACAGAATGAGGTTACCTCCATGAGTAAACATGAGTTGAACCACCAAGGAAAGGCGAGTGCGGGTGTGGTCGAACCTACAAACGTAAGGAAATTCTGACGACCATCATTCCCTCACATCACGTATTCCTTGATACATGGCCCACGTCGTCATCGAAAAGATTTTATCTCGAGGCTGAGCGATAGATGATGTGCGGAGTACAGGATGTAATGCTTCGTTTTCGGGAGGTGAATATTTTGTGGTGGATGTTCTCTTGTCAGGCGAACGCAGACCCTAATTATCGATCATCGATACGTGACTGTGAAGAACGTTGAGTTTCTGTTGCTACGAAATATGAAGCTTACGACGCATGATCAAATCTTGAATTTTTTTTAAAATGAATCATAAGACGTTTTGAACTTAAAAATTTTGGACACCCTATACATAGAGTGAACAGCGTGAACATTTAGCATTTTAAAAGTCCTGCATTCGGCAGTTTTGAATGAAGGGCAATCTAAAGTAATAACCGGAACCTCAAAATTAGTCGAGAGGGAATGATTGCTGGTTATGACTCAATTACTGAGACCAAGGACGTACTTCCGTCAATAGGAGTTGAGATGGAGCTCTCCAGTTTCCAAACAACTACCTCTGAAGATAAATTGCTATAATGGCGAGTAATACTCCAGCAATCTGCGGATGCTACTCCGCGAATTAGGAATCATTGAACGCTATAATCGTAATTCAAAGCCGTTCTCTAGCAAGGTAACAAGAAACTGGTGTGCCAAGTCCTTCGTCTTGAGAGAATCTCTACACGATGGAATGTACACGTAGCATCTACCACAACCTCTATAGGGTATTCAAATGCCAAAAACGTGATTTCACGGAGAGCCACGCTGGAAATGTATCAAAACTTTATGTATCAGGAGTCAAAATGGGTTACACACTTATACTTACACGAAAATTGTGCAATTATTCCAGTTTTTCAATACTTTCTCCCCAAGGTTACATTTTCAGAACGCATTGTCAAAACATGCAGTTCACACAGCCACAAAAATTTGTTTTAAAACTTGGTTGTTTTATGGCTTTCTCAACATTATCTTTCACTCATCTCATGTTCCAAACATGTCAGAGATATGTACAAACTTCTATTCTATAGCAACTGGGTGGTATCATTAAGAGCTGTCCTTAAACACGGAATTTACAAGTTGTAGTGGAACGGTTTCCGGATGGGGCTCGTGGAAACAAACAGGTTTTTTTTATGATTATCTTAGCTGATTATCTGAAAAGAGACTTTAGTATTTCGTTTCATCGCTGACTATATTCATGATCAGAAACGTAGGGGCAGGGCAACAAATAGTTTTCCAGTGAAACGCTAAACAATAGTGAAACAACACCAGTTATTAACTCCGTGACTGAGATCACGCCTTATCCCCGTCATAATCTCACACGCATCGTGGCGTCTATTACCTACTATGACGACAGAGGAAGACGTGATCTACCCCACGGATTTCACAGAAAACGAAAAAAATAACCCTTCTGATTTACATTATCAATGTAGTCCGAAATGAAGGGCTGAAACTCAACGTCCAAAAGTAAGAGCTTACCTCATGGCGTGAGTGACTGATGCCCGACTCACCTACACTGGCTATGGAAATGGACGCGCATAATGGCTTCAAATTGGGACGCTGAGCGTCATAACCGGCCCCACCTCATTCCATTCTGAGGCATCCACCGAGAAAGGCTCGGGTTCCCGCCGATATGGCTACGCGTGTGTTCCCTGGATCGAGCGATTTCAAGTCTCGAAAAAAAAATAGTTCCCACCTCTCGATCTCTTCAATGTCGCATTCAGCGAACTCCTTGGCATTGACATTATCTCCGTCTCGTGTTTGCACATTCGGGACCATTATTCAAGACACGCGTGCCACGTCCATTATCCCCTTAACCGACCACACGCAAAATAAGAAAAGCAGACCCTGACCTTCGCACGCTGATCGATTCCGAAGGAGGGGGTGACGAATTTGTCACCCACGGAACCGAAATGAATACGACTTGGAACAATACGACCGTCATGCATGCAAATACCTCGCTAAATTGCAAACGAGGGGAAGGAATACAAACAGGTCTTATTTGTGCTTTCATTTGCGAATTTGTCGTTCAATATCTCCATTAACTCAGTTTAAACGGAATGTCTTGGGATACAATACAAGTCTTTAGTTCGCAAACTAAATTCCATAATTAAATCCGAGTATTTGATCCAAAAAGTACTTTATAAAATCCGCGAATGGATTGACGCACACAAATTTCTCGTAGTTAAAGGAAATCCTGTCCCAAATTCTGGAGCTTGCGCTAACTGTAAGTCGTCACGGGTTAATTTTAAATATGCCTATCAAATTTCAAAGATGGTAAAATGAGAAGGCAAACAGAGTAGAAGATAGGAAACCTTTGTGGGTGGGAAAATAGAAACAGGTGGGACAAGGGGGAATGCTAATAAAGGATTGTGAGGGAGGAGCTACGAGATGGTCTATAAATTAGCATTATAACGGCAAAAATGGGATCCGCAAATAAAACGGATCTGAATATGTGGCTCGAATTTCTATGATTATGACCATGTAAGGGTGTCAATGTTAAAGTTTCTGAAAATTTTATTGCACTGAAATTAGAATTTTATTTCAAGTATTCGTAAAGTAAGTGCCTATTTCTTATTCTTAATTCTTAAATTCTTCTCGGTCTGTTCTACATTTGTAGTAGAACAGCGCTATTAGTCATGCCTGCTGCTCACATGAAAATTGATCACCAAATATAGACGGTGTACTGTTAGTACGCCTCAATGCTTTAACATTTCTTAAATCAGAATGGCAATATATTCCATGTTTTTAAAGATATTAGTGAGTCAGTATATTGTGTAGATGAGCATTTACATTGGGTCATCAATGAAGTCAAATATATCAGAATGGTATAATATATGAATTCCCTCAAGCCATTGAATCTTTGGCGTTGCTCTAATGCACTGAAAGATCTCAATAGCATACAATAGTACGTCAAATTCATCCATCCTCTCGACTGAAAAGATGAAAAGGATTAAATATTTCTGCCGGGAATAAAGCGGTATTATTTTCTAGGCTACTTATCCAATTTCCCAATGCTAAAGCTAAAACTTCGATTGAAAAAATCCTCCCAAACTAACAACCTTGTTTATCATCTTTGATTCCACTTCGGTTTTAAGCTGGCATTTTTTTCTTCGAGAAGAATTCAAAGATATTGGGTGAGTAAAATCTATTTCATAAACATCCGTCGAATGGGTTATAGTATTTTATCTAAAGCTCCGGCCTATTTATGGTGTTTTTGAAGCAGCCGGAGCTTAAGATAAAAATAGGTTTCAAGGTTTTAACAACTCAAGGTTTGTGACTTCGAATTGGTATGGCTAGAAAGAAAAATGTGTTACCTAATCTAAGGCAAAACTATGTGTGATCTGATCCAAACTCCAGCTTTAGGCATAAGAATATGAATATTATAAAGTGAAAACGAGATGGCCAGCATCACATAATACAGGGTAACTATTTTGTTTCTTAATGACACAAGAGGCGATATTTCTATCCCGAAGTGTGCTGGATGATTATTGTCGCAATAGCCTTTAAATAACTTTTTTTTAATATTTATTTCCAGCATCAATTGAATCACGAGAGCGCAACTTGTAATGATATTTGTACGCAACTGGTACGCAAGGGACTTTATAAAATACGCATCAGAAAAATACCCGTGTCTCAATAAATGTTTATGTTTACACTCTGTCAGAAACAATCCCGATTGTGACTGCGATTGCCTATTATTTCAGTTGAAACTCAAGACGCGATGCTTTCTATTCCGGAGTTTCCTAGATGAATACTGTCGAAGTAGAAATTTAAACTGTAAAATAACTTTTTTTAAATATTTCTTCCCGAGTCCTTCATGCACACGAGAGATGAGAGACAAAAAAATTGAGAAAGAAAGAAAAATAAAGAGCATTTACCCCGCCGAAAAGTCGTTCACCGCGACTCCCTCTTCCGGACGAAATAAAAAAAATATTCGGAACGATAGTAAGAGTTTTGACGAGAACGGCGTTGAAGAGTGCTGAGGAAGCAAAAAGAAAAGCTCTAACCAAAAAAAATCATCAACTAAAGCAAGTGAAGCAAAATACGCGTAGCGTAACGCCCGTGTTTTCTCCACTACTCAGCCATCGCTGCGAAGATCAGATAATGGATAGTTAAAAGCAAACATTGGAACGGGCGGAACAATTATGTTGTGGTCAATTTTTTTCCTGGAATGACGAGTCACCGCACGTCGTAATGTTTCCATTTAAAATAACCGATATTTAATAAAAAAACTCTGGAGCATAATGGTAAAAACAGGATTCTTTTAAGCTCTGGCAAGTTAATTCTTTCCCACGTAAAAAATCTAAGAAATTGAGTCCAATTAATTCTTTGCAGTAATAAATAAATTTAGGTGGATACTGAAAAATTAAATCGATAAAATGAGAGACAAGATAATCTGGTACGAATAAAATAGTTGTGAAGTCACAAGTTCCTTCAACCTTCTATTCTCCGGTAGAGACTATAGATAAGAAAGCGCAATAGATGTACCTGATAGAACTCTAGTAAATATTAAATGATTGGATATTACCAATAAAAGTCTGATTTTGAGTTTGGAACATCGTAACAATAATTGAAAAAAAAATCGAGATATTTGTGCAGAACAAATATTGTTTGCAATCACAACAAGAAAACCATTTTAAAATCCTATCTGCAAAGCAAGGCTACCAAGGAAAAATATCAAAAATGCTATAAATTTGTCTACTTACCAACAGTGCGTAATATATATTGTGTTTTCAGTAAAAACTATTCTAAATAAATTAATTACGTCTACCAGTCCTTCTGCCATTACTTAGAAATCTGTTTAGGCGCCAAATACGTCTCACTTAAAGCCTCCATCGGATTCGACCACGTATTTACAAAATAGGATGTAATAAATTAAATTGCATATCTTACCACCTATTCATGGATCACCGGATTTAAATTCATAGTCGTAATGACCATGCACAAAAACCGTGACGTGTTTACTATCACCCACCAATTTCCGTCATGTCAAACGTAATCTCTACCATGCACCACTGCCACTAAGAGCATTTTGAAGAACTAAATTGTATTGCAGAAATATTCCTACCGTCACTTCATTCACACGCCTATTAGTTTAAAATTCTATGGAAATGTGTTCGACTACTCTAAGAAACAAAATGTAAGGACGGCGACCGTGGGATAGCAGCGACGCATGCCGTGAATGTCTGATCGTTTTTTCATCCTGGTAACGATGCCCATGAAGAAAGGTGATTCACCTGTGCTTTTCAAGGCAAAATGATGATCCTATGTCGCATTCACAAGTGCATACTTACTGTAGATCCTATGAAGATGATAAATTTGGATTCCTATACTCAAACTTAATGACTTTGTTGAAAATAGAAATCAAGTTGATAAAATTAAGTGGTTTATATTTCATATTTAGAGTAACTTCACAATATCCTTCTGACCCTGGGTCCTGAAATGTTCGTGAGTTCACAACTTACTTTTCTCTTTTATATGAACATCTCAAAAAAGGAATATATATATGCATGCTTGTAAACACACACATATGTATGCATGAAAGTGTTCATGCAAAAGCACGCAAAGTGATAGTTAACCAGTTGACTCAGTCACACAGTTGTTACAAAAAAACTTAGAGCTCGTTAGTTATTGTTAATTGTTTTACAATTTATTTACTCCCTCTCTCTATTGTGTAATAGTATTTTATTCAATCCTTACCCCAAAATACTCTAATATAAAGTTATTTATTCGGTTTTTTAAGTTTTACCTAAATTTAAAGTATGACAGAAAATTACCGTAATATTTGTAAAATGTAATAAAATATATACACTTTCACAGCACATCACTACGACTTGGATCAGACTTATAAAAACCTATGCCAACGATCAAACAATATCTGATCATTACATTAGATTGCTGTGATTCAAAACAATAATATGCGTATTAGAGGGCGCCCCAACATTCAATGTAATAATACCTGCTTTTTCCTCAATCACCACCATAGTCGAGCTCAGTCTCCATGGGATCCACTAATAGCCCCTTAAATGAAGCCGGTTTTCGCAATCGGAAAGAAAAATCTGATCTCGTTACGGCCGGATGTTAAACAGCATTGAGGAGAAAGAAAGACTGAGAGGGTAAGGACGCATGGTCTGCTGGCATAATCACTGTTCTCGTGAGGACAGAATGGGAGGAATTAAAGGAGAGTAAGGTCACAAAGAAAGGGTAATAGCAAAAAATCAGCGACCTTGATACTTGCATCGAAAGGAGTTTTAGACTCATGGTATGAATGCTACCTGATAAAATGTTTACGACCCATAGTTATGTATACATATATTCAATTAAATTGCAAATAAAAATTTAATCAATCAACTTTATTACAGTAAACCCTCCATAACTCTAACTTAGGTTTAGCTTTAAAGTACGTTTGTCACTTGAAAAAATCGTAACTTTTCTTCTAAAGTGAGACTTTCCCATAACTGAACTAGATTGTTGGTAAAAAGAGACGTTTCAAGCGTGATATGGTGGATATCATGATTAATTAAAATTGGCAATTTGCCACAAAATAAAATAATTTTATTTTGTGGAAAATTGCCAATTTTAATTAATAAATAGATTGTTGTTACTCATTTTTTTTCTTATGCAATAATATCATGGCATTTTAAGTACTAACATCCCAAAATCAAATCTTCAATTTTTCCAATTCAAGGATTCCTATCGCCACTGAGCACAGGTTACAACTCTTTATATAACTCATCTCAATTTACAGGGTTCTTACGTTCTAATCTTACCTATCAATTTGACAAGTCTTTGAATTAATCAAACCATTAAAAGTAATCTAGCAAGTCATAGAAACTTTCTGTTTTCCAGTGCATGAATATTTATTTTACTTGAATAATAGCAACACTGTAAGCCCTCAGTGAAATAATATCCTCTTTACATATGTACATCATAAAAGACTAAAATGATCATATGCCATAGATCCATGTACATGAGGTGTAATTCGAAATCACGATCTTCAAGCCAACGGAAAGTTGAATCACCTACGACAAGGACTTATCAGGTCGAAAACCCAAATTCAATACCGTAGCAACTCTCGAAAAAAGTAGCATAACAGCGGTGTGACACCTGAAATAATGTCACAATCGGCATGGAATTCCCCAAACTAAAGACTAGCTCACTAAATAAAGAATATATCACACGCACAATTTAAATACTCGAATACAAGGAAGATTCTTTCCTCTGACAAACACAGTTGGCCATTGATGACCTCCAAAATTAGAATGTACGCACTTTAAAATACATACTTCATAATATTAGTTGCTTGGTTAAAGTAATCAGTTATAAAGAATAAATCCACCTTTACGAAAATGTCACATCTAACTGCATGTACCTTTTCAATAATACGTAAACGCATTTAATTTTTTACCACAATTGATTGTTTTTTGTACATGCGTACAAGCATTGCAACATCTATTCTCCACGACAGTATTTGCTTGCACATGCTTAGGAAATGAATGTGTTTTCCAATAGGTATTTTTTTTGCTTAAAATAGCATTTCACACTTTACTTGCATTGACTAGAGGGGAAGATGCGCGATTTCTTAGGTCATACGAGTATTGTTACGGATGATACTTGGGCAATGTGAGCAGTTAAAACAGAAAGAGGAATAAGCATTATAGGGAAACCCTCGGTCAGCATTAGTTGCAATATCAAAGTTCAGTATCCATTTTCAATCAATCCCCGCAAAGCAAATTTGAAACTTCTGTAAAAAAAACAAGGATTTTAGCTTAGGAATTCATTCTACTAGCGTCCTCACCAACCCGACACCCTAAACACGATAGTTAACATTACGTTTCTTTGCCTACGGAACATCGAGAAATTAAAATCACTTAAATTCATTTCATCGCCGAAAATTTAGAATTCAGAAATATCTTGATGTTGCAAAAATTAACATCAAAGGTTTAGCATGAGGTGATGCTTCATCAATTAATTTCCGTAATTTTGCTAAAAACTCTAAGAAGAAAGAAATATTTTCCTATAAAATTATATTTTTTGCACGTACTCCGCAAGCCGACGCAAGAGCGTATGGCAGGGGATGGTAGGGCTTCACCCATAAATGAAAAAATACGTGCATTCGAATATCATCTCAGTGGTCAAATCTATCAACATGATTTGGAGCCATAGTGATTCCCTAGGTGTCACAAGTAAACTAGGGTGCGTTGTACCGAACTTTGCAGGGAAGCCTACGTGGCACTAACAAACTTAACATAACTAACATACAACCTACGTTGTGCGTAAAAATACTTATTGATAGCTCTTCATGACTCTTCGGCACCTTGATACTATGATAATTATGCGAAATCTTTTCCAATTTATAGTCACCCAAAATTTTATTGTACGATTTTAAGTTGGTAGGCAAGCGACCAAACACCAGAAAGGCAATCGGGAAGACTTCGGGATCTCGGAGCAAAGATTCAGTACTGCAAAGCGCGCCATCCATCTTCCTGCGGTCATATTTTTTTGCAATGCACGACACGGAAAGACATAAAATCGGGTAAAACTGTGCCAAATTCCTGCCGCAACTTTTGTTCCTTCAACGCCTCCGAATGAATGGGTGGTGGTGTCGACCGGGAGATTCCTTGAAAAATAAAATTCTCAGTCGAGCACGTGTTATGACACCTTGACAGCGAAACTAGAGGAAAGAAGGTGCGAAAGATTAGGGTCGCACGGTCAATGAGAGAGGAAAACCGCAAGGGAAGCTGTTGGCCGGCGAGAGATACCCCCTTCGTTGCCTTGACCTCGCCCTCCTATCCAGTAGCTTCTCCGCCCCGGTTCGCTCCGGTTCGTCACCTTGCCCATGGCGGAGTGTCCCCATGCTGGAAACGCAAACAGGCAACAGTACCTGCGCAGGAAACGTGTGTAGAAGATCTCCCTTATCTCGCCATACAGGTTGTACCACATAACGTCCCAGACCAATTAATTCATCGCGTTCCGTTTACCACAGCTTCAGTTCATCGTAGCCCACCCGAGTCGCGACGTACACTCATCGCAAGTGTCGATTTATCGCCAAATCTCGAACTCGTGTTGACGCCGTGTGGCAAGTGGAGAGAAATTTATATCTTCCGGCTTCCTTTCGATAACTGAATTATAAATTGATTAACTTTGCATATCATTTTCGACGCGACACCTGATCGACTACGCCATTGCAATTTTTCAAAGAGGTCTTATGACATTGATGCCCCTTGATGACAGAAATTGATTCGATCCTAGAGTTTTGATTTGACCGACAGTGATGCAAAGATTTCTCACGAATAGCTTGCTAACGCGATAGACTCCCACTCAAGATACTACCGCGTCGACGACTTTGCGCAGCGATGATTTCAAGAAGCGATAACTTGTTCCTTGCACCTTGCTGACAGAATTAGGACTTTCGGAATTCAAGAGTTTCTCGTCTCTCACACCTAGTCGTAGAAGAAATCCCCCCCCCCCGCTCACGTTGACTGGACGGAATAACGTATAGTCATACTCCTTAGCGCGAAATGAACGCTGGGTAACACGTTTTCCGCCCCTGTTCGGCCAGTGGGAAGGTGGGAACCCGTATTCGTGTGATCACACTCTTTCGGCGGTCCTCACCGGCACATTCGCGTGTTCCCGGCTACACCGCCAGCAGATCCGGAGGGGAAATTCGCTCATTCGCATCCCGACTCGGGCACGGTGGCCATAGCACTCCGCACGTCGCCCCGAAAGAACCTTGACGGAGAGAGAGTGGCTTCTCCAGAATCGGAATGGTTTGGAGCGACCCGACTAAGGAGGCGAAGAATGGAGTGCGAGCACAATGGTCCCGCGAAAAACGAAGGCAGTGGGAAGGGGTGGGTCATTACGGCACGGGAGAGGGGAGGGGAGAGGAATTTCGGAGTCAAACGGACGAGAAAGAGGGAGGGAGAGAGAGACAGAGATAGGAAAAAGAGAGGAAGAGGAGAGGGAGGCGGAGTTACTGTTGGGATGATACGCGGAGGCGGAGGTGAGGAAGGAGGGAGGACCAGGTGAGAGGGTTGGCGGGTAGGAGGGAGGTAAGAGGGGAGGAGAAGGGGTCGGCGGAGGATGATCCCGGATTGGTGGTTGGTGCGTGGTGGGGGAGGAGGAAGAGAGAGAGAGAGAGACAACTGTGTGAGAGACATGGGGGAGAGAAGAAGGAAGTGGAGGAGTTGATGGGGTTGGAGGACTCCGTGGGTGACGTCATTGGCGAATCACCCCCTCAAGGGAATAGCCATGGAGGTTCTTCGTACGCACTCATCCTTCCCCCGTTCTCCGCACCCTGCCCACAACTTCCCACCCCATTCCCATCCCCAAACCCCTCTTCCTTCCACGCCGTCCGTCCTCCTTCGCCACTACATGTGTCTCCTCTTTTCGTCCCATTCCTCCTCCTCTCTGCATCTCTCTCTCTCCTCTTTCTTCGCGATAGATGGAGTATCCCTCCTCCTCCTCGGCCCCTCTCTCTCTCTCTCTCTCCCTTCCCCTTTGCACGGTTATAAGTATCTCCCCCCGACGAAGGGATGTCGATTTGATTTTGGCGCCCGGCATCGACGGTGAATGGCCTGGAGGAGAAGGAGGCGACCGGAGACATCTACGAGGGTACTGCAGTGATCCCTGAGGGACGACGAAGAAGAGGGGATTCCCCGGTGAAGTGCTATCCCTCTCTCTCTCTCTCAGACAAAAACGCGCGCGCTTTTTCCTCTTCCCGCTCGCTCGCTCTCTCCCAGGGAAGAGAGGCGCTCCGGCCGCGAGAAAGGAGTACGGCGGAGGAAGGTCTGGACGTGGGGATCACGGGAATAAAAGTGAGTACAACAATGGATCGGGTCGAAATGCGGCTCGAATGTGGGAGTGCGCCACGGGCGATGTCCGCTCCTCGCCTCCACCTCCTCTCCTTGTTTTGCGCGCAAAAGTCATGGAACCCTTGCTATGATTATTACTCTGACTCTCCGGAGATGTGAAGAGTTTTGTCTGTGAACTTTAACGTAAAATGACGAACCTCACTGTTTTATATGCTCCGTTGATTAAGTGTTCCGCATAAACGCATATATTCCAAGTATACACTTGGAAAAGTTTACATTGACCTCGGAAAAGGTAGTATTTTTTAAATTTTTTTGCAATGGCCACCGTTTTCTAGAGCGTATACCTGTGATATCAAAGTGCCTACAATATTAATTAGGAAAAATACGTTGAAGTACCCTCACTGAAAGACGCTGCGCGCACTACGGATAATAAATCGCAATATTTTTAGTACTCTGCAAGTCACCGCCAGGGCGTGTGGCAGGGAGTGAATACACATCAGACTAATTTTGATCAGAATATCTTTCCACCTTGCGCGGTCGGACAATCTTATTCTGATCCCTTACCATTCATGGAAAATATTACATCTTAAATCTATCTCTTCTACACTTAATCTCTCTCATTAAATTGGCATGATCTCGCCTGTCTTAGTACGATGGGGGTTATTTAAAGTAATGTAACAGATACTCCGACGAGGACTCGAAGGACATACCGGTTATTCCATGTCTTGAAATTAATGCTAGACAACAAATGAGCACGATACGAAGAGATTTAGTGTTTCGAATCAGTGTTTTTGAGAGAAAAAAAGTCACGAGCTGCAATCTGACGCTCGATAGATAATTCTTATCTTCGAAGAAAAATCGTTAGACAAAACAAATAGGAGGAAATTAGTAAATTCATCACAAAGCACGTAGGAGAACTAAATGGGCAGCGGCGTCAGCAAGGTGATAAATGGTTAGCACCATTTGAGGTAATTAGAGAGCAATTAGTCACGTCCCCTGATATTAACCCCTAATAACTCTAAAGAGTATGGTCAATGTGTCTGTCTTATGCCTTTTTTCAAGATGGCAGAGAGGATTTAGAAAAAGTATTAGTGCGAGTATAAAATATGAAAAAACGTTTATTTAAATCGTGAAAGTGATCTAATCGAAATTCCCGCTGCAGTGTTTTGCTCGGGTTCGCCCTTCGGCTGGTAAGTCAAGATCACGGCCACGCTACTTTCTCGGAACGGAGACTGACGCTCGGATAAAGTGAATGCCCTTCCCATTCATATGTTTTACATAATGCGGCTTTCCGCGAGCCTTAATCGGCTCTAGCTCAGAGAGCTCGGATCCACTGTTTGATGCCTCCTCTCACTCTGCACCACCTGGCAGAGAAATGGAACTAGTTACTTCGTATGACTCTCGCAATCTCCTTGCGACTTATGGGATGTATCAATTTGTATTCCACTTGAGGCTTTAAATTTCTGATCTTAAACCATCGCTTCGCCATTTCAAATCACGGGTTCAGCAAGTCTGTTTATCTATAAAGTGCTGTCCGTTTTCTAGTTTTTTGAGTCTACACTGTGACGACAGCGTCAGGGGTGGCGCTTTTCCAAAATTAATCAAACTTTCACTTAATTCCAAACGCCATGGTGTTATATTCAAATCTATAAGAATTGAATGATTTTAACCAATTTGAATAAATTTATGAGCAAAGATTTAACGCACTGAACAAAGGTCGAACCAATGTGAAACAATAAACGTTTGAAGAGTGGCTAATCAAATACTATAATAGTTAATTTATTGCGCTTTCACAGTCATTATCATCGAGCAGTAAGAGTGTTGTATAACGAAAATTATTAGACAATAAAGAAATATCGTTAAGAGGATATTTCATCCTAGCGATTAAATAAACATCCAGTTAATATTTACCACATATACATTCATCTAGTTCAACGCGTCACACATAATCATGAAATTAAAAACTGTCAAACTATCTTCGAAAGACCTAAAAAATCTAGTAAAGTCCCACTTCTAAAATAGGCCATACAATTTATAAAGCCATCGACAAAAAATATTCACTAATTCAATTAAATCAACTATTTGATGCAGCGCAATCCTAAAAAAAATGAATGCAGTGATTTATAGGCACTGAAGACGAGGCCCAGGGTGGTATTCGACACGCTGGAGGGCCTCCTTCAGTGAGGCTAGAGCCCTTGGAGCGTGTCGAGGTGAAAATTTTTTAAGTAGCGACTCATTAGCGAGAGTGGAGCGACGGAGGGCATTTTATTTCTCTCCTCACATTTCCTCTCGTGCATCCACTCTGCGGTGGCAGAAAACATGAGTCCAAGAGGGAAGAAGAAATCCATTTTATCATGCCACCAACCTATCCCTCTTAAATTACCTTACTCCGAGAAAATTAACGACTACTCAGGATACAATAAGTGATCGTTTCGAATTTTCAAATGACCGACTCGTCTTTATTGATCGCGCTAGCAACTGCATGATTTTCCTCGCTAGCCACGAACAATGTAATCCCTCGAGAGTAATTTCTTGTGCTTCAAGGAATCAGCCGGGGTGAGTTCATCCATGCAGCATAAAGAGATTTATCATGGATTAAAATGTGAATCAGGAATTCAAAGATCTTCCCACGCATGCAGATGTTCAATGAGTTTGACTTGGCAAAGCACCAGTAGGGAAAAAAAATTTTGAAACTACATAATTAGCACTGGAGACAAGTGAATGTATCGTTGAACAGTTGAACAGGTTGTGCCCGGCCAAAACCTATCTAAACTGGTAGAATACGAATAAAAATAAGTAGCACCGAAACTCTGGAGTCCAGTAATTAATTGCAAGAAGAGTTCATCTTTTCACGAATCATACATCAACGAATATTTTTAAATCTAAATTCGCACCGACTAGCATTAATATCCATTCTTGCTGCATTTCTCATAATTTAAGACTTAGTGTCTTAGTGGTTAATACTGCTGTTATTTCCAAATTTCCCTTGGAAGGAAAACTATTCTGGTGTGGAGCATGTCGATAATAATGATAGATGGTATGGATCACTTTTTACATATTACGGCTACAGCTTTTACGCTTTAAGTTACACGATATATCTTTATCTTATGGTGTAGGTTTCTTATCTGTTAAAACTTTTATTTTATTTGCTAGACTAATAAATGAGAATCTTTGCCAAAACACATCTAGATGGGTTCATATACATTTCCGTTCATGAATTTTCAATATATTCCAATAACCTATCCAGAATGACAATCATGTGCAAGTTTCACATTTCTTATATTTGAATTTTCCACCTATCAAGTTGTGAATGAAAATATCATGCCAAGCGTTGATATTACCCAACAGAAATGATTCTACGATTGATTAAGTCTACAAATTTGCTCATTGGGTTACTTCAAATTGTCGAAAATTAACTACGCAACTAAGTTTAATAGTAATTGAAATAATCTAACACCTTATTAACTACTTTCAGTTTTAAGGATGGCTTGATCTGTAAACATTTCTTCTTAAAGCATTGGAGAAAATTGTGCGTTGAAATATTTATAATTATAGGCACGAAAATAGACAGAACCAATGAATCCTTAAAAGCAAAAAGATTTTTTTTTAATCATTGAGAACAAAACCACAACAAATATCCACCAAATCCTCAGATGACTTGCGATTCTCATTTTCCTGTGTCATTAAAGGAAAAAGCTATATACATGATCTCATTGCACTTCAAAATCCTCTCGTGAATCAATTTTTGGCAGGAAACCTAAATGTCCAAGGTTGAGGGGCCGCTTGAAATTCAGTCGGGTGCGTGTCCTTTTAAGCGGCATGCCGGATGCCCAATTGACGTTTTCACTGATTTTTTGGCACTGTATCGGCAGTCCGAGAGGGAAGCGGGTACGCGATTCGAAAGCATATTGCCTGCTCCCTCATTTATATAACCGCGCTAAACACGCATTGATTTGAATCAAAAAACATTGAGCGTCTCCGACCTCGACAAGGTTTTGGCGGAAGGTATGATTTTTTTCCACCTTGTTACGTTAATGTTCTGTCTGCCCCAAAAAATGCCACATTCAACATGCGAGATGCGGTCGCGGCCTCGATTTAACTAGCATTGTTTTGGGGCTTATGAATTTCGCAAGGGCTGGCGTGTTGGCCCGCGCCCAATCGCCACAAGGAGCACGACTTAAGTCTGACATGACGTGTTAACGAATTTCTCAGGACTGCAAAAGAAACATGCCGAGTAATATTTTGTCTATATAGACAGATCTACTTCTACTACTCTTGATCGACCAAAATATTTAATGTTGGATTGCAAGTTACCTTTGAAAGAAAATAAGAACACTTCCGTTTTCTGTGCATTAAATAAACGAGGGAGTTGGTAGACATAATCCTTGGTGAGCGCCCACATTGTAATTTCTAAGGAAATCATAGGTGTAAAAAACCTTGAGAATAATATTCACGTATTCACCACGTACCCAATAAGAGTAAAGTGTAGAATTAAGCATATAATTACATCTTCCGGATATATAATTAAAAGATACAGTTCAATGTTGATATTAATAAATGTCTCCAATCCTTTTAGGAAGAAAGCATTCAATTTTTAAATCGCACTCATCTCATGTTTGAACTACTTTGAAAAATATTCTATTAACATTACATCATATTTAAAATAGTTTTTATGGACGTACATGATACCAGATTGAACACAAACATTAATACATCTAATCTTTAGTCATTTGTAGGCATTCATCATTACAATACCGAAATATTTAGATAAGTTCGAAAAAATATTACTGGAGTGACAGTTTGTATTCTTGTTAAAATGGCTCTGAAACCGTATAAATAATTGGGATTATTTTTCAATAAGAATAGGTAAACTTAACTTGACTGTTTTATAAATATCTTTGTAAAAATATCAAAAGCTATGCATACGCGGCGGTGCACAACTCATGTGCTCATATAACTTCCGGAGATATCCTCAAGCATCTTAGATCGTAAAACATTCCGATAAACATTTAAAGTGAAGCAAATAAATAAGAAAATCCTCGTGAAACAAGGAAAATTGATTGACTGGTCTTATAAAAAAATTAATTTGAATATATCCCGGTAGAGTTAGCGACTTTTCCAAAAGGTTTCAAACAAACCCGGGGGCCATCCAACTTCCAAATAGCGGGGGAGCATTCATCAATGTGGATATGAAGACTTATTCCGTGACATGAGAAGAAATAGCTCACTCAAGTATTCCGAAATGGCCGTGAGTCATCACATATGATATTCAATCAAACATCTGTGACGTGGACATCAGATAAATATTGAGCTACCGTATTTACCCAAATTAAACACTTCCTATTTGACGCCCATCCCAGGCTTTTTTTATCTACCTTAATTATACCCCGGGGATCAATCCCTTGAAAAGTAAGACGAAGATGGATCGATAAAGCTCCGGGCTTTGCCGATGGGATCCGCCAAAAACTGGCAAACTCTGTGGTGAAAAAAAAATATCTCTCTTGCAAAATAGGAAGAAAGAGAGCACGGGGTGGGCGAGGGAAAGGGCGGGAGAGATAACAGTTTTTGTATTTCCCTCCCTGTTGCTTCAAAAAGGTCACCGCCCTCGCCCGAGACAGCGTGAACACCTTTCTATCCCTCCCGGACCCTGCTGACGCGTGAGAGAGTGCGTGTGCGTGCGCGGAGGCGACTAGCGTGCGTGTGCTCTCGATTGAACGCACCGCGGAAGCAAGACAATTTTTTTTCCGTTCGAAACCCCCCCGCCTCCCTTCCTCCCCTCTCCCACTCCGGTCGCCATCTTCGCCATTGCGACGATGGATAACTGGAGATCGCCTTAGCGGTTTTTTTCGCGCAACCGAACACGAGCCAAGGATCATCACCTTCCCAACAGTCCTCCATCTCATTCCTCCTCCACCTTTCCTCCTTCCTTACTCTTCACTCTTATTCCTCCTTCGCCACTTCTCCTTCTCTCTCCCTCTCGCTCTTTTTCGTTCCTCTTCCTTCTGATCTTTATCTCGTGGGTCGTTACGCACGGAAAATCAGCAGCCGCTGCTCCGTTTTTATTTGAGGGAGCATTTCTTTCCAACCCATCCCTTTTTTCCTCCTCACCTGTTTGTCTTTCTAAGGGAAGATTAGCACTAATAAGGCGGACGATCGAGCGCAAAAAAAAACCGAAACACGAAGAGGGGTCCTCTCTCGTGCGGACGAAAGGCGCTAAGCGAGAGCTCTGAGCTTAAGAAAGAATCCACCACGGGGGGGAGATTAATCAGTTGCGCGTTTCATTGCCAAACAATTCCCTTCCGCTTCTTTCGTCGACGTCGCGTCCATCTAAGCCACGTTGAAATGGCAAAAGGAGATGTCCGGAGAGAGGTCGAGATCAGCATGTGGGGAGTCTTCACTTAGCGATCGCCACGTGAAATAAAAAAAGAGAAAGATGGGAATCGGTGCGAGTTAACAATATCTCAGAGTCGAGATTCGGTGGTTGTTTAGACTCATGCAGAGTTCTGACAAGAGGGGAGGGCGAATTCGGACGACGGGTGATCTGAGAGAGAAGACGTCGAGGGCAGGACACGGGGTGCCCGGGATGATAAATGGGGTCGTGGTGGGTGGAGACGGTTGAATAGTCCCATTCGATCCAAATGTCAGTCAATAGCAATCTTCGTCCGTTTTTTTCCGACGACGACTCAAAGAAGAATATCTCAAGGGACTGTAAAGACATACAGCGTGAAAATATTGAAGCCAGGGATTCTGAGGCCCACAATAGCAAGTACAAATATCAGAACGCTTTGGCGGTTCTGAACTCTTAAAATTTTCATAATTTTACAAACGCCCTTGAAGGAAATTAAATTTCCAGTACCTTGGTATAAAACTGTCTCCGATTCAATGGGAACTTGCAGGTGATTTCGGAACTTCATTTAACAATTTTTTTCATATTAATCTTTATTCAGTATTATGCCATTATCTCCGAGCCATGTATTGTTGTGGTATTTAATTTTTTATAAAAATTAAACCCGTAATGTTACTTGCAAAAGTGAGTTGATATTATTTCGTCACACTTTTACATTCGTAAGTCTCCTAAGCTCGACCTAAAGAAGAAAATTTAAGAAGATGTTGCATTTACATTTGATCGATCATGAGCTAATATTTTTCCAGTTTGAAATGAAGCAATGTGAGAGCACTTGGAAAGCTATTGGCCATGACTTCTTCTTAGTGTGTAATGATATCGCACGGCCCATCAATATAACACCACTGAAGGGCAACACTTAACAAAATTATATGCCAGTTATAATTTTATTCAGTTTTGCTAGATTTATTGGGTATTCTTTTGAAAGGCGCTTTACGTACATTTTTTTTCAATTTAAATGTGCAATTGAGAGGAATCACAGGCTTGGAGTTTGTATTTGAATCGCACTCAATTAGTCACTTAAGACTCCTCAATTTTACATTTGGCAGGTTTTGGACATCTACATCTAGATGAAGTTAAAGAAGGAAACCTTGTAACGTGAAAGAATCATTTCGGCATTCAGTAGTTGCAAATTTGGTTTGGTATTCATATTGATTCATCATCATTGGGCACTTGAAATGTTTACCTTAAAAATACCATAACTTGTACGATTTAAATAGGTTCTACGTCTAAATAGTTTCTAAATATATATCTCTTTGTCTAAATGCAATCATTGGGTTTCCGATTATTCGTCAAAAATAGTATAAGCCAACTAGTTTTGCGTCCTTCAAGCCGTCCGGGCGTGTCAGAGATTAATTAACATTAGCCACTTATGTATGTCTTTTGGCGAGACTCGAGGCGACTAGACGTTTCTTAAGTTCATTACATAAAAAAACATACTTCCAGCAAAATCTGGCGTTAGTCATCAAACCATTATTGATTTCTTACTACTCGTCAACATTTCCCAATCAAAAATGCTTTTGTTCGCCTAAACTTGGCATTATACTATATTCTAATTTTAATTAGCGAACGGTTGCCAGATACTCCCAAATTACCATCATTAAAATAGCTAAAACAGATTTTTATCTAAATCTTGATGAGGTGAAAGAGAAAATGAACGGAGAAGCGTAAAATTTATTCCGCTTAATTCTTTACAAATGCACTTTGAATGCTATAAATGCCTTATGTCAGTAATATCTTTTAGATTTTGCATAAAACTTTAACTGTGTACCCCCTTTATTTTTTTGAATAACTGGCCAGTTGATTATAATATGCCATTGTGTTATTGGAAAACAAGCACCCTTGGAATGAAGCATGGATAATTTTCCGCAGGACTTCCATTAACCGCGTTTGAGATAGGCTATAGGAAGTTGATTGATTTTCGTTGATGAGGAGGAAATAAAAGAGCCCTTTCCGCATCCTAAATGAACTGGAACGAATCCAAGAAATCGTTCCGACCAAAACGTTTCATTTGATAACTACCATCATTTAATGCTGTAAATCTCAATTCTGGTATCCAAAAGAGACAAACGAGCTATTTAACCTTCGAACGACCTGAAGCACTACGTGCGCTTATGAAAATTGTACTCTTGGAATGTTAATCGTCACATCATAGTCGACGCATCTTGGATGGATCGACGAACTGAGTCATGCAGTTGGTTCGCTTGGAATAAATTAGCGTAAATTAAATCCGCAGAGCGAAACAAATAACAAGACCAAAGAATGGTTAATGGCTGGAGGAGGGAGGAGTGATGAGACAATTTCATTCGTACGAGTATTCGATGGGGGAGAGAAAATCCCATTCTGAAGAGCGATCATCCTTCAACATTACTCTCTCACTTTCCAACCCGCCATTCCTTAATTCGCTGTTCACGAAATTTCTTTCGCCTCCATCCGCCCCTTTCGCGCCCTCAACACGGCAAGTCATCCACCCCCAATCTTCCCCTTTCTTCTCGATGCGAGAAAACCGCTGCGCACCCTGCTCGCCATTAAGTACTGAGTGCGGCGGCCCCCACGGCTGCGGTAAATTCCTTCCATGCCCTCCCCACCGCGGCCGTCGACAAAAGCGCAAATTCACGGATTAATGAAAGGCAACTAACAGGGAGGGCATTAATAGACCGCACCTACCACAGCGCATATGGCGCGAAAATAGACCCCCGGGAGCGATTCGCGTTCGCCCCGGTTCGCCGCGTGAAAAGAAAGATTTTTTCCCGAATTTTTTTTCAAACCGCCAACAGAGATAACGTGTGAACACGAAAACGGAAGTTCCACCGAACGGTTTCAATTTATTTTAAAGTTTGGCAATCTTCTTTCATTCAACTTTGCGTCTCTCTTCCTCACGATTTTCTCCTGCTTTCATTCCTGTGTGTTCATTTAATTTGTCAGCCTCAAAATATATACCTCGGACTGAAAATAATAAAGCTCTAAGAAATTTTGCAACTCTTACCGCATACATTGACGGTACCAGTCTATTTGTTTTTTGTCTCAGTTTAGAAACAGCGTGCAATAGACTCGTAATACTTTTTTATAAAAAAAATTTAGCCCCCTTCTCCTCTTCGAGAACAGACGGAATAAGAATGAGTGATAAAAAATCAGAAGTCCAACCCATAGACTAAAGTCAAAACTAAATAAACTTAATTCAGTTTTTGATTCAATAGAGTTCAATGGGAAAGTTACTTTCCGCTTTTCTTCGAAGTGAGCTCGCGTGAAATTTATCGAAACCATCCGAAAAATAAATTGTTTATATCCTATCACGCGTCATACTGAGCTAATTGATCGAGTTGCGGGGATTTTATAATGAGTAAATCTGAAGTTATTTTCTTTTTGGGTCAGCAGCGACAACTGCTAAGCCCCGTCTGAGAGAGAATACGGTACCTCTTGGTGGGACAAACTTTAAGTCAACTCCCAAAACCAAAAAATAAAATACCACAAGTGTTTCTGGAGAGACACTGGTTGGCATCCGCGTCCGATTTCGTGGACCGTTGGAAGAGAGTAGGCGAGCTATCCATTCACCTGCATGGGATCGTGACAGCGACTAAGCAAAGCACATGCAGAGAATGATGAAAATACCTATTCTCCTCCGACCCTTCCGACACCGTTCCTGTCATTCGGGCTCCCTCTGATCTCCTCGTCCACCGCTCCTCCCCCACGCATTTCTACGTATCTGTTCCTCCAAACCAGAACAGCGAAGACATTTCCTTTCTCTCTCTCTCTCCTTATTTCTGCCTCTCCCCCTCGAATGCTATCCAAACACCATTTGTAGAAGATATTTTGCGATTTTCGTGATACCAGGATGGAATTTTTTCCCAATATCAACAAGCATAATAGATAGTGAATGGATTATTAATTTAAGATAAATTATCAAGTGACTCGATCATAAATTTGTGTAAATCATTACCGTTTGTTGGAAGTAACTTTTTAGTATATATTTCCACTGGTAACTAAATTTTATTTTCAACTTTATAAAATCCATCTTCAGGTGTATTTCATTCCCTCACATTCAAGTAGACAAGAGTTGAAAAAAGGGAAATGTTGCAAAGAAATCAGAATGAATGGAGGGAAGCCATTCCCAATTGTTTGCAGGGCAGTCCCAGCATGAGAGAAATTAAAATGGCGAGTATGTTGGACATACTCGTATTTGGCCAACAATGCCTCTTCTTAAAAACGGAGTTCCTCCATTCTGTTATAAGCCGCTAAAACAGCTGACGTTTTCATTCACATTCTGTATGGCTGCCCTTCTGAATTATATTTGTACGTGAACTGTGATTTTTTACATTTGAACTATTTCACTTATTCTGACAAGCTAGCAAAGTGTCTCTATACCTACCACCGACTTGGGGGATGGATCCATGGACTCACATCTCATGCAATAGCAAATTACTATAATAGCCTCGCTGAGTCATGGGTGTCGTTCTGCTTTTGTTTAAAATATAATTTGAATTCCTTTTTCTGACCGATTTTTATACTTTAATAATTTATTTTTCTGACCGATTAGTTATACCTATTTTTGCTATTAGGTGTGAAAAATGTTGAAGTACAAGTGTCATTTCGTTATGTTCCAACTCGTCCGGTAACAGTCAAGTTTTCTCAAGCGCCATGGCCGTTTCCTTCCTCGAGGATGCAATCCTATTTTTGACAATGCCCCCTGGCAAGGTGCGGCGACCTCCTCACTCTCAACCCCGCCTTCCATCTCTCCCAGGCCCGAGAGCACGCTCATCCGCAGCTCTGCTCCTTCCCACCGCCGCCAACAGCGAAACTCCTTCCGGATATATGAGAGCACTTAATGAAAAAATAGAAGAATCGAGATCACCCGAAATCCCTCACACAAACGACTTAATAACGTTAATGGACGCGTGAAATTTTATTCTATTTTTCCCGGACTTGTTGCTTTTCTCCCCCTATCTTCTTCCCCCCCCCCACCCAACACTTCCCATTTTCGCAACCACTCTCCCTCCCCTCGATTCCGTTTCCACTCTCCACCGCTCGCCACACAGACACACACAACCTTCCCCCCTTCCCCCTTCCGCCCCCGTTAATGCGAATGCGTCGGCGAATTATTTTCGCCGGGTAAAAAAATGAATCTCAAAAGAGGTGGAGTGGAGGGCGAAAAATCTTCCTCCTCCAAAATGGCGTGCCTGCGAAAGGGGGGAGGGGAATGTTTGGGGGAGGATCGGTTAGGGGGGAGCGAGCGGGAGAGGGGAATTCTGGGAAGGAAGAGCCGTCTGCTAACGCGAGAGTGGTGGGAGGGGGAAGGAAGGCACGCCCCGTAGCGCGATACCTCTTCCCCCCACCTCATCCCGACTCCTCCGCCGCCTTCACCCGGGGGCTGCGGAAGGCCAACGGGGGACCGGTTCCAGAGACCCCTTCCGCGCCCTGTGTCCCTCCTTCCCTCCCACTTCCACCCACCCGCCCACCACCACCCCATCCGCCGGCTATTCCACCTCGCTTTCCTCCTCATCCCCCGCCTCCTCACCACCCTCATCCATAAACATCCAGCCCTCTCTGCCTCTCGTATCATCCGACCCCTGTCCGCTATTCCCCCCCCTAACTCTCCTCCGATCTCTTCCTATTAGCCCATCCCATCTCTTTAGTACATAATTCCATTCCCTCCCCAACATCCTGAACACTGAGTCAGCATAGGATGTTTTTTGCTAATCCTGCCAAAAAAGAAACGTTCATTGTCCTCTTGAGTAAACGTGTTCGCATCGCAGGGAAAAAAAATTGTTTTAAATATATTTTTTGAACCTTCTCGCATCACCCAACCAAGGTTTTAAATGATTCACGACTATTAGTTTCAATAATAATGGGATATTTCATTAATGCCCCTAAATCAGCCATAATTATTATGTATTGATTTTTCTACGTGATAATAAAACCATGGCCACGCAGCACAGAAACTTCGAGTCCTGTGAGCATTTTGATTGGACTAGCAACCAAATTTCTATTAGAATGACCCCTATTGCCGAGCAATAATCCTTATACTAGCCTATGAAAATTCTTGATCTGAAAGAAAATAACTTTAAGTACATTCGCATCTCAATCGATTCCAGCTAAAAATACTAAGAACATATGACTGCATTTATTATTTGCTTTTCAATAACTTTTCCAACCATGACCAGAGATGCAAATACGTTAATTTATAATCTGCAACTTCGTGACATTCCACTTCACGACACGATCGAATTTGACCAAAAACTACCGAGGCTCGTTCTTAAAGCTCGTTCATCATGTCTTTTATTAAATTTAGCTGAATTATAGAAAAGTATTGAATATACACTGTACCTAGTAGCTGTACCAAGTAGACCCTCCACAGTGCACCCATTCATTTAATCAGCAAATTGATAGTTATCTAGAGTGCAAATGCGGCGGATGAAGATATAAACTTATTAAATGAGACGTATTCTACGATCTCTCGTGGGGACCGAGTCGAAAAATATGCTCCAGTCGGAGAGGACAAGGGCGTTACCTAACCGTATCCGTTCTTAACGATTCGACTGATATCGATATCATCGTCAAGCACGGAATCCAGAAGACAGTTGACGAAACCACCACACTGGACGGTTTTTCCTCCTCAACGCCTTGACTTCGCAGCCTCGTTAAATGAAAACCAAGACCCCCGCTGCTCCCATCCTCATGCCTCGCCTCACCTGTCCCTCACAATTTGTGTCGAACCCAGACCGCAAGAACAAGTCGAATAGAGAGTGATTATTTCCAGACGTTCTCCAACTTCCTCTGAACACCAACAAGTATGAAAACACAGAGGACACAGCGTACTTGTTTTTGCTTAACGATTTTAACGCGCTTTTAAACACGCAGTTGTGATCGTCCGGCTTACTATCGCCTGGAGGCGATATCAATGCCGATGCAAACCGAGAATCCCCCAATCTACAACCCGGATGCCGAACTCGTCCACGTCTCTCGAATTTCCTCCCCAACGCCATTCCCCTCATTCGATTCCCGCGCCATCCCTCCTCTCTTTTTTGTCTCCTCCTGCTTCCCCACTCCCCAGCCTCTCCCTCCCTCCACCCACCGGCCAACCACTTTCTTCCCGCTGAACCCCTCTCCTTCGGCCTACCCATCCTCGGCCTCCACCACCATCTCTCTTTCCTTCCCCATTCCATTCTCTTTCTCCTTCTTATCCCCATTTCCCTTCTCGTACTCAAGGGGGGATATTATTTCCATTAAAAAAACCGGAAATGCGGCCGTCCTCCCTTGCTCTATCCGCCGCCACTAGATAGATGAGTTGTGGACAAAAGCGCGGAGACAACTATCCCCTATGGTCCTGGAGGTCGGAGGAATTCCTTCCCCATCCACCTTCTGAGGGAGTTTGCGGGTTTGCCGGCATTCCGTCCGGCTGAGAAATGCACCGACGACAGCCCAGGGGAGATCGGCCTTCCCCGATAGGTGGAGCAGCGTGTGCGGGGAGAAGTGAGACGCCATCCCCGCCCCCTATAGACAGACGCTGGTAGCAGGCGGGAACGTTTACGGAGGTCCTTCCCAGAAAGAGTCTTCGAGTTCATCAAAGGATGCTATCGGCGTGTTTATTTTTAAAACTCATCTCGTTCCACGTGGTCCGAAGATGGATGCGCTTTCTCGTATGGACCGTTATGTCATCCTTTAAATTCGACGCGCGACGTGGTCGTAGACAAAAGTAAGGGGACAACAACGGTCTACGGTCTATGAGCGTAGACTACTTCCTGGGTCATATAGTATACCTATACCCAAATGTCGGCGGGCGCATCCTAGACGAACTACCGCAGTGATTGATCGCATAACGTGGGAAAATTAATGCTGTGAACAGATTGTAATTTAGTCGAAACTATCATGCCCCGACCTTAACAATGACAGCCGATTCATCAATTCTGTCAGAACAAGTTTTTATTGATGTAATTTTCTGCCAACATTTTCCTCATCAGAAATTCGCATGAAAAATTGAACGACGCTTGGATCCTCAACGACGAATTCAACCTTTACAAATATTCATCCAAAGTATTGGATACGTAAAGTTATCCCAAAAAGATTCTGGTGCATCTTTATGGGTTATTTCAACAAAAATAGGATCATCACAAAATTTACATTAATTTTCTGAAAGTTTAAATCATGTCTAATGTAATTAAATTTTTAATCGATGAAACAACAATTCCGAAGATACATTTCAATAAGCAAAGATATTAGCCAACAGCAGCAGCATGACATTAAGAAATGGGCAGCATGTAAATTAACACCCGCTTAGGAAGTATTTCATTTGACTCGGAATTAAAACTCACCCCTTCGAAATTAAAGACCATCGATTTATCATGTTGAGACCAGCCTCGTAAATCCGTTACTCATTAATTTTGCTCTTTTTCATAAGGCATTCAAATTTCTTTTACATAACGGTGTGCACCGTTCCGCGATAAAAATAAACCGTAATTTGAAAAGACAACCCCAACTCAAGAGGCATCTGAGGGCAAATTGTTCTCTCCCGAATTAATTACCAAACAATGCTGTCGCTCCTCAACCCACGAACTGCTGGAACAGTAAATGAAACTTTAATTGAAATTAATTTAAACAACCTGACTAACTGGTAGTGAGCCTCGTTCTCGGGGAACTTATTGTGGCGGAAAAATCATTCAAGGCTGATCGAGCACAAAACTATATAGAGTAGTAACTGGAGCGTCCTTCGTCGGGTGTATTGGGACTTGATATTCGCGTAGGAGTGGTCGCCTTTTGTGCTCATGGCTGGCGGGAGAGGCGGGACGGCGGCAGAGGGAAAAGAGGAGAAGCACGAAACGTCTGGTTAGGAGAAGAGAGACGGCCGCGGTGAAAGAGAGAGAAAGAGAGATAAAAAGGAGAGGGCTCCTTCGTTTGCATTTTAATTTGCATTTCCGCCTCGGCGACCGCTGCTCCCCCTTTTCCCTTCCTCCCGCAATCACTCCTCCAACCTCCTCCTCTTCTCATTTGAGGTCCGCGGCTAAACAGAGAGGAGAGGATGAAGGTGTCTAGGCCGCAGATTAATGGCTTTCTTTTTTCCTCTCTCATTCTCTCTCTCCCCCTCTATTACTTCTTCCCGCGGCATTTCTCGCCGGCGCACGCGGTCTTCTCTCTTCCAATTCGATCTCTTTTTCCCTCCCCCACGGCCACCCTCCATTTCACTTCGCGTCCCATTTCTCTCTCACTCACACGTACACACACACATATTCCTCCTCCCGAAGACAACTCATTCCTTATCTTCTTAACAATGTTTATCTCATAAATTTATCTCCAATTTCCCTACCGCTTTTCCCTGCTCGATTATTTGCTTCGTTTCCTTTTGTGAAGCTTTCTTGTTCCTTAAAACGAATGGATGAAGGGCAGCGAGACATGAGCTCTCCAAGAACATGTATAGGTAGGTGCCTAACCAATACAATGTCTAAGTATTTTTATACTCTTTTTTTCTTCCAAGGCTGCATTCCTTTACCTATTCCACTCACCGAGTGATTTTTTCCGAGAACTTATTTCATAAAGATCCCACTATAGCAGTTCTATTACAGCCCCTTAACGCAAAGAAGCTATGTCGTCGTGCTTCTTAGATAGTGACGGTGACGGATTCCCCCATGATTTTTTTTATATGACTCCATTCATATTTTACCTTCACCACTAATTAAATCGCACATGTTATGCACGATTTCTTTCTCCCGGTAATATTCCACCGCAATACCCTGAAATTTAATCTCATCTGTTACGTGATGAGTAAATTATCTTCGATCGTAGGATGGACGTTATTCATGTATAAAAATGTTCGCATTCCTCCGGCAATATTTTTCAAAAAAAATTTACCTTTCGTTTAAAATATAAGTCGTAATGATGATGTTGGTCAGTCAGAACGGTCATATCCTAAGGGTATTTTGAAGAGCCGATCCAGCAAAATTAATATCGTGCTGCTGGGCACACCGACCGAATCAATAGCGGTACATTTATATCTATCTTAATCACAAGATTTCCTTCTCACAAATTCGTGTGATTACTCAATTTACGCGTCCCGTTTCAAAGAGGTAATTTTAAAGATTTTGCATGGCTGGAGCATTGGTCAAATTGCTCCATTGCATCAATTATCGAAAACATGGCACACTGATACATTGAACGGAGTTCGGAACGTTTAGCCGGACACCGTGACGAACACAACATTCAGCAGACCAATTTGATTCAGACGCTTCCATTAGACGTTCGAATAAGAATTACTATTCAAAATAATATTAACCCAACGTTGATTTTAATTCAAAGAATTGTTTCCCCTACCGTAATTGTAGTTTTTAATTCTTACCCCAGCATACGCATAACTATCTGTAATCTCGCCAAAAGTGATTGCGCAGATTCTTTGGAACCGATTGCTCCAAAATACCAAGAATCAATATGGGAAACGTGCCAGCCATCTTCCTCCTTTCCCTCTTTTCTTTTGAATCAACTGCCTTACGTCACTCATGAATAAATCTAGATTAATGACAGAAATGCTCTCCCTTCAAGTGAGTAAAAAGATGGGGTGATTAAGGAAAGTTTTTCACGTTGAAAGGTCACCTCTCGTGCACAAAAATTCGTTTTCAAAGGCACTCGAATATGTTGTGAATCTCTATATCAAATTCGCACACAAAGAACCAACGTTTTCCTGTGTTAATCCATATAATGAGTTTTGATTCTATTCCATTTTTTTCCAATTACTGCATAGGGATTTAAAATTGCAGGATTTTAAGGATGCAATCCTCAGTGAAAAAATGAATTAGCGATTTTTAGTAGAGTTAAATGTTCTAAAACAGGAACAGATATTGCCAATTCGCTCAAATAGTTATCGGTTAGCAAGAGAAATGTCATGGGACATTTGGCCGAAAATGAATTTTCAATCGTATATATGTAAATACGAGAATTCGTAAAATCGGTTAGGTTTGCTGATGACCAAGCATTAGTTTCTCAGTCAGCCAAGGGGTTGCAAGCATTGCTGTGTGAATTGGAGGTTCAGTGCGATAAATATGGGATGAGAATCAATATTAATAAAACAAAGGTTATGCGATTTTCCAGAAAGAAAAAGGCTAAGCTAAGTATTAAAATAGGCGGGGAAAAAATAGAGCAGGTAGAACAGTTTACATATCTCGGAAGTGTTTTGGACCAACACGGTCAAAGTGGTAGGGACGTAAGGAGAAGAATTGCGCTGGGTAAGGAGGCTTTCTCTAGGAGGAGGGAGTTGATGACGGGGACGTTGAGTAGAGATGTTAAGACAAGACTCGTAAAAACTCTGATATGGAGCGTAGCTATGTACGGCGCGGAAACGTGGTCACTGAAGCAGGAGGATAGACGTAGATTGGAGGCTTTTGAAATGTGGGTGTGGAGAAGAATGCAGAAGGTGAAATGGACCGAAAGGAAGACAAATGAGGAAGTACCTGAGATGGTGGATGAGGAGAGGGGTTTGTTGAGAGAAATCCTATGGAGACAGGAAAAATGGATGAAGGGCGTATTGAGCGGTGGTGGAATGTTGAAGAAAGTAATAGAGGGGAGAATGTTCGGCAAGCGAGGAAAGGGTAGGAACAGGATAGGGATATTGGATGGGATGAAGGGTGGAAAGAAGTACACAGAGATGAAGAGGGACCTGATGTAGTTTAGGTTGCTGGATTGGGTTTTGTTTGGAGTTACAAAATATTTATTTATTTGATAGCTGTGTCCATCCAAAAACCTACCCTAACCGGTAGATTACCTAATAATAAAATAATAATATGTAAATACATACACACACATACGAAAATATTATAGGTGGCTTTTTCCAAAGGTTTACACGTGAAAACTTTTTCTGGCGGGAAACACGGCTGGGGAATTCCCAGAATCCTATACTGTTCGCTATCATATTCTTCCCCTAAATTTTTTGGCATCTCCAAAAATAGTGCACCCCATCGATCATCAGCTTTGGCTGACCTTTAAGATTTTATTACGGAAAATTCCGGGAAAACTCAAACACATTGCATTGACCTTAAAGCCAATAGCCAGTTTCCATGTGCCGCTTATGATTTTCCAGAAAGCTGTGGTAGCCGAATACTCACATTGTTCGGATGATACCCAGAGTGCCCAGAGAGGTGTGCCTGGGAAACGAACCCCGACCCACCGGTTAGACGAACGCTCTACCCCTGGACTACCACGTCTCCATATATACACACACATTGCAAACATGCAATTTACGCACAGGCAATCGTAATAGAATTTTTCAAACGGAAAATCCAAGGCAATAAAAGTGAGCTCGTAAGAAATAAGAGACAAGGATTTCAACAATTATGTATCAATCTCAATATTGAGTAAAGGTACTTATCGCTTTGGTTGTCAATAAAATATAAACAAAAGTGAATTTATTGGATGTGTAAACAATAACTTCGAGCAGTAAAATTCGTGCTCAAGTCTCCTCCCGCTATAGTAAACTACCCATTGACGTAGTGGTAAAAATGTAAAATCGAAAATATATCTTGTTGATAAACATTCCCGTGTATAGATCTGCTCAGAACTGTACACTTACAGCAATAAATCAAATGTTTATGGCCATAGCGGAGCGCTTCTTTAGGAACTATGCCTATATTTTAAACCAATATATTTTATCCACTCATTATTCACCTTTTTCATTTCTCCAGAACCCAAAGGATAAAGACCCACCCATGAGGAGCCGATACAAAAAGAGAGAATTCTTTAGAGAGCAATATTTTTTCCAACTCTTTCAGAGTCCTTTCCCTGGCGTGATATATATTTCTCTCCTCTCCAATCCCACCCTCGCCGCAACTTCTATTCCTCCTCCATTCCCTTCTCCTTAAGCGCCCTCTCCCTGCACACGAAGCCCACAGCTATATTCTCTCCGCCGCGCCAGCCACTCCCGGGAGTACTTAACAATTGGACGGCCATCTTCCTTTCCGTATCTCACCCGCCTTCCTCAACCTGCCTCCTCCGCGGCCGTCGACAAGCAGATTGAATTGGGATTGACAGCGGGGAAGAATGGGGCAAGGGCGACAGCCAGGAGAGTGCGAGGGAGGGGTTGATGCCCCCCCCACCTAGTCCTCCCTCTTATCCCTTCCACCCACCGCCGCGAGAGGGCCGGGTGGCGGCCAAGGGAGCCGTCGCCTTCGCGAAGAGTCTTCAAGAGGTGAGGAAGAAGAGGAGGGAAGTGGCTCAAGGAGCGGGCACCGTTTTTCTTTTGTTTGCGAAAGACTCGCCCTCATCCCCACCTCTTCTTCTCCCATGGATCTATCCCTTTTTTATTTGCTCTTCTTGTTTTCCCAGTTATGAGATGGAAATCGCAAAGGGAAGGATGGGAGAAGTCAAAAAAAAGGAGTGGAAAGCATGTGGATCATAAAATGTGGGAATATTCAAGCCTTTCTCTCTCTATCTTCCCACGCAACCAGTTCTTGTCATGTTCCTTCGGAATAGAGCAAAAATGCAGTGGGTATGAATGGGAGGGGGGAAGAAGAAACTCAATAACAACCTTTCTTAAGTATTTGCATACATTTCCGAGATAGTTCAGCCACACCCATACATCCATAGCATTAACTTTAATTTCCGTACTATAATTAAAATTAAACGTTGCAAAAAAAACGCAATAAATATTTTAAGATGTTTAGAAATGACTAACTACTAACTGGCATAGTTTTCCACCCTTCTGGGTCCGAGCATAATTCCAATTGCCTTTCTATCTGAAAACAACCATTACATCCAAGAATTAACTCTTTCTCATGCGTGCCGCAATGAAAACATGCTCACGCGCAAGTGGATAGAGAGACAATGCTTGTTATTTCTGGGGCGTGATTCTGCCAATTAAATCTCCTCTATTGCCTGTTCCGAACGTAGAACACATAAAATATTCAGAAGAAAAGATCGAACCAGATATCGTGAACTCTTCCTCAAGAGGTGTTTTGTAGTAAAATTCTACGTTGATCAGTATTTCGGATAAACTCAGTTTATGCCTGTTAGATCGCATTTTAAGTGCTTAATTAATAAACGATGGCAGTACACAGTTTTTCTCTTTATAATAACATATCATTCATCCCAGCTTAATCCGAATACAATTCTCATTTTTCATTTTCCTCAAATATGGTAATTCCAATTGGTCACGTTGGCTTTGATTTAAATGCAATATGTAGGCGAATATTCGAATCGCCAAAACGAAATTAAAAATAACACTAAGCATGCGAGTCAGAACCACGCTCGACTTCGTCTTCGTACTTCGTCAGCCACTTCACAATGAGAAAAAAAAACTTCAAGAATGCTTTCAATGTCCGAGTGCGCAGGGTATTCAGGTGGGTGGGAAAGAGTGAGGCGTGAGAGGAGGTCGTGGCACGCTTGGAAGCACTGGATCGCGCAAGTGCACGCACATGGAAGGCGTAAAGGAGACGGCGTAAGGGACGGCGGCGCCGGGGGCAGGGGTGGGGGAGAGAAAATCAAATTCAGAACGAGGTTGTCGCTCTGATCGAAGTCTATTCACTGCGTGCCGTCGGGATAGAAGGAAGAAAAAAATTACCGAAGGCTACACTTCCTCCCCTCTTCTTCCTTCCTCCCCCCACTTCCCTGTCGCTGTTCCACCTCGGGGAGTTTTTTCCCACTGCTCACGCCCCTTTCTTTTTGCACAGGTCGACTTCGAGACTGTATCTCAATGCTGCATGCATTTTTCCGAGTCCCTCACCCCATCCCCACGACTAGCCGCCCCCGCACTGGTGGATGTCTGAAAAGGACGAGGATTGCGTGACGAAATGGAAAGCTGGGTGCGATGTGGTTTTCTTTCCCGGGAGGGGAAGGAGAGGGTTCGCGGGGTGGGGAGCATCGACTCCCTCCGGTGTGGCTGTGTTTGCCGGTTTCCCTTGAATAAATTTTTCATCGGACGGATGAATCCGTCCCGTCGCTATCAATAGACTGCCCTGGAAGGATTTTAGTCCGTGGGACACGACGGAGTGCGTGGGTTACCCTCACGTTCTTTTTTTTGCACCGAAAAGAGTCACTTCTACTTTCGTTTGAGGGAAAGCATTTCGTCCCAAGTCCGTTCTGTCATCGACAATAAAATATTAATTTAGTGTCTAATGCCTCATGAATCCCCCCTCGAGACCTCCACCTGAACTTGACTCACCCTAACCATAACTTGGCATTGAACTACGTGATATCCTGCTTATCCTCTACCAAGATCAATTCAACATCGTTTCAACGCCACGCTTTGAGCCAATCTAAGGTGTTTCGTATAAAGTCAGAGAGACGAGTTGAATTCTAAAACGTCTCAAAGGGGGCAGTTACCCTAAAGAAAACTCGAGGTTTGCTCTTGTGAGCAAAGTCGTGGCAATAAATTCTATAAGTTCAGTACACCTCTAGAGCTAGTAATTTCCTTTACGCCAACTGTAATAATTTAGTCGGTTGAACGCAATTCTGAAACACCATTAATTTCGCAAAGTCTAATTTCATTGACATTTTGTCGTAAACAAGCTCAAATGCTTCATACAATGTCAAGGCGCCCTTGGTGGTTATGTGCCATTTCGTCGACGTGGTCCTCAACTTCTCCTGCGTATTAACTTCCATAGGTTTTTTTTCAGTTAGCATAAATTTGAATGGCATTAAAAGCGAGCAAATGCAGTCCAAGAAAATGGTTGAAACTCAATGAGTATTGCCAGGAAACCTTGCCAATGACACCGGCCAAGTAGGTAAGCATGGCATCTGTCCAAAGACGGGGTCGCTGGTTCAAACCTCGGGTTGAACACAGCGCCACATAACGTTCTCGAATTATCTTTGTAAGATCTCGCCTGGTGGCGATTTTTATTCCAATGTGAGGTTGCCTCCAATGGGAAAAGTATAGTTATTAATAAGATACAGTTTCAAAAGGCGAAAAGTTTCTCACGCAATGCAATATCAGACATTACTCTTCAATTTAACATTTTCCAAAAAAAACCATAGAGAAATGTTACAACCTTATCCTGCGTGGATGACATTAAGCTGTCTTCGAATTGAATTACTTACATAGTAGCGTTTTGACTCTGTGCTTTTTTAGCGGTAGTCATAGAAATAATAACGATAATTTCCACGTTAAAGTACTAGAAAACTTCTCCCCAACAGTATTGGGTCGGTTTTTGATCATCAATCCTTAGCTTATATGTGGATGATTTTGGAAATATTGGAGGAATTTATTGTGAGTAAATTTATTTGTTCCTGCCAAATGCGGAACATTGAATTTAAACAAACTCTTCAGGAAGAAAGATGAATTTCCATTATTCTTGATGATTTCATTTGTATTTAGTAATCCAAGAATATGGGGCGTAAATAGTCCGTCCCATTTTGTACATATACGACATGTACATCCTGTATTTTTGGTGCTACACCCCCTGCCACACACCTTTTTTGGTGGCTCGCAGGGTATTTATGTAGATGTAGATATATTTTCCTGATACACTTTTAGTGGCGCGTCTCAACCTGCCATCGCTACACATTACATGCCTTGGCATAGATTCTTAAAATTGTGGTAATCCTTGGAGAAAAATTCATTAGTCAGGAGTGGATTAATGTTAACTCATTGTTCTCGAAACTATGGAAACATCTGCGCGAGAAAACGTCCTGAGTGTGACTTTACATTTAAACGGAAGACATTTCTGACATAGCGAAATTGCTCTGCTTTCATAATATGATTGATTCTTGTCGAGAGATAAGGAACTAATTAAAAATACCTAAATGAAACCTCACAACACAGTTCAAATTGTAATTTCATATTTACCGCAAATCTTCGATTCTCTCTCCATTCTACTCAATGAAATTTAGATAAATCTATTACCAGAAATGACTTTAACTATTATCGGTAAAACAAAGCCCTCAATTAGCCAATTATACCCTTACCGAGGCACGATTAAAAATCTTTCAGCCTCGTGGTAAAAAAAAACTAAAATTATTCTTCTTGCCTATAATATACCCAAGGGAATTCGGCCTGCGTCACACGATAAGGCTAAGAGGGACAGTTTCGAACAAGGGAGTTGAGTCATACGGAACCCATCCCACCTTGTTAAAAATTCTGTATAATAGGCACA
Organism: Hetaerina titia; assembly: GCA_037158775.1. Taxonomy (NCBI): domain Eukaryota; kingdom Metazoa; phylum Arthropoda; class Insecta; order Odonata; family Calopterygidae; genus Hetaerina; species Hetaerina titia. The sequence continues at coordinate 86,763,088 of CM073769.1, read as the reverse complement.
TGGCACAATAAATTCTCAGGTTGAAAGATAAATAACCCGACGGCGTAATATCCCACGGCCACCCATACCTAAGAGGCACACAGAGGTTAAAGAGGCGCGTGCGCGTGACAAGCTAAGCCACGCCTTCATTTACACGCCGACTTAACTCAATCATTAATTCCTTCAACCGTGAAGAGGCAAGTGAACAAACGGCGCCAGGCGCTACGCATGACAGGTTTATCATAGGCAAGCTACCGTTGCGATTAACCATGATGTAATTTAAGAAATGCTTCAAGACAGTAAGACCTTAAAATTCAAGACCACCGTCAAATATATTTCAATGCGGAAGTGCAGAAATTATAATCATCTGAAATGGGAGGGCATCGGCCCCGCACGAGATAACTTCCCTGGTTCTTTGAGAAACTAAAGTCTTTTTTCAGCAGGGTATTTTTTTCAGACTGAGCCCGGGCTATTTAAGTGAATGGAAATTGACTATCACGCCAATATTATATGTATAAATATAAAAGGGGGCTACATAAAACCTTATTCCAATCGACAGTGTTCCAGATCATTACGTTTTAGGACTCGCGAAAAACATTGCTTTATATTAGTTCCGCTTATTTTTTCTCCTCTCCAGTAATTGTCACATTCATTAATCTTGGTCGTTTATATTTTAATACGAATACCTTCCAAGTGACGTAATGGGCCCCAATTTCATCGCTGAACATGCTTGAGCAACTTTTGCGATAAAAATTTATAATCATTTCCGTTACAACGGTCATGTCTAAGCATCCATCCTTGACCACAGAGATTAAAGGAGCATTTATCCAGCTTTCCACTTCATTTTTATCATCTCCTCGACTGTCGCTGGAAATTCCTAAAGAGGACGTATGTACGCGGAAGTAGTTTAATAGCAAACACTACATGTTTACGCCATATCACGTATTACTGAAGAAAGGGACGAAGAAACCTGTTTGTGAGATCACGTCTCACATTTACTTAAGAGCAAGAAAGAGGAAAGAATTTTTGGCCTCCCAATTCACGAAAATTTCCACTTGTGTGAATTTGCGATGATTATTTCTAAGTTCTATGTAGTATTGTTGAGATGAAAACTGAGTCTTAGAGTCAGCTATAGCTTATGTGCACAGCAATTAAAATATTCGCAACGTTGTTTGCATAACGAATTACGCATAAGTTCATCGCATTACCTAGTGCATAGTAGTGCACATTGTTCGAATGGAACTAACTAGTTTTTAGTTATCAAAAGATATTCAAAGATTAAAGCTCCTTCTTTTCAAGTTGTAGATTTCGGGTCTAAAGAGCTCCAAAATCTAAGACTAAATTGCAACAAATCTTACTTAACTTAAGTTAATAATCCTAAAACATCATTCATAAGTTGGAATGCAAACCCAAGTTATTGTGAGTTGCCGGAAAGGTCCACTATTTGACCTGACAACCATGCATAACTTATTTCCTAAAAGTGTTATTGCAAGAATAATGGGCAACAAATATTTTCGCCCAACATGCTGAGAAAAATATATACGCAAGACTATTCTCTGAATTTGCTTATGCTTAGCTGATTCTGTAAATTCTTTGGACCATATAGTACGTTAATATGTTTGAAACTTGCTAATATGGTGATTCCGGAAATATGCCCTTGCTGTAATTGACGATAGTGATCTAATGGAAAATGATTCTGAGGGTACAGAAAACACGCCGTGAAATTAAAGATAGTGATCACTCCTCTTTTCAAATTAATTTCACCGTAATGCAAAAACGACCGAACTCGCGGGATGCAAAAAACGGGCGCAATAGGCCATCAATGGGCATGAGATGGCCTACACGCGTTGCTCGCAAATTCTTCTCGTGGGTGTGCCAACGCGTTCTGCGTTGCGTGCCCTCGAGTGGGTGAGGACGCCCTGCCACCGTCTCAGTTCCGTGTGTGGCACAAAGGAAGCCGATGGCGAAGAACCGATGCATACATGAATGATGTACGCAAATAACGGGGACGCGGCACGCAGATCTGTCAACTCGTTGTTCTTTTGCGGAAGTCGGTCGCGAAAACTGTCGGGGGGTCGCACGCACAATGCACATCACACCCCGTCTCTACCGCTGCCGCGTCTATTTCGTTCGTCAACCCGGCACTCCATAGATTCACAGCAGAGAACTTCCTTTACCGATCGATGAGGAACAAATATAAACGCACCCGCCCTCCATCCTCACGCTCATTTTCTAGAGGCAATTTTTCTTTCGCCCAGATGTTGGTGAACTCACATAGATCACATGCGTAGAGAATACCCAAAGAAATTCCAGGGCAGTCGAGTTATCACGAATAATTTTCACTGAAAAACTTTTTTTTATGAATGGACATCGAAAAATATGAGTTATAATTCAATCGACCGGCTTTTGTTTATTCATAACGAAACCCGAGTATCTTCAATTTATATCTGTAGTGTAACGGACAGACGTTTTTTTTACGAGGTTAACCTTGAATAAGATTAAGTGATCAGCCCATCATACCCCAGAAACCCAGCTAAAGAATTCAGTTCTGAAGCCAATATCTTGCCCCAAGCAATGCATATTGCTCGAGTCCGTTCGAAGGAATAACGTAGGAGCAGGAGTTAGCATGAATGGGCTATAATCGGGCCAACATGGTCGTCTTTACTGTTAGGTTTTGACAGAATTCCATCCATTAATTATGCCGATTCGCCCAATACCAGGTGAAAAGTAACTTATTTAACGGGTCGAGCGATTTGGCGATTATGAATATGCAAATTCGACCCCCGCGCCCAACTCCGCAGTTTCGCGACTCCTACATTCCTCGCTCATGGCAAGAAATTTATTGCATCACCGCCATAAAAAAAATATCATCACTCGTCCTTTCGCCGAAGGGAGTCTATAAAAACATTAATGATAAACACTCCAAAGCGAGCGAACGGTGAAAACGATCAAGTTTCGCACCTTTTTTTCGCTACCCGAACGCCTTCTCCCCTTCCGGCGACCATTTCCAAATTGCCAAAAAGAGAAGATTGGGATAGAGGAGGAGTGGCAGGGCATGGGGAGAAAAAGAGAATAAAGGAGAAAAAGATGCGATGAAAAATGAAAAATAAAAAATATGGCATGCATAAAGCGCTCGATCCTTCAAAGCAAAGCCGACTTTACCCTCGCGGGACCACACACACACACACACAGACAGTAATTCTCTCGTCGGCAGTGACGAGGGTTACGGGGAAAGAGGGGCATTCTATGTAGGAGGAAAGGAGGTCGGAAGCAGACGCACGGAGAGGGGTGGGAGAGAGGCTAGGGGTGCCCGAGAGTTTTGTTGTCATGTGCGCGCTTCAATCCGAAAGGGAAGTGCATTGGGACATGGGTGCACGCGGGTTGCGCCGGTGGATGGAGAAAGGGAAGGGATCAGGAGGAGAGGAGAGCCTTGGGGATCCACGGAAGAAGGTGGAGAGGAAGCGCAGAATGCGGGTGGGGGAAAGCCGGGTACACGTGAGCGTGGCCAGGAGTTAATGAGCGAAGGGAGAACAAAGGAAAGGGTGCGGTTGGCCCTGAGGGAGAAAGAGGGAAAAGAAGCAGGACCAGAAATCGCCGCAAGGAATGGGAGTGATGTGTCTGAAAGGAACCCATCTGCGGGCAGATGTGAGACCGAAGATAGTCTTCGCGTTCTCAAAATTCCAGTTCACTTTCAACTTTTGAATGGAAACCACAAGGCAACTCCCCATCTTAAACCTTAGTATGGACGGGTCTGGTAAGGAGAAAGACAGCCAATATGGGAAACTTGACATACAAAGGAATGGAAGAGCTTTCATCAAATACGAATGCTAAAATGTTGTCCTAAATGAATTTTTGACATGATATGCACGATTGAAATAGTTTATCAAATATAATTCGCTATTTTTGCCATAGTGTGAAAAGTAAACAGGTTATACCCGACCGATATACCAAGTCACGCACACGGAATCAAGATAAACGGAATGCAAAAAGCAGAGTTCAAATATTATATGTACTTACACCTTCTTGATTACTCTCTCAATTCGCAGACTTCTGAACCTTGCAATATGGAAGAACACGGAAAGAAGTAAGATGTCGGGCCTAGGACCTGAGGATAAAAAAATCCATTTATTAGACAAGGAAAGGAAAAGGGAATTGTTGTTCAATCACGGGGGCTTGCATGGCCGAATAATTCTAGATATATAATATTTAGGGATTTAATTCACGTAACTATGCAATTGGTAACAACTTTGTAATTGAAAAAAACATATTATGGGATAAAAATACCATTGACATGCCAAATTAATGACATGGGTCAATAAAAAAGAAGAAATCTATTCTTTAAAGATGAAATCTTAGTCAACGAGCATGAAACGTGAAATGGAATATATAATTACCATTGATTAGTGGTTTCCACATTCGTTTGAACATGTCAAACACATTATTGTAATCGGGATGCCTTCTCTTGCATTGTTTATCCATCCGCCTTCTTTCTACACGCAAATATTTTTTTCTCTGCCGTTGTTTCGCCAGTGCTATCCCCTCGCAACCCTTCCTTGAGTGCTTGCGCCTCCATCTACCCCCCCCCCTTAGGAGAGGGGTGAGTAACCGGCAGTAGGCATGACGTAATTTTCCCAATGCGACTCAGCATTGATGCTGTTGGGATGGTGGATAGGCAAGTGTTCTCCTCGAATTCCAGTCAGTGACACCTTTCGCTATCGAGTACCACGCGACTCACAATTTCGCACTCACCGCCAACACTCGCTCGTGCCCCACTGAAACGGCCGATTGATTATGTCCTTCTCTGAAGTAAAGCGAGATTAAAAGTGCAATCCAACGAAGTTAGCATCCGAAGAGGCACGCCAATTTTCCCAGAGAATACATACCGAAGTTTATCCTCTAGTGCAATACTATTGTGTTTTAAATCTTTCTCTCGACTCCGTTCTTTATTTCCAAATATTTTCCCCAATTTACTTCTTGCCGTTTTCCAGGTTTAACATCTCAACAGTTAATTATCCATCAACAAGAGAGAAATAATAATAATGTTATTCCCTATACTGTTCTTATTTCAACTATTCGTTTGATTTCTTCGGAAAGAGTTATATTTTTCTGAAATAACAACAATTTTTAGCTGTAATTCTAGTTCCACGACTACCAAGAATTCGTATTCTCAACGGCAATATCATCATTCTATGGCGTAGACGTCATGTCATCTATATGGTAGCTAATAGGATTGGCCACATGTAGCCGCCTGTCAGTTCTAAGCGGTGCAAAATACCCCGCAGGATTTAGATACATTTTGGAATTACTATGATGTATTTTTAACACTTTTTTACTGTCATTATTTCACGCCGCACTTTTGGGCAACCATTATGATGCAAAAACCCCCAGTCGCGAGGAAAAGATGATTATTTCATCATCACGTGACACGGCATATAATCTGCCATTGGACAGCAGATGGGACGCCATTGGGCAGCAGATGGGACGCCATTGGGATGTAATTCGAGCTACACACGAGATTTTTTTCCAACGAGATTTTCCGGAGCATGTCGGATGTTCGCGAACATATTCAAAAAAAACCGAGCAAAGAAAATAAAGGCGGAGGAAAGAGCAGGCATCATTCCGACAAACCTCCCTCCACGAGGATGGAAACCTCACGTCTTCCGAATGCTTCAAAACGTGTGTTTCGTGTTATAAACTCTCGCGCGGGACGGTCGGTCCACGCCCGCCCTCGGCGTCCTTCCCCATTGTTTCAGACGAGGGGCAACCGCGAGAGGATGGATGTATGGGGAGGAGCGGGAGAGGATGAGGAGAGTAGGGGAGTTCCTCACCACACTCCCGGGGGCAGGGAGAGGTGGGGAATATGTAAGCACCGAGGATAGTACAGCGCCTCCTCACATGCTAGGAGGGAATAAGAGAAAGAGAGAGAGAGAGAGAAAAAGAATATGGTCGAAGGGAAAAAAAAGAAACGACCGTAAACGTGAAGAAGTCTCCCAATGCTCTATCGTTCTCTTTCTGGGAAATTATGGCTTCGGACATGTAATCAGAAAGTTTCCCAAGGTCGCTCTCCCAGTGGAACTCTCTCTCTCTCAAGGAGGAACACCGTCTTCTTCGTCCCTCGTCTTGTGTGGAATCTCCTCTACGAGGAGGGACGGTGAGAAAGGGAGAACGACGGGCAGTAAACTGCTCCCGGGAACCGAGTGAGGCTCCGTGAAAGTGTTTTTATTTTCTCGAAGAGCAAACCTCCCCTTTCAGCGATCAACCCTTCCATTCTGTTTTGTGCGTGGCAATTTTTTTTTACACGGAGGGAGCATTTACGGGATAAATGAGATTTCGTGGAATCGGAAATTTGATGCAACCGGATGAGTTCGTGCGTGGAAGGGGGAAAAAAAACCTCAGAGATTTTAAACCAGTGGTACCTGCGTGAGAGGCAATTAAATTATCCTCGCTCCAAAATTATACTTTTTTTTCAAAATTCCACCACCCGATCGGATCCGAATACCTTAGGTTTTAAAGTATCTTCGCCGAATACACTCACGTGCAATCGCGGCAATTTCGAATTGGGAGCGTTTGATTGATGCCAAAACATCCCAGGCAGCGATAGGATGCCAGTTCACTAATTTGTTGTTCCCACGAAGAAAACACCAGTTGGAACATTAGCGAATATTTAAGAAATGTATGTAAAACTGTTCCATGTCGAACCTAAGTTTTCTGAAATATCCTATCATGAAAGATATCTCCAAATGATGTCTATTTGAATTATGAATATTTATCGATGTGTACGCATCGGGCAAAAATAATCCGCCAAAAATTCGTACTAAATATTCAACGATGTGGTAGATCATTGGGAATAGGTTGAGTTCGATGAACCCAAAACAAGCAATTGTCCTTGGCGATACTAGTGTGATTCATTGAGCGACGATTTTTACTCGTGTAGAGTGAGAACTTTTGTTTGGAATGGTAATCTGATCAGAAAAAATAAATAGCATGCCAAGGCGAACACAGGTTGAGCCCAGGTTCTTTTCAAGTGATCTCAGAAATGAATGGCATGCTGAACATTCACTGCGGTCAAGAGCGAAATCTCCGGCGTAGGGACATGGTAATAATATCTGCGGTATTAACGAACGCATGTGAGGAATGATTCATTGAAAAAAAATACGAGAAAATCTCGTGCGTCATATCCCTAAATATTGCCAGGCATCAACGGGTCGCTGAAATATCGAACGAGAAATGATCAATAGCCGTTTCTTGACCTTAAACGGCCACGTTAACAAAAACCCTAGAGCAACCAACCAACCGCACGCCAATTTACATCTTTCAAACCCCGAAAAGCATCGTAGATGCCTCCGAGACTTTGTTGGAGGGGGACTAACTGTTGTTGCTCGTGCCACCACCAATCCTTGATGCGAAAGGAATAGGCGGGCATGCACGTAATTGGATCAACTCCCTCCCGACCCCCCCCCAGGCCATCTACGGAAACGAACCAAAGCCGGTCCCTCCACCGCCGCCGCCCCCGCTGTTCTTTTGTCAACCGCTTCACTCCCTCTGCCGAGCGCTTGCAGAACTAGTTCCACCTCTCCTCCCTCTTAACGAGGCGGGTAGAGACGGAGAACAATGCGCAGACCCGAAACGACCGAGGGCGAAAGAAAGGGAGGCAAAACATTCGCGAGACTTTATGCTAATGAACGGCACTGTTCTTTCCTTCTCCCTCTCATCTCCTCCCATCGATGGTCGTTTGGGTCCCCGGCGAGGAGAAATGCGACTTTTGGGTCGAGCAGAAAGAAGGTGGGCTCTTTCGAACGCCGCGCCCAGGCGGGGAATGACAGGTGAAGGGGAAGGGCAGAGGAAAAGGGATTGCACCCATTCCATTTTTTTTAAAGTAACGAGGCGGTGGTTTTCATCAGAATGATAGTGACTCAGTAAACGGTATTGCGTGTCGCACTCGATGATATCCCGCCCCCGAAACGGGGACGGACGGGATATGCCGCCGCGGGGAAGGCGAAACCCAAAGGCCGAGTGGGTGAAGTAGGGCGCGCGAGAGAGAGAGAGACGACCTTTCGTTGTTGTTAGTATATTTTTTTCCCCTCCCCTCGCTCTCCATGTGCATTTCGTAAGAGGAAAAGGGGCGTCGGGAACTTCCTCATTCCGATCCACCACGTAGCTAAACAACAAGCCTTGACCCTTTCTCTCCCACGTGGGGCCCGTTGGAGAGAGGGTGGGGCGTAATAGGTATCGGAGGAAAGGAGGATGGGAAAGCATCTAATAATTGTTGGATGCGCTTCTGCCTCCTTTTGTTTGACGGTCATCTAAACCTGCTACACGAGGACATGGGCGACCAGCGCTGCACATCTACGTGCCGTCGCTCCCGATCTAATGCCTCCCCACCACCGAAATATAGTACAGCGAGCGAGATGGATTACGACTACAGAAATCGTTTCTTTCCCACATTTTTTGAACGGACAGGGGAGGAGAGACCAAATTGATTCTTCTTTCCGGAGGGAGGACTCCTCAAAGTTAGCAGGGATGGCCGAGTCTAAAATCACAAGATGATAGCCCAATCCCTTTTAATCCAAGTCTCACCAACGTTCCGTTGCTCATCGAGCTCCAGGTCGGAGCTTCACGCCGGCGGAAAACTCATCTCCCGGACTCGCACTCGGTGAAATAATTCCAAGCTTTCTCGTGGAACCATAAAGCACACGTCGGGGAAAACAGAATTGCACATAGGAAGTGAATCAACAGCTCGACCTTGCGAAAAAAACTCTTCCAAGGGAGGAAAATTAAATACGAGGTAATTTACGTTCGAATAAACGCAGGAGAGCGCTCGTGAGTGCTCGTGAGTGGAGGAGGACGCATGGTAAGGAATGCATCATTCCCGGGACCCACTCATTTGCCTCGATTCTTTGGAATCGTTCGTGCGGGAACGGTTGGTGCTAAGTGATGCGTTAAGGGGAGACGCGGAGATGTTTGCGATAGCCAATTCATCGTCTTGCGCAGTCCCATCTCACCCGCAGCTGCCTCATTTCGAGTCACTCCCGTGCACTTCCTCAGCTGAGAAGCGATCGCGACAAGGATTCACCTCCGCGTCGAGACGATGAGATTGCGTGAAATGTGATCCCAACGAGAAATTCCGCGCGCACACTTTTCTTGGTATTTTTTTTTACAACGCATCAAACCCACGGAGTGAAGAATGCTTCAAGTGTACGTTTTACGACCTCGAGAGGTTCAGGGTGGATAATAAATTGTTGAAAGCCGTGCGGTATTTTTTTTGTCTCATATAATTCACTAAGAGCATTGCCTTGATAATTCGCAAATGCATATGGCCACATGAGCATCTCAAGGATGAGATAGACCCTCGAACCTTATTTCATAAATGTCTGTTATCTTACCTGATAAGCCTTTTGGAGGAGAGTATGTCCTGCTCCGGTAATTGCTCCGTCAAGGGATGAGGGCAGTTGATGAGGCACTTCCAACACCACAGGATTTCTCGCCATTTTACCCTGGAAAAGGAAAAGTTAAATAAATTACGTATTAATTGAAAAGTAATGCAAGATTCCAATTTTATTTCCAGCCTGACCCACGCCTCTATAGATATCTAAGTGCCACGACCTCTTCCATCACATGTTAGCTCTTTGAATGTCACTTCCGAAGAAAACAAATTAAAATGATAATGTCTGTGTATTAAAGTAATTCCAACGTTTAATAGCATTTTCCCGAAAGTATTAATAGAATAAAATTAAGGGTAACTCTCCATTAATTAGCAGTTTAGCCCAGCAATTCTCTGTTTCGATAAACGGATTTCCGAAGATACAGGGAAATCATTTTTGTCTTGTTGATCAGTTTACGCCGATTGTTTATGTTGGCTTCGGCAAGATTGCAGTGACCAAATCTAGAGGTATGGTTGAAAGCGTGAGCGACCATATAACCAGTGCAATGTACCAACCTAGCCCACTTGTGAAAGGAGAATTAACCAATGTGCACTTATCTCACCAAAAAGCAGATTCTGGCCAGTGACTTGTGTTAAATGCCAAGAATGCATTAATACGCTCTCGCGATAGTTCGAAGCATTATTTTCCTACGTCGTCCTTTGTTAACGTCAACTTTTCTCTTAGTAAATAATCTAAACATATTACAAACCAATCCCAGTACCAGATCCAACAACCGCATTACAATCAATTGCATGTCCAAATCGTTAAGTGACTGAATGAAATATTATGGAGGAAGTTGAAATTATTGTTCATCATTATAGAACAGGGAAAGCAATGTCGTTTGCTAGTCCCTTTATTACCCTATCTTAATACTACCATTCGACTAAAGTTTCCAGCAATAAAATACTTAACACTTTCTGCCCTACGCCGCTAAAGTGCCGGTGAGACTCTCCCGCTCGCAAAGCGATTAATAACCTGCGGAGTTGGAACCGAATGGTGCAACGTGTACAGCGATAACAACCTTGACTACCGAACATCCTAGGAAACCGGAATCTGTAAATGGAGAGTTCCGAAGTGACAAACCCGACGTGGCCATAATGGTTGTTTCTGCTAACATAGACTACGGACATCTTGCCAATTACCGCTATCGTAGATTATCAATTACACGTTTAATTGGGAAAACGTTCATCCAATTAAATCGACACCGTTATAAATCAGGAGGGACCAAGCATCCGAAAGCGTCTTCCTGGGTGAAAAATCGATTTGGTGGGCACAGCATCGCTCTATCGTTTCCTCTTCCTCTTTCTCTCTCTTCCCTCCTCCATCCTTCCACTTCCCTCACTCGGCCTCTTCCTTCCTCCCTCGGCACAGAGCAAGGACAGAGAGAGGAAGGAACACCTCGGCGATGAGAAAATAAAGAAAAGAGAGAGAGATGGCCAGCGTGAAGAAACCGAGGAGAGCGCATTGCATCACTTTGACGGAATTCCGTCCTCGGCGGGATGAAGGACGGTGGATAGACCGAGGGAGGGGAGGGAAGAGGGGGAAGGAGGGATGGTTGGAGGGCGGAGGCTCCTGCTGTGCCCATCCCCCCTTCATCATCAAAGTCTCGAGAGGCTGAGAACAGAAAATCCACCGCCCCCATCCGCGTTATCCTTTGATTCCTACGTTTCGTTTCCTCTGATCCTTCTTCCTACTCCCCCCTCTCAAACCACCATGCAAACCTATTATCTCGGCACCGTCCGGCCGACCAGAGAGCTTCCCGGGACGGCGAAACACAGATGCAGAGGTCCGAGTGAGAAGATAATCTCCGGGAAGCGTTATAAAAGAAATGCATTCGAAACGGCCGGAATACGAAATGATATTCCTCGGTTTATTACCCACCACATTCCACGAGCGTGTTTTCTTCCGAAACGGGAGGTCCAGGGCGGATGGTTTGAAGACATTAAAGCTCGTGGAGGACCGGAGGCGGTCATTAGCAGATATGTTTTTACCTCAAAGCAAGCAGATAGCATAAAGAGGATGTCCTCAATTAGAATTGAAAATCACCACAGAATGAAAATTTAATTTCCACAAGAAAGAGCTTCGAGACCTGCCTGAACTAGGAACCAGGAAAAAGATGGCTTGAACCAGGACTCGTGACGAGATCTCTCGAAACACACCACCAAATATTGCCTTCCGTTAGCAATCCTGAGTGGTACGGTGATCCGCCCGATCGATCGTAGATCGAAAGGTCGTTGGTTCGATTGCCATTGAAATAGTGACATTTATCCAATGTCAAATTGGTATTTGCTTTACTCTATTTGATTTACTTCGACAATCTGCCAAACGTTCTCAGATGTGCATAGGTTGCCGTCCGAGAACCGGTTCGAGAATATTACCGTCTTTCCTGTAATTCATTTTTGACGAACTCAAACGTGCTTCTCGTTACTGATACGGGAAAAAATTAGACCGACTTGTTGACTGCGATTGCGTTGTCTCGTTGAGTTCCCAGAAAAATACGGTACAATTCAATCAGCTCGAATGCAGCGCAATGGGATGAGGATTCAGAAATCCATCTTGGCCATCGGCTGGGTGGAAGGAAACACCTGTTCCTGCTCACTCCTCGAATAATACTCCTCCGCCTTTTTTTTTTACCCCGTCTCCGATACTCATTGGCGCGGCGAAAATATCGCCAAACGATTTCCCAATCTTCCGTTTACCCTTCCGGTCTTCCCTGGACCCATGTCTCCTGAGCACCGTATTGTGCCCCTAGGGTGTCACGGAAGGTTTCCATTCCCAGAACACGGTCATCGGTCTCTAAGAGAGCACACCATCCGTCCTTGAACTTGCCCTCGTCCACGGGCAGGCGGCTCGTGCTCTTCCCATCCCTAACTCCTGCAAGTCTCCTGCACTCCCTTGCGTCTGTTTTTTCCCATTCCCGTCTCCTTTCAATTCCCGCCCCTGCACGCTTAACAAATTTGAACGATACCCACGATTAACGCTCGCATCTGTCACTCACCATTCTCATTTTCTCCCTTTCAGTACGTTATTTCTTTATTTTTCCTCCTTGATGAAAGCATTGCGCCTCCGCCTATATCGCTGCAAAATTTTTATCGAGCGGCGGAGAACATCAATTTTCATAGCCTTTTAATAGATTCAAGACACCTGAAAATCACCCAATAAACATAATATAAAATTGCTAAAAAAAATACAATTAACCTGCCAAAAATAAGGAAATGATTTTGAGATAAGCTTTTCAAAAAACATTTACACATTCTCCCATCCAACGTCTTGGTGAACACATTAATTTTGTTTTCCGATGTGTTTATTGCTTTGATCGGGCGGGGATCGGTGTATAGTTCAGTGAGTAAGATATACAGGAATGTTGACGCGTTTAAATCATCCCATAGAAACCACTGTCTCATGTGAGACAAAGGTTCATCACATTCTTCGCACGCCTAACTCGGAAGTTTTTTCACAACCTTCTCCATCCCACAATTTATTCCTTTCCTCCTCCATACACTTAATACTTATAAATTTTCCTCCCGGTTCTCCGAGAGAGATTTTTTTTATATTCTACACTAGAAGAACTATGGCTAAACTGCAAAAAAAAATTAACCGCCGGCGACCAATCACACCGTATTGTTTCTACCACTTCCGTCCGCATTCCACTCCTCCCCGCTTTCACTGCTGCGATTCACTCCTCTGCCGCTGGACCATAAAAGAAATAACAATCGTGTAAATTCCATTTTCCCGACGCCAGGAGGAAAAGGAACAATTAATCCACAGAAACGGGAGGCCCTTTACCGAGCGATTCTTCTTTTAATCGTCCCTCATCCCAAGATACCCTCCTCTGAATTTCCAAACACCCACCCCCCGCATCCCAACTTCCTCCCCCTTCCATCCCGCGGGATATCTAGTGTGCTCCGCGGGCATACGCGATACGCGCGGAGAAGGAAATGCCTCAGCAGACACCGACCCCGAATGACTCCAGAACGCGCATCAGTCATATTTTTTCTCTCTCTCTCTCTCTGTAATCACGCAGGACATGAGTTTGGCAGGAGGAGGGGGATGAAAGGGGAGGAGGAGAATTAAAACAGGTCGTCCATCCACCCGACTAGGAAGTAAGGGGGGGGGGTGGAATTTTTCAGGCTTGCGTGGCGTGTGGAACGAGGAAGTATCGAGTGAAAAAAAAATGACGGCATATTAAAAATTCAAAAATTGTTGATACGTGAAGAGGGGAGGAAAAAAAGAGGGGGTTTCATCGAGCAGACCGCAGAGACCTAACCATTATTTTTAAATCCTCCCTTTTGGTACCATTTCTTTTTTTTTTCTCTCGAGCAAAAACTTTCAATGTTCAATCTATTTAATAGATGTCCTGTTGCCTTTCATCAGATGTCTTCGAAAAAAAATTTCCTGAAAAAAAACGACTAGTAGAAACATTGTATATTTCCCGCGAGATTGAAACGCTCAACGACCGAGATGAAAACATTAGACCAATGGCTCAATTTTCATAGCCATCCATTCACGTAATAGTATGTCCTATCCGAAACGGTACAAGTGTCCAATTTTTGAAGAGCGAGCACTGTTTTTCTTACCTTTTTTTTTATTCGGCAGCCACCAGCTCAGGATTAATATAGGCGCTTAATAACTATACTCAACGTCCATTTCAAACGCTCTCCGCGGGGACCGGAAATTATAAGCTCATGTTTCATTAAAGGGCGCGCAGAAAATTTTGTGGCATGTCTGATCAACCAGAAAACTTGTCGGTGCGAAAGTATAGAAAAAAAAATTTGAGGGAAATGAAACGTCATAATTGTCATCAAGTGTAATCCTTCTCTCAAGTGTAGACTTGCAGTTTGTAAAATATATACCAATATATAAAGCAGAGAGGTTTTAGTCATGATTTGATTTTTGATTAACAAAACAAGTACGTTAAATAAATTCCTTGTTTCAGTTATTCTGAGTAACACATAAAGATATGAAAGGGTTCAATTCATAGTGTTCCCGGCTTGTTTTCACGAAAGTTAAAGCCTAATATTTTTCAGTAACAGTATTCATAAATTTAGACATAATATAGTTTTTTATCGAGTTTATTTCAACGCCTTAGAGATAATTCAAATTACTGGAACCATCAAAAGCATTCATAACAGTTCCTTAATTTGCAATCCAATCTATGATCTGAGATGGCCATTGAACAAGTAATGCAAAATTGTTCACGTCCATCTTTCACCCTCCACCCCTTTTTCACTCCTAAGAGACTTAAAGGAGCTTGTATCCATTCGAGATTGTTCGATTCTTAGATCCTTCTCTTAATCTGGCCCATCAAAGGGAGACCGGCACCAAAATGAGAGCATGTTTCCATTTAGAGGGAATATTTAGCATCTGAAACCTACTAGTTTTACTCAAAAACCTTTGGAAAAGGTTTGAGGCCTAGGATTTTAAAAAAAACCTCATATTTTGATTTTTTTACCAGAGCCTGGCCAGTTACTGCTGTTGTTGGCAATCCAGCCCATCAAAATAATGCTATGGAATGAATTCGTTAAATTTCAGGTTTTTCAGATCCCTTAAAAATAACTTTTTCCGTGGTTTCCCTGCCCGAATTTTTCACAAGCGACATGTTAACTGGCAAAAAAATACAAATTTCTCTCAGAAAATTAGTGAGAAATATTAAGCGGAAATGTTACGGCCAGCTATTCACTTACAATTTTTCTTTTGTATTTTGTCTCCAAAAAACATTATTCAAATCATAATTACGTCATCGAATGTAACATATGCCATTAATATGGAGCAGTTTTATAGCTTGTCAACGGCAACTTAGATACTTAGATACAACGGCAATATTTGGATGTGTTTGACCCAATGCGTTCACGCCATATGGATGTAGATGTACAATGTGCGTAGATGCAATGTTTTTGCGTTCAGATTAAATCATTTTTATCCCAAATGATATGACCCCTAAATTTTATGGGCCAAAAATATCGAGCCTTAAATTAGCTGAGGGTAATCAGTTACAGGAAATTCTGCGGGTGATTTTCACGCGTTAATTAATGGCGATCAAACTCATTCTGTGCTTGCATGTTTCAATTCCAGAAAACCAAAACGGTCACCAATTAATTTTTTTTAAACACTGCCGCCGTTTGCATACAAAATACTGGGTGAGAAGTGTACGTGTCAACGTCATTCACATTCAACAGACGCCAATCGCATTCCACAAATGAAAACCAGCCGCTTGAGTGAATACGTAGGGTCGCCCCGCCCAAGGGCAGGAGGGAAATGTAGTTTACTATTGACCCTAGCAATCCTCAAGTTCCCCTTCCCTTCGCCAACTTTCCCGAGACCTTCGTAATCATTCCGTCTCACCGCGACTCTGATACCTACACGTTGAAATATCGACGAAAAATTATGCATTTTTTAAAATTGATAAATAATTTTCCTTAAGCCTAAAAAGATGTCAGAAATAACACATTGAAAAACCAAAACTAAGTGCACATACACACGCGTAACTAGGAGTTGTAAATGCAAAGATTAATTGCCACATAATTGAAATGACGATCAAGTTCCGAAATAAAATTCAGCATCCTCATGCAAACACCGCGAAATCGGCGCATTTAACACAATTCCACGAAATCGATGTTTTCCCCCCTTTATTCGAACCCATTCTTCTGCCCAAAGCTTCCCTCTAACCTCCAAGTCTCCCAAATCCCTTCCCTTTCCCTCCTTCAGACACCCACCCCTCGCGATCGACTCTCTCGCTCGTTCCGGTCCCACTCGACTCCCGACACTTGGCTGCCTCGCCTCGCCCCACCTCGACCTCGTCCACCTGGCGGCCGACGACGCCCGGGAGAAAGGGAGAGGGGACATCATGGTGCGGGAGGCTGCTTCCTGGATTCCCACCAGCCACTCCCCACAACAAATCGGCCCCAACCCCAGACCTTTCTTGGACGGCCACTTTTCCCGCATTCGCCTCGAGACGACAGTGGGGGAGTGAGAAGCGGGCGAACACCCGCGAGGAATAAACCACCCCTTACATAAGGTGCACGAGAGGAGAGGGAGGCGGGGTGGGAAGACCGATGCCGCATTATGTCTCACTAGACACGTATGAAATCCCCCGAGAGGGAAAAGAAGAAAAGGGACGGTGTTTCCCTTTGGGTAGGAATCGTTGAAAGGGAGGGAATGACTCAACTGCAGCGCGGTGGACGATTCGTGGGAGGTTGATGCTTGGTGAGAGGAAATTCGGAGCGAAGAGAGCGTTCGAGAGGTGAAAGGGAGATCCATTGGAGAGGACTATTTCGCACAAAGGTTGGATCGTTCAAAAGGACATTCATTGTTTGAGGATTCACGGGGACGTAATGCTGATTGATTTATGGGGCACGACGTCCGCGTCTGCGGATTCGCGTCGCCTCGGACGTGACGAGTGCTAAAGAGGGGGAGGAGACAAGGAGTGCGGCCCCCACGCCGGCCGTTCCATTGCCAATCGAGAGCATTCATGGGAAACCCGATCGGCGTGAAATTGAAGCCAGAACAGTGCACTCTGGAATCAATGAACGACTGGCCCCTGCGCCCATCGATCCAAGGCTAAGTGAAAGGAGAATTTTCACAGCTTTTACTTTCGATGAAAGTCGCTGTATAATATGGTATCCAAAATGTGTATTCAATGAGTAAGTTATAGTTTTTTCGCCGCTTGAACACTAACGTGATCGTAGATGGTCTTATAGTCTAAAAAGGCTTTACATTAATTAATTGAGCATCTTATTCCTATCAGTAAGGTAACTTGTATGAGACAAATCATTACTTTTCTCCGAATAGTTTGAACAACATGGGCAGATGCGAATTATAAAAGATAGAATACTGAACGGTGCGGAATAATTTTTCTAACCTATGAGCTAAATCGTACGTCCAAATATTTAAACAAAACTGTGCGTAACAGATTAAAGTAAAGATAATACGGGGAGGAAACATTCCCAAATTAATCCCTATACAGTAATTGGAGATCATTCTCTAGTGAGGGATTCCAATGCCCTCGTATGCATTACAATGCAACATTTGCAGAGTGTAAAAATCATTCCCCTTGACCGGGATCCCGACGAAGGCGAATCATTTTTACACTTTGCAATTGTTACTTGGTTGTTAAATATAACTTCTCTTTCCCTATGAGGAACACCTGCCTCGTATATGCATGTGAAATGTCGCCTTTAGGCGAAGAAAGATTTTCACGGTCAACCTCCTTTATATATTTACATACAAAGTGGAGAAGGGTTACAGGTCACCTCTCCGAATATCTTGTGCAGTAATATTTGCAAAATTTATTACCTAATGACAATATTTTAGCTTGTAAAACTCAGATTGTGAACTAACTGAAATAATTGTAATCAATGACGAATAGCATGAGTCTCAGTTCATAATCAATAGGTTACGTCAGATCACGCGAGATAGTTGGGCAATTCCGAAATTAATTACTTCAACTCTTGGTTGGCATGTAAAACACTATCGTAATAATTTATCGCTAGCTACTCCCATCTAGCAATGCAAATCGAATGGCTCCAGTTGATATTAGAACCCCTTCCGACAACTATCCTCGGTCAAGTTGAAGGATGTGCGTACGTGCCTATGCCAGAGCCCATGTCTCCATGAAATGAATCACGTCCCGCTATCATGAGCAGAAACCAGCCCAAGAATCATATCCAGTTGAGTACGATATTTATTGCTAGCAAGGTGATAATGAATATTCAACCTTCAATGGCGCTTAATGTGAATTGGTATCCGTATAAGCATGCTTGTAGGGGCATACATGTATCATAGATTATTCTATTCAAATGGGGTGGCTGGAGCGTATTAATTCGTTATCTTCAACCGTTTCAGACTCGAAAGAGAAGCAAATGCACCATCATTTAATTTCCTTCAAAACACATTGTCGTCTTCCGCTTAGAAGTAAAGGTCGTAGACTCGATCGCTGAGTCTCGCAGGCATCGAAAGATAAATCTCAAATAAGCAAGTTTGCTTCAAATCGAGAGTACATCTCTCCCGATTCTCGTAACGAGAACTATCCTTTACTTAATGCATCTTCACATGGCCCGATTTACCCTCTCAGGCATTTGCTCCAGAGAGAGAGAGATATATATATATATACGATCGTGAAATAAATACACGGTTCCTTTTCCGAAAGCGATGAGTCATGGCTTTAGAGGAATTATAGGAATCGCGTTCATGTTGTTTCAAAGCATAACGGAATCTTTTCCTTTGGACTCTGACTGGAATGTAGATTGAACGCACTTGAATTTGTTGGACGTCTTACAGATGGATTGCGACGCGTAGTGGGGAACATCCATATTTAAATCACACGCATCATCCCGTGGCAGCAGTCAAATCACCTCCGGCACGAGGAACGCAGAGGGAGTTGACGCCCACCGCGTATTCCAGGCCCCTCCTCTTGACTAATCACATTTGGCCACGTCACAAGTAAAAGTCGAAGCCATGGAATTGCAAATAATATTTTTTTTCGCATATTGGCCAAAAAAACTTGAAGTAAAGATTCGAAATATAACGGGATATAAATGAAACAGCACCGAAGCGCTCAGGCAAGCAGGCAGGCAGGTGCCATGCAAGCAAAAGAAAGTAATAATAAGATTTCCATCAGTTGAAATAAATTATTTACATGTTTCCGAGCCCATAAGTTCAGATCCAATCTGCCATGTCGTAAGAGAGGCATCTGATCAACACTATTTTAGGCGTTTCAGCCCAATCCTTCCCTAATTACTCAGGCAATTATTAATTACAAGGGTGACCAGAGCGTTTACTGAGAAGTAAAGAGTATGTGAATGGGCAGTCTAGAGTTTTCTATCACCGCTAAGATTTTGTGAACATAATTTCGACGGTCTCTGCAGGTGGAAACCTGTACTGGGTACAATTTTATTATTGCAGGTTAAAATTTGGAAGCACCGATTTTAAAATGATGACATCGAATAAAATATTCAACCTTGGATTTACTGTCGCCTCTTGTATAGTTACAACACAACAACATCAATAAAATTTGGAACACTTTATCACGTATCCTATTGCTGACCTCAGTTCCATTAAAATTCCGAAGTAAATACCCAACGATGGTCGCTTCCTCTCCAGGATAGAATTCCATCTCTATGTTATCATCCTTCCCGGGTTCAGACTATAGCGTGCGACGTCGTAGTTTTACGAGACAACGCTATTCCCAGAAGCTAGAAAACCCATATCTAATACGCGTCAAAAGATAATCCCTCAAAGCAGGCATCATGGGGCAATTTTTCGGGCTTAATTTGATCGGGCCTCCTTTAGTCACCCCAAAATTAAGTAGGTAATTACTCCGAGGGATTTTGGTGAGTCACTTGTCAGTTAGAGATGCTTCCATTAGGGTGCTATTGGTAGGAGGGCTCGTCTGTCATTATTTGGCTCCGTTTAAATACTTAATGAGAGGCTGTCATTCATGCCCCACTTCTTTTGGATGGATTCCAGCTATTGTTCGGCGTTTTCCTTACGGGATGGCATTAAAATTATCGCTCTGCTTTGCAAAATACATGAACACGACCGTCATCATACACAGTCATTCCCAAACAGTGACTGGAAGATTTGTTGTGCATTTTACGAGCTAAATGATTCGTTAGAGATAATGAATCCTCGTGAAAATTAAATGAAAATTGAAAACCGGATATTTTTCAAAGCGCCTATCAAACAATGTATCCCTGATGTTGCGGCATTCTGTAAAATTTCACTCTCTGTTTTTACATTCTTCCATTTTCATCGGACATTTTCCAATTTTTGTCACTTTTTAGGGCTTAAATTGGTTTTCTTTTTATCCAGTGGCGTAATGATAACCGTTTGACGCTGCATTTCAATTCTTTGATGGCGTCAGTGTCTATCATTATCGAGAAAGTATTTTTTTCCTGACGACTGGAACAGCTTTGAAAAATGTTAATAAGAGTACAATAGTAAATATTAATTAGTACATTCTCCCTATATTCTGCAATAAGAGAATAAATGAAATTCACGATCCCTGATTGATGTCAGGGTGTCTTCATTTTCTTCATAAACGGTCTTCTCCGGCCTCGCCACTAATCCTACTCTCAGTTTTTATTCACCCGAGAGAGTAAATCAACGCGTATTTGCAAGCTGAAACGATGCGTTATGACTACGAATATTTTTTGAGTTCTCCAATTCTCTAAAAGGTCCACAATTTATCACAAAGAAATAAAGAAAAACTGTGAATTAAACGAGTTTTAGGACCGGGAATGCGATTTTAAATTAAAGAAATCAGACTTGGGTTAATCTTTATGTGTTCTACCTTTATCATTTTGGAAACCCAGTAATCATTATTTCTTGACGGGTAATTAAATCGTTGAAAGCAGGAGACGCAATCAGTAGTTGATTTCTTTCTGTCGGCGTACTTTTTGGCGCTCGGCGAACACTAATTTGCAGCGTACGAAAGAATGAGTCCAAAGGAAATTACATAATAAAAAGAATCCCATCGTTCATTTCCCTCTCCTCTCGCCATATCTCTAACTCTCTCGAACGCGTCCGTTTCATTTCTCATCTGCCATCACTTTCGTAAAGGCGGCATTTTTTTTCTCATTTTCCTCCCGCGAAATATGCCTCATCGGCTGCCTCGAGGGATTTTTCGTGACACGCCTGATGAACCATAAGGTACGCACATCTGTAAGCCGCGAGGGGAGTGAAACATCATTCTTTTTTGTTTCGAGTCACTCATACATAATGCATCATTACGAAATACCGCACGTCCATGGCGGCTCCCCATGGGATTCGTGCGAGCAAGAAAAGAATGCAACGGCCTGGAGATAAGGAATGATTTGCAACATCGCATGCCGTGACTGCCGGACGCCGAGACCTGCGCAGCTGATGTGAAAATTACACCGACCGAACCTTTGCGAGTTCTTGGACGCGAGATGAAAAGGCGCAGCGGGGTGATATTTTGGGATGCAGACCTTGCTCAGATCCCTATCTGCATCGGCGCGCGAATTACGCCTCCTTGAATTTGCGGAAAATGGATGAAGGTCGTTTTATCGGGTTCCGTGTGTCCGTGCTCGGAAACCACAACCGTCGAAACCAAACGATTCCTTCTCCGTCCACGCGCCACCAATCAATGTCCCCCAAGACGAGGTCCACGGCACCACCACAAACCCACACCCCACCCAAGCACGGGCCAAAGCTCGCGATTACCGTGCTTATCGGTCTTATGGCTGTCAATCAAAACGAACCTGGGAGATGGCCCCGGCGCAAGAATCCCGACCCACCTCGAAGGGACTTTGACTGAAGACAAAAACGTTGCGCCTTCCACGGCGATCGCGCCGCAATCACCTCGGCTATCTATCTTCCACTCCCTCCCCCCACTTCCCCTTTCTCTCTTCTCCCTAGGAGCGCCCGTGTAATAGAACCTTACCAGCGCTTTGCGGAGGATACTGGCCGGGAGAACGACCCTTTGTCCGCGAGGGGAGACTTACGTACTCGCCTCCTCCCCACCCGCCAGCCACACCTTACGGTGCCCGAGCTTCGTTTACGCCTTAGCCCTTTCCGTGATGTTCATCGATGAGAGTGGGGGATGGATGAAAAAAAAAGACGCGGTTCTCACTGCAGACGGGAAAGGGGAGTGTTTTGGCACCCGCAGTGTTGGAGGGAGACTGAAACGGGGAAGCGAGTGGAGATCTTCCCTTTTTGCGAGATCACGAACGCAGGGTTCCCAGATAACCTCTCCGATGCAACACGACGGAAGACGATCTTCTCTCTCGCCCGGGGAGGAGGTTGTATCTTACCGCCAACCGAATGGCAAAAAACGGTTTCAATTCTCCCCTCATATGCGCTTTTATCTCACTGAGCGAGGAAAGAACGCCACGGTTGTTTTATTCTTCATTTTTTAATTTAACGGTCACCCTCTTGGATATCTCGAGTCATAGGGTTGTCGGGCCGGCGTACGCTCATCGCGCAAGGACAAGGCAATAAAAAAGAAACAAATGGATCCGAAGTGGGCGCGAAACGGCCCCCGAGCGGGTGTATCTCCGCAGAGGTTCTCCGCGGGGATGCAACATGAAACGACCGTATAAAACTCGACGCGAATGCCCATTTATTTTTAGCGCAGAGAGGCTAGAATAAATGACGTGAGCATATCTGAGAACATGAAAATTTCATTAAGTGCTCCCGGCACAGCTTTTAAGTTGTTACTCACGTGAAATTGCGGCTGTTACCGAAAAAAATCAGCGTAAGTAGTTTCGGAATAAATACCAGAAAAATGCCACGCATACAATAGCTGTGCCGGCAGAAATTTCCTTCTTTCTGAAAGCTCCTCATCTTTCTCTCCATTTAAAAACTGAGCAATAGGTACAGGGTGCTTTCCGAAAGTAATGCAATTAAATTTCCCGGGCCACTCCTATTGATCGGAGAGGAATTAAACTACTTGCAGTTGGTGGGGGGGGGGGTGCTAAGCTTTGCCGCAAAATTAGTCTCAGTGCTCTCCAAGCCGTAATAGTGATAGGACATCAGTTATTGTAAACCCCTACGCGCCGACCGTGTCACGAAAAAAAATGAATCGACGATCGAGCAGCGTTACGCGATTACTAAGTTTTGTGCTAAACAGAAAAAACCTCTTGAGGAGACTAACAAAATGATTTGTGAGTTTTACGGGGGTTTGCTCTGTCCCACTCACAAGTTTCGTGGTGGTTAAAGACCTTTAAGGAGGGCCGGGAAGATATTCACGACGAACAATGCTCTCCTTAAGCTCAACGCTTTTTCGTCCATATAAGACATCCAATCAGCCGTGACGAAGACCTTGCGCGTACAGGTCATGGCAGAGTCGTTGAAAAAAATGTATATGCCCAAGGACAGCACTTTAAAGAATTTTGAGTGTTTTTGCAGATATTTTCAATAAATTACTTTAAAAAATAATTGGATTACTTTTGGAACACACCCTGTATCGTCAAATTCAACCTGAGTCAGACTGCCTACCCTAACTCTTTGATTGACTTCGTTGAGAGGGTAATATGATCCAAATCATTTTGGTTTTAAGTATGCAAATATCCTTATTTGTATTTTAAAGAATCAAACATTGTAAATACAGCATTCTTGAAAATATTCTGATCAAATATATAATGCATGTACATTAAGCCGTTCTACTCGACGACATCTCGTAATCATTAACTCCACTTAAAAAGTAATTCGATAAATAGGAATAAAATAAAAAAATGAATGCTTTCAGAAAAAAAATAAATAATACGAGTATATTTACTCACACACAAGATTTTCCGTCACCATAATGTGATGCAAAAAGGAAACCCAAAAAGGAAAGAAACGCGCCAAAGAAAAAACTCCTTTTTTAGAATTTTGGTCAACACTGCCACTTCCTTTATTAAAGAAGGCTTCTATAGTTAAATAATCATATTTATGTGTTTTGCACGTACGTCGAAAATTACAAGAAAAGGTAGGTATTTTTTGTGTCCATGTTTCATCCTTTGACATGTTAAGCGTCGTTCTATCCATTCGTTTCCGAGAATATGCATATCGATATTACGGTACTAGCCAAGGGCTTGAAATCATGGAAAAATGAAAGACAGGAGACAGTGAACTAATTTGCATGAAACTCACAAGGAAGTCTTCATATATACGCCACTGAACGGAACAGCTCTCATTACTTGGCAACTAAAAAATTATTTTAATGATGGGGCAAAGAAATATAGCAGCGGAATTTGAGTAAACCTGGGGGTTGACCTTCCTCCCCCCCCCCCCAGGGAAACAACCGTTGGCTAGCAGTGCATGAGCCGTAAAACCGCGAAACAACTTGAAGGAAAACATCTCAGGATGTCCTCTTCCCCCTCCGGCCAGATACGACGAAATGAACTCGTCTTTAGCACCATCCCTCCCACTCTCCACACCCTCCCCAAGTCAGAAAATTCCACAGGGCCAGGTCACTTGCCCCGACATGAGTTATGATGCTCTTTACGACAGCCCGAAACACCAATGGTGAACGCTCCCACCCAAAAAAAATCCCATTGAGGGACGCCGGTCCTCCGCAAGACAAAAACACGCTTTGGTACTCAGATTTTGACCCTTTCCTTTTGCACCTGCTGTGTTCCGTAGGTAATTGATAACTCCCCGAAATATACACATTCCCGTTTCGATCCATCTTTCGTGTACATAACCACTGGGAGACACTGTTTTCTCTTGAGGCGAAAGCGCAACCATTACGCTCACTCTGCTCTCGTGTTCCTGCGATGAAGTAATAACGATCCTGTATGTCGTGCGAAACAATTTGCGGAAGCTTCTTCGGAAAAGATTTCGACCGACTAAATCCAAAACTCGCCGCGTCCGAGAGGTTGCTAAAGAGCCACGACACGAGTCATCTCCATTTTAAGTCGAACCAACGCGTTCTATCTCAGTTAAATCGGTTGCCGTCTTCGGAACTCTTTCCTAGAATCCGTCGGGTCGACCTGGCAGATAATATTTCTAACACTCTCGCGGCTCTCCTCAGGGCTATCGATATCCCTCTCACCGTGCATAAGCCGGAGCAAACGAGCGCGTAACTCTCCGCGCCGTATCTCTACGCATGTATCTGCCGACTCAACTACTCCACTAAGGGGCTTATTAGACGCCGGGTACCAACCTACCGAAGTGGACTGGTTTTTTTCCGTCCAGAATGGATGGCGTTCCTGGGATGTGCCGTTTTTTTCTCGGAACGACGGAGGAGGAGGTGGTCAAGCGATAAAGGAGTGCAGAGAGAGAGAGAGAGAGAGAGGGATGTGGAGGGAACGACAAGGGACGGGCACTCTTGGGGGAGGGATGGAGGAGAGGTCACCCAACTAATCGGGGAGTGCCCGGGGAGTTTCGGGGTGGCCGAGTCGCAAATACTCAAAAAATATCGAGAATGTGAAGGAAGGAAGGGGAGGAGAATTAGATAGAGTGGTCCCAAATTATACGACCGAATAAAGAATGGCGAGCGACGGAAGGGAAGGATGTGGAGGAATGAGGCGTGGAGGAGATGGGAGCGTCCCCTACTCCCACCCCACGAGAGTATCCCTGTGGTGAGGTGAAGCGAATACTTTCGCACCGTTATGTCCCGGGCCCACGCACCCGTCATCCTTCAACCCTTAGAGCCCTTTTCCCTCTCTTCCTCCCTCTCTCTCTCCTTGGCCCTCACGCGTACCGTTCGCGGAAACGTGGGCCGGCTCAAGCCAGATCGGAGGGAGAATTCGGAGAAGATTGCCCCAGAGTGCAATGCGGCGTTAGACCGGACAAATTTGCAAACGCGTAATATCTTTTAATAATGTAAATGTTAAATTCTTCCTCCGCCTAAGGACCGACTAATAACGGCCATCCAAGGGTCAATTATTGTGGTCACCAAAGTGAATTATCAAAGGAGCATGGAGTGGACACATTGCGCTAGTTGATTACAAACTTCAATAGTAGCAACCTAGTCGCAAGAATATTTTCACGATCAATAAGTATTCGATGTCATTTATGATTGAGTCTTAATGCCATGAGTCTTGCATGCAGATAATACAATTTTCGTTGCCGCGACCCAAATTATTCGGAAACAATCAATCATGCCGACACGAAGCTCTTATATTCATTTGCAAATCCTATAACTGCTGTGTTACGCAGATAATTGAATTTATTTTCTGTCTCTCTCGCCATGTGGTCAAAAACATTTTAAATATTTATATTTTAAATAATCAATTGTAGCAAATCTTGGTTTTATGTCATTTATTCCTAATTAAATTTGAAGAATACGAATGAATGAATGAAAATATGAATGAATATTTCACGAACTTTATTTTTTGGGCTCCGACATCCAAAACCATTGTCAGGTTGAAGTATTAAGAATTACAAGGTTACCGTTCGCTTAAATTTCATTGGTTAAATTAGAAATTCAAACCACTCTCTATCCATTCTCGTCCCGCAAAATGGCCAACCACCTTCATTTTTCTCCGCACCAACACCTACTCTAGGCCAAAAATAATACGATATCGATTCCCATTTGAAGAAAGCCGACACCATTTAATATTCGGCGAGCCATTGGGGACAGCAGTCGACCGACTGCATGCAAAGCAGAGTTGAAGCAGGTTTGAACCACGGGGGAGGAGGAAGGGGGGAAGGGCCTTTCTCCACGATGCGAACCATGGTTCGAACGAAAATCCTAACATGAGTCCACTTAATCCTTCGCCCTAAGGCCAAAGTAACGGAATGGGAGCGAAACAGTTCCTCCTCCTTCACTATAACCCGTCTCCAATTTGTCAGACCCCGCTGGGCAGGGGGAGGGCGAAGGAGTCTGGGGGAGAATTTTATGAACGTCGCGGCAACGGCTCGAGGAGTTTTTAACATGCGCAGTCGTCCCTCCCATCCCCACCTGATCACCCCTCCCTCCTACCGCTCCATTTTGCACTGCCATGGGGTGGGGCGTGGGGATCGCAAGTAGAAAAGGAGAGGGCACTTTAGGAGGGTTCTTCGCAAAAGCGGCTCCGTAATGCGATAAACACCAGTTTGTCGTCCACGACGACCAGCGAGCGGGGACGGGGGAAGCGGGAGGAGGATCTGGGTTGGAATGTTTCCAGAGTGGAGGGTGTATGCGGAAAATTGGATGATGAGGAGGCGATTGACGCCCGAGTGGCGCCTATGCAATCACTACCCACCGCTAAGTCGAAAAGATACGGGTGTTAAGGGAATGAGATAGAGTACACTGCTCCGGCGGAGACCCATCTCTGCTCGTCGGTGGGATGATAAAAAGTAAATGGTATCAGCTGTTCCATTTCAAAGGCTTCCCGTGTTCAAACACCCCATTGCGATTGGTCTCGCATTACATCAACACTTGTGGAGTTAAACTGGGAATGCTAGAGGGGTAATGAAGGACCTATCGATACAACCTGGTTATATTCCATTGAGATCATTTGGCAGATTGAAAACAAAACATTTTATTACCGATGCGGTAGAGAGAAGGTTTAAAAAAAAATAATCTCTTCGCCAACCCTGAGGACATTCAATCCAAGCAAGAGGAAATAATGGGTTTGACGAGAGTGAATCCGTGGTTCCTTACAGTCCAAACATGTTATGCTCCTTAAAATCCAATATCTCCGATCGATAAATTTATGAAAACCTTCGAGTATTCAAATCTTTTACCGCACCGCAGGCAATACTGGTCAATTTTGGCCTCCGATGCTTGGCACTATCGTCTACCAGCTTAACTGCATGCTACATGAGAATTTAACAATCGGTTGCAATTTTTCAACGAAGATTCGCCATAATTATTTCAAGTCAACGCCTTTAACTATGTGGAAGTTGAAACAAGGAAGAATCAAAGGTTATCGGCCTAAAGGTATCGGTCTCTGCCTTCCATTCAGTCTGGGATGGTGGCACTAGAAATACTATATTCCAGTCAGGGCACCCGCGGACATCACATTGGTTCCACTGTCAATAAAACGAGACAATACAGCGCGATTATGCGTGATACGCGACCGTTTAATTCATACGAAGGTGTGCTTTTAACTGACGGAAGGGAGGTTAGATAGAAAGGTAACGCAGATGGTCGCTGAACATACGTGCCATGATTCTGAAGGACAGACTGTGGAAATTAAAACGCAAAATCGAAATAAAACGAAAGATAAATTCATATAACTGTAGGAGATGTCGCGACACTAACTTTTAACCGAGTCATCCGATGAAACTCCGAAAACTGCAGAGTGTAAGAGGACGCCTCGGTAGCTTAATTGGCTAAAGCACTCGACCGGACATCGGGGAACTGGCTTCGTTTCCAGGTCAAAGCGAATGATTTTTAGACTTTGAATTTTCTGCAGAAAGATAAACTTGAACTGAAGAGAAAAAATAAAATCTTGAAGGCATAGTTTATTATATCTGTGTTATTTTTCTTTAACCATCCATATATAGTATTTGAGAAGGTCGCGAAGAGTGGGTTGCGGTAGTCCAGGGGGTAGAGCGTTACTACTGACTTACGTGACTACTGACCGGAGGGTCCCGGGTTCGATTCCCGGGCACTCTGGGAACCTGCAGCTCCACCCAAGCTAGTTGATTTTTCGGGCACCAGATTTTCGGGTACTAGATCTTCCTGCACAGTGAACCAGTACAGGGATAACCGGCACAGGGAAAGGAACTGGCTCCCCTACCCTGATGTGTGAATATTCACAAGCCGCCGGGGTTAGTACATGGGTGAGCTCTACCATCACCTACTAAACCAACCTTCGGATTGATTACTGTGTTAATGTTTTTTATATTTGAGAAGAAAATGAGGATCTAACCTCGGGAAATACCAATCCTGGAGCTTTTACGCTCCATACCTGATAGCTGAGTGAATCCAAAAAAATCCAAATCAATTACATTCTACCTAGATCTGATAACCGGATCGAGCTTATTAATATTTGCCACCAATGAAACATACGGTATTTTTCAGAAAGATAAGAAATAAATGCATCCATCTGTTAGATTCCTACATTTGCAAGTAGATGTGTACGTAGAGAGTTATTGGCTGTTTTTTATCAACTGCGATGCAATTCCGTAATTCCCGAAGAGTATAAGCAACTTAAGACGTTTAGTTATAAAAAGGTAAGCGACATTATGGTTACCAACATCTCATTGCGTCTCTGAAATGAAATGCGTAGAAAAGAGGGGTGAAGAAATAATCACGGCTGTGGAATCACTGAAGAAAATTACAGAGTGAGATAAAATAAGATCAGCCAAATGATTCATGATCCTTTTCAAGTGTATTGCTTAGCGAATATAATTTTTTAACTAGGTATAAATTTCAAAGCGTCAAGGGAAGAATTTTATGATTGAATGCGAATTATTTGAACTTCTCAAATTTATTTGCCAGGCCATAGCTAAAGTAACATTGTAACATATTGTGTTCCTCTCCACTCCTTGAACTGCTTCCTGTTTCGTCTAAGATGTTAATTTAGCTTGAGCAACGCATTACCAGTAATTGTGTAATTTTGCATTGGTCCCTACGATAACGATATCCAAGATAATCTGAAAAAAACACGATTCCGAATGACAGCCTTCCGCCACAGAAACAATTATTTCTGATGGCGCCTTTTAGATCATTGTACAATCTAACAATAATTACAGTAATCACAGTGGAATTTATAAGGTGCCCGTACTATTACCTAAATATTATCAAACTCTTATAAATCCATTATAATTGAAACATTATGAATAAAAAGAATGAAATCTTAGAGTCAACGTATTATTCATCAAGTTAAAAATCATTTATAAGATCTTATCAAGCACATGATATAAATTGAATTCCATGCACAGAGAAATGATGAAAATCATTTAAAAAATTAATAATAACAATAATAATAACAGGGACATTATGGATATTTGGGAAAAATTAAAATTGAGTCAGTTAAAATAATGGCGTAGAAATAATCGCCAGAGAATTTATCCTGTTTTCACCTACATACAATAGTCAATGTAAGACTATTCCGTGAATTTTAATACTGAGAATTAAAACTATATAATGCAATTCATGAACCATTACTTATTCTTTCCTTGGCTATTTTTTTAATTCTGTGATTTGGACTTAAAAACAGTAATTTAAAATTTAAGACACTGATGAAAATAAATATATCGCTGTAACTTATGTGAATGAACCTCACTAACGTATTGACTTCTTTTTCAGTATTTCACAGCGAATGCGTCGGAAGCTGTAATACATAGGAATGGCATCACCGTTAATTTGGGCGGTCTTCTTATTTACTGGACTGGTCTTGTGCATCGATGAAATTCAAGGTAAGGATTAATACATAAGTTAGATATGCCAAGTTTATATTCGCTAGGCTCATTAAGTTTGCTTATCTTTTAAGCATGAGGTTTATCCGTCCTATTTTTTCGAAGCCGTAAATGCGATAAGCCTCATCAACACAAAAGGATGGACAAGTTAACGCAAGATATGTTAAAAATACAAATACCATTTTGGAGAACAGAGAGACATTAAATTATAATAAAACATACCTTTAGGTACAAACTGTGTCAGATATGTCATGTTTTAGTCAAAAAGAATTTCATAGAAACACTATTTCCATTGATCACTTTACTCTTTAGCCTACTACGAATACACTAGTCATCTTGTAGGTTTGAGGTTTCTACGTTTTGATACAAGGCAATATACCCTTTCTCCATTACCGCTCGATTATCGAGGTGAATGGTGAATTATTGCTAAGTAACGAATAAGAATTCAAAATACCTACTCCGGAATAATACAGATCTATTGTGTTATTTTAGAGACCACTTCTTAGAATTTTTAAAACGATAATTTCCTTATGTTTCCTTCATTTACATTGACAACGCTTATAGACTTCATTTACAACATGTAAGTTGTTTTAATTTCACAATTCAAAGAAATATTTAATGTAATAACAATGTATTCGTTAAAATGTATGAAATAACAAAACAGAATGTTTGATTTATATCTCTTAGATGTTTATGCAGTTATTTAATGAAGTTAATGGCAATGTACTTTTGAGTATTTTCGTGTAATATGATTTAACAAGTGCTGATTAATTCATATGCGGATATTCGTTTACGTTTTATATGCTCCATAGGATGTATTATGCTTAGCATGGTTTATCATTATTAACTAATTAATCATGTACACCTTTTAGATTGTGCGAACCAAGCAGCACATAATCTTTTAACTAGGATACTCTACCGTAAACCACTTTCTACAGAGAGATACCGAATCTAAAAATAATCTCTCCGATGATTAATAAAATTATTTTTAATATTAACAGTATTTTAAGAAATTTAAAATCGAAGCATTAATTATTTACGACCAAGAAAATTAATGCAACTCATGCTTAATGTTGCTGCATTGCATTCTAAAATTGATAGGGATAAAAACTCCTGTCCTGCGCATTTACTCTTCTACAAAGCCGCATTATGGCAACATGGTTAATATAGTATGGCTCATTTTTTGCCACGGAGATGAAAATGTGGCAAAGTTGGTATAATTAAGGCACGAAACAAAACAAAGAATTCTGTTTCGAACAAGAGGAATATTACCTCTCATATCACATTCTTGTTTAATCCATAATATTCCATGCTCCCGGGAATATATTTCAAAAATTGATTATGCCTCCTCTTTTCTTTCAGCGAGAAGGCATCGAGCCAGCGTGCACAAGTTTGAATGCCTATCCGAAGGGTTTCACGCTGACCCTCATGACTGCCAAGTATTCTACCGGTGCGTGAGCAATGGGCAACCTTCAGCACCGTGGAATCGAAGGCGCGGTTCCACTGGACATAATTTCAACGTTTATAAGTTCAAATGCAGCGGAGCCACTGCATTCGATCCGGAGCTCAAGATCTGTAACCACGCCGGAGTACTCAAGAGGTCAGGCTGTTTGAGACTAATAAACTCCGTGGAGAGAGGAGGGAATCAATACGTGCACATCCCCCCCATACACTCCCTTGGCCAATCGCACGCTCCTACTCACGCGGCAAAATCAGAGATAGCTACGCCGAACACCAATAAAATCCATGCCAACAAAGAATCGACCCCTAAAACTCAATACGTCCCCCATGGTCAAACTAAAATCCCTCCCCAGCCATCCATATCCAGAAGGAGACCTTCCTCGTGGGAAACCAACGAAATTCTTCCAAAAGCACTCACGAGACCTAAGTGCACCGCTGAAGGTTTCTTCAGAGACCCCAGCGACTGCAGGAAATTTTACCGATGCGTAAAGAGCGGAAGTACGTACGACGTATTCAATTTCGAATGTGGAGAAGGGACTGTTTTTGATGAGCAGATATCATCCTGCAATCACCCATATGCCGTTTCCGGCCCCTGCAACACTGGGGGAGGAGGTAGTGGTGGGAGCGGTGGACCTTCACAGGATGGGTCCGAAAATAAGGAGGTAGAAAGTGGAACGGAGGGAACCGCAACCTCCCAAGGATCTTCGACTGAAAATCCCAATGGGAGCGGAGCACCCACGGACTCAACCACGCCAGCTAGCCAACCGCCTTCAGAAACTACATCTTCCCCATCAACGACATCTACCACCACCCCCGTCCCAGAAACCAGTGAGCCAGCTCCCACCTCGTCATCTGCCACCACTGCATCGTCAAATACCGAAGCTAGTCCATCGACACCATCAAGCGAGCAAACTGGATCGACGGCCACGGCGGGAGGCGGAGCGGATTCGGGTGGTGCACCAACCACTCCTGGATCGGGCAGCCCATCCGCCAACGGATGTTCTTCAGAAGGGTTTAAACCTACTCCAGGAGACTGTAAGAAGTTCCATCGCTGTGTTTCCGATGGAAAAGGCAGTTACACTCGTTATGACTTCGAATGCGGGGAAGGAACACTTTGGGATACAGATTCCAACACTTGCAACCATAAATGGGCTGTTACTAGAGACTGCAATTCACCAGCGTCCGAGTCTACTCCTGGCGTCACCCAAGGAAGTGGTGTTGAACAAGGGCACGGTACATCTCAAGGTACAGAGTCTACTACCGCCTCGTCATTTTCAAAACCTACGACTGAAATGCAGCAGGAAAGTACATCAACGGAAGGAACGACTCCGAACTCATCTAGCCAAAGTACGAGTGTACAACAGCCTTCGCCGGACATGACGCCGAGCTCAGGAAGCACAGATGCAACACCCACAAGTTCGCCATCTTCTGGTAGTGTTAATGAAGAAGGCAAAAATCCAAGTCAGTCAAGTTCAGAGGCGCCAAGTCCAACCACTCAAAGCACTACGAGCGCAGAATCTACAACTAAGCCTTCATCTGAAAGTCCCTCGCCTGGCGGAAGTCAATCGAATGGAAAATGCACATCAGAAGGATTTTTCCCTATTAAGGGTGACTGCAAGAAATTTATTCGCTGCGTCGGTGATGGCAAAGGGGGATACACGAAATATGAATTCGAGTGTGGTGAAGGCACAGTTTGGGACACTGATTCAAACACCTGCAATCATAAATGGGCAGTAACGAGAGACTGTAATGCAGCACCCAGTGAAGGCACCGGTTCCGGAAGTGTCAGCGAACAAGGGTCATCCTCTACCACACCATCTGCGTCACAATCCTCTTCAGAGAGTACAACCTCTCCTTCAACTGCCTCAACAGGTATAGGCAGTGGAAATACTCCAGAAAATAATCCTACAACAGCTGGAAATGTACCTTCGACTACAGGTCAAGGGCAACTAGGACCCCAAGGAGGAAGTAGTCAAGAACCAGCTTCCCCGACAACAACTCAGTCACCTCCATCTGGAAGCGGAACAGGAGAAGGAAAAGAACCAAACCCACCAGCCGGCAGCCAACCAGATTCCACCGCTGGAACCACTGCTGCCGGTGGATCAACTACGCCGTCTTCTACAACACAAGGAAGCTCTCCTGAAGGAAGCAATCCTTCTGGTAGCCCAGACGGTAAATGCACATCTGAGGGATTTTTCCCAGTAAAAGGAAACTGCAAGAAATTCTACCGCTGCGTCGGAAACGGAGATGGAACCTATCAGAAGTATGAATTTGAATGTGGAGAAGGAACTGCGTGGGATAGCAGCATGAAAACTTGCAATTATGCAGATGCAGTGGGTTCTGAATGTGCATCGGCGGGCCCTGGAGTGGAAACTGGATCTGATGGAAAAAATCCGGGAGGAAGTTCTAGCACAGAGGGCAGCACAGGCGCTTCTTCCACAACAACCAGTGGTGGTTCATCGTCTCCCGGGACAACCAGTGGAGACATAACTACGAGCAGCCCTAGTAGTTCCACACCTACTAGCGAAACAACGACTTCAGTCCCTCCGAAACCCCTTACTACTACTGAAGCACCACAAGCGGCAACAACACAAACACCAAAGCCAGAAGTGTCTTCAACGACAGGGGGTACTCAAGAAGGAAGAGAACCCGAAAAACCTGAAGAAAATGGTAGTGGTCCACCAGAAAGTGGTCAAGATGGAGAGAAGTGTAAGTCAGAAGGATTTTACCCCGTTCCAAAAGATTGTAAAAAATTCTACCGCTGCGTGAGTGATGGAAAGGGAGGATATACTAAATACGAATTTTCATGTGGAGAAGGAACCGTGTGGGATACAGAAGCATCAACATGTAATCATGAATGGGCCGTTAAGAAACCCTGCAGCGCTGGCGGAGGATCTAGCACTACTGAGGCCTCATCCAGTACCCCAAAAACTGAGGTGAAGCCACAACCTACAGGAGATGGAAAAGAAACACAAACATCCTCCAATCCATCCCAAACGCCTACAGAAGCCTCTACCTCACCAACACCAACAAGTTCTCAATCACCGTCGACTACGGAAACCTCAACTAAACCCACATCCTCCGAAACCGGGCAACAAACAACCACTGAAGCCTCTAAACCTCCATCTCCAGGACCTAGCCCACAAACAACCACGGAGGCCACCTCAAAACCGCCATCATCAGTAACCGAGCAGCAACCAACCACGGTGGCTTCCTCCAAACCTCCATCATCAGTAACCGAGCAGCAAACAACCACGGGCGCCTCTTCTAAACCAACATCTCCAGGAACTGGGCAACCTACAACCACGGAGGCTTCATCAAAACCACCATCATCAGAAACTGGTCAGCAATCAACACCACCAACCATGGAGTCACCGCAGACCACCACTGGAAAACCTGGATCTTCCACTGAAAAATCGGACACATCCACTACTCCATCCTCTACCACTTCCTCTCAAAAGCCACCAGGGGATAAACTTGAATGCAAAAAGGCCGGCTTTTATCCTCATCCAAGCGATTGTAAAAAGTTCTACCGCTGCGTTGACTGGGATGGAGACAAGGGAGAAAGATTTTCTCTTTATGTGTTTGACTGCGCAGAAGGCACTATATTTGACCCAGCTCTTAGTACTTGCAACCACAAAGAATCAGTCTACCCTCCTAGGGAATGTGGGGAACAGACTACCAAAAGCCCTGGAGAAAGTACTACGCAAGGTGGTGGACAAACATCGACAGAGGCAACGACAAAGCCCACAGGTAGTACGCCTTCTCAAACGGAAAAACCAGGTAGTCAAGAATCAACAACTGGAGGTTCAACAACCACGACTTCACAAGGAACAACAGGAACAACAAATTCTCCACAAGAAACAACTACAGGAAAAGTAGAAACGACAACGGCGACATCTCAAGGCACAACGATTGGCAAAGAAGAGACTACCACTGCGGCACATGAGTCAACAACAAACCCGACCGAATCCACGACAAAAACGCAAGAGACTACAACTAATGCAACAGAGACTACAACTAAAGGACCAGAATCTACAACTAACCCACAAGAGTCCACAACAAATCCCCCAGGGGCCACAACAAATCCATCAGAAACTACAACAAAGACCCCAGAGTCTACAACAACACCTCAGGGAAACACTACCAATCAGTCGGAATCCACGACAAAGGGGCCAGAATCCACAACTAAGCCTCAAGAATCAACAACAAGCCCAACAGAATCTTCGACCAAGGCGCAGGAGACAACAACAAATTCAATGGGTACCACAAGCAACGCACCCGGGACCACAACTAATCCACAAGAAACCACAACAAAACCGGGAGATACCACAACAAGTCCGCAAGAATCTACAACAAATGCCTCAGGAAACACAACAAATCCTCAAGAATCCACAACAAATGCACCAGGAAACACAACAAATCCTCAAGATTCCACAACTAGTTCACCAGAAACCACAACAAATGCAGAAGGAGCCACTACAACCCCACAAGGTTCCACTTCTAATTCAACAAACACTACGGCAAGTCCCACAGCAAATTCGACAGAGTCTACGACAATGGCGCAAGAGACAACAGCAAACCCGGAAGGGACCACAACCAAGGGTCCAGATACCACAGCCAATCCTCAACAGTCAACAACGAATGCTCAAGAAACTACTACAAACTCTATGGGAACAACCACACCACCTGGAGAGACTACAACGAAGGGAAACGAGACTACAAACACTACTCAGGAAACAACAACAAGCCCAGGAGGTACTACTGCTGCGAATCAGTCATCAACTACAGAAAGCCCCGGACAACAAACAACCGCCATGTCTACCACAGCAGGGGGAGATCAGACAACAACTATGCCTACCACAGGAGGAGCGTCTACGACCTCTTCACCCTCACAGTCCACAACGACACCTGCCGCTGGGGGAGGAGGTGGAGGAAATGGAAGCTCTTCATCTTGCCCAGAGCTTAAAGAAGGTCAAAACATTTTCGTTTGCCCATCAGGGTTCCGCAGGCATCCTAAGGACTGCACACAATTCTACCAATGTGACGATGAGAACAATGATATAAAGTTGTTGGTCCTGAAGTGTCCAAATGGCACAGTTTACGACGATAAACAAATGAAATGCCTTAGTCCAGGTAAGTTAACCAACGTATGTGCGTAAATGCTCAATATACCTAGACTACCGGGTCTTATCGCCTATATTTCTATTGCAGAAAAATCCACTCCATGCAATGGCAAGCCAACAAGTAGGAGTTTGTCCAGGCCAGCAGTAACTCTAGAGGTAAGTGTGTATTACATGTAAAATGTGTCTCGAAACCCACTCTCTTGATAAGTAAATATTTTCTTTTTGGAAATTGTTATTACATATGGATTATTAAAGAACAACGGCTTTTAATATTTAGTTTGAAAAAACAAATCTTAGGTAATATATCATTCCTTTTCTGACTTATGTTCTTAGATTTTTGCTGAATTTTGATGAAAAGACCCAATTTGCTTGCTGCATAATTATTTCATTTTAAAACGTTGAAAGGTACTAAGCGACAAATATGAGTCGCACATTGATCCATTGCTTAAAATCTTAAATACACCACTGTAAAAATAGCTTGCAAACAAACTTTTCAAAGCCGGAGAATATTTTTGTTAAACAGGCTAATACGTGTAGATTGCCTCATTTTATCTTGGTTGAGATCTTTTTCGACAATTTAATATCTTGATTTAAATTATAGATCGCTCACGCTTTTTCTCATGTTTCATATGTTCTCATTCGCATGTTTTAATTATATTCCTGAATTTTGTAGCGTAAAATGAATGAAAAAGGTGTAAAATAAAGTTTCCCATAAGCAATATCGGTGGCATGCGCGGGTTTTCCTAACTTTGCAAAGCATTTAGCAGAACTCTTAATCCGTTCAAAATTAGAAAACTGGCTATTTTAATTCTGACCATTAAAAAAAATTATAATTTATAAATAAATCTGTAAATAAATGTCAGACAAATCTAATGCTGTTAAGTTTTTAGGTATCCATAACGTTTTCGCATCTGATATCTTCTGATTTTTTTGTCTAAGGTTGAAAAGGAGGAACTCTGCCCTGGACCCGGAAATTTCCCGTACCAAGATGACTGTCGCCTATTCTTCAGATGTACCAGGGACCAAAGTAGAAATCTCTCGGGTAAGAACTTTGTGAGAAGTAGTACTTTAATGCGGATCACTGCGAACTAGACACGAAGTAGACTGATGATTTCGCAATAAAATTACATTACAAATACCATTCCTGTGTATTTGAAAGATGTTTTGAGTTACAAATGTATTTGAAGAAAATCTTAGGGCGTGATTTTGATTTAATTTAGTTCACTAATCGTTACTTACGACTAGCGGCGTGGTTATTTTATCTCATCAATTTAATCCCATCAGCGAAAATACCTTTTCTAACTCTTCCAATTATTGATATGACACTCACACTCTATGATACCATTTCATTTCATTATTAAATGCTTTCGATTCCATTTTTGACGACTCTGAACGATAGAATCTTTGTCTTTTCTAAGGCTTCATGGAAATTTCATAAATGGAAATACGCTGAAGCTTTTCCATTTTTGAAATTATTATTTCACGATTCTTTCCCTCCTAGAGAGGACCTTAGTACAAATTTTGCATCTTAATTGCAGCAAAAGAAAGACAATTTTCCGGAAACATCAAGAATCGGAACAGTGCGCAATTGCCTAACGATTCCAGAAAATGCATCACGGGTTGCCTGTGACGTAGGATGCCACCGTAATCTAAAATAATTTCCCTGAGGAAATAAAATTCAAACCCAAGGTTGATTTTTTGTGATAATTTTGGATTTAATCGCGTTGGGATTGTTTTCGCGGTGATTCTCAGCAATAAAATCGATTCCAGCGGTTGCTATACGAAAAAATAGCCATTTCTTTCGATGCTTACGAGTTTACGATGTCCGCAAAAATGTGTTTTTTATATCTAACACTCCCAGCAATTCACTTTGCAATCTCGATAGCGGTTTTCACAATGTCTCTCATACTACGTGACGCACGTACATACATGATTGCCATTTTGTCCGTCTGTCCTCCTTTTTGTCCCATCGTCTCCTACGGCATGTTCGGGTTGAACTATCCTTAACCATCTCTCAATACTAATCGTGCATCTAAAATTCTTCCCTTATATTTTCTCCAGCTCTAGAAGTCATCATTCTACTTTCACACTTTCCATAAGCAGAGATTATTTAAAATGAATTAAAGGTGACCTAGAACTAAAAATGGAAACAAACTCATTCCGGGTAAACGTACCGAGCTGGTGAGTGAGGCGAGGTATAGGTTCTCACGTTCCCCAACACTCCATCAGCCTTCGCAAAATTTTTTGCAAACTATAAGTTTTGTAATCAATACGGTATTTTAATGTATATCGAAAAACAACCTTGAATCAAGATTGAACTTGAAAACTTTTTTGACAATAGTGTTTTGGCGAAACAAATCATATGAAAAACTCTTTGCGTTCTCGGAAAACGAGAGACTTGGCAATGATGTCTCATTACGAGACAATTATCCTCTAAAATAGAGAGATATTTGATGTATGTAGCAGATTACTCCTCGTAGCCTTTATATGTTTTTCAAGTCATTCTAAGAATATAGAGGTAAGTGAAATGCAAAAACTCTCAAAACCACCACAGATTTGCTAATTTTTAAAATCATTTCTGTCTAGCTTTGAAAGTTATTCTATATTTAGAACAATTTCTCCATTGATAGTTGAATTTCATTTTGCTTGTTTTCAGTAATACCTCAGAAAGTATAACGCAGTGAATCTCAAAGTTGTTGGATAACAATTATTTACATTATTAGATTATTTCACATTAACTCGAGAGAGTAGCCAAAAAAATAACTCCTCATTGAATGCCTGAATTCCTGTTTTTTTCCCCGTTAACACAGTAAGAACCATTTCAAGGGCAACTGAATTACACGAGTAATCAAAATGTAAAGGCGAAGGTGCGGCCAAGTACCGGATATTTTTGGTGATTCTCGCTAAGTTGTTCTCACATGTTTCTCGTGTTCCATTTCAGGTTCAGTGCTGAGGTGCCCAGAGGGATTTGTCTTCTGGGACGTATCCAAAAAGTGTGAGGCGATCAACAGAGTACCGAAGTGCAGAAAGAGAGGAATGCGATCACTGAGTTACCAGCTTCTTCAAAGGATCCCCGAGGCTCCAGTATTTTGGTGGTGAAAATTAAAATCAAACAGTCAGACTTGGAAATCGAGAAAAGAGACTTGAGGTGGTGCTTCCCTTAAGTGATACGAACAAGTTGAAGTTTATTTATTACCCAATATTCATAGCTAAGCTCATCGAAAAATGAGAATGTTATCGAGTGCCGTCAAATTCCCTCGTGATTCTGTAAAAACCAAATTTTAAAAATGTCTCCGATATAAGTTTCCCACAGTGAGGTACACAATTGATAGACGTGCCAAAGGACCATCAGAATCATTTACATGCTGGGAAACCTCAGGGATAAAATGAAAAACGAAAAGTGATGAATGAAATTGGTGACAGATATTTTACGGGTTCTCGAAGCTAAGTTTTATATTATGTGTATTGTTTCCCTTCAAAAGGTGACAAAAACCTCATGGTTTTCCTACCTCCGCACTGAAGGAGGGACGCAAAATCTTGAGGTTTTCGGAACGAGCATAATGAAGGAAGCAAAAAAATGAATCGCGAACCGTTTACTTTGCATGGAGTTGGTGGGTTTTGGTATGGGGGACTAATTATGAAAGTTTGACGCGACGGTTTATACACGTCGTCAGATTCCGTCAACGAACAAACTTGTAAATAGAAACATTTTTTTAAAAAAACAATCTGCCGCGCGATCGCCGCTTGAATGCATGTGGAATGAATGGAGAGTGAGAGAAAAGACAATAAACGTGATTATTTATAAAAAAAAACCTACCGAGTATTTTTATCTCCTTTCTCATATCACTGAATTCCCCCTGAGCTGCAATAATTCCAAACTCATGCCTATGCAGTTTTCACAGATATGCCTTTACGTAGACGGGAATTACGTTAGTCAGCAACCCATTACCGCTCTCAGAGCCCAGTAATGGAAAATGAGTCCACCTTGGTAATGCGGCACTTTACTGTGCGTCAGACATTCTTCATTTCATCGCATTCTAGTTTTTTTTAATGCTGAGGTAAGTAAAAGGTTCAAGTAGTGAGAGAAGGATTCTTTGGTGTGCCGAGTGCAGCGTACAGCTGAGGCGACGAGAGGAGGTTGGGACTAAATTGAACAAGATGGGCGCATTAAGGTAAGCTCTGCCTCACAACAACGCAGACATACCGTCTTTAAGATTTTTTTTAACCGTGCCCGTAAAAGTAATTTCTTTTTACTTCTATTTTAATTACCCGTATTTGTATTTCATCCTCCAACCGAATAATCACGAAAAGTTGGCATATATTTGATTTATATTCTTCATGGGAATCGTAGAAACACCCTCCAAATGTAATGAGAAGAAATTTTGCTAATAGTTTGACTTATATTTCTTGCAAAAACGATGTCACAGGCGAAGACGTAAGTCTTCGCCTGTGACATCGTTTTTATCTCATGTGAATGTGTTTAATGGTATTTGAAAATGTTAAAGGAATATTTCCGCGGTCGCCTTCAAATAAATACAAAGATTAGGTGAAGCCGAAAATATATCCCTCTGGCGTACTCATGAATTCCATATAGATTTACTTCCATAAAGAATGACTAGCGACCCCTCATTATTCGTCGAATTTGCGAAAACTATAAGGATTCATATTTCCTGTGTATTTTTAAAATAATCATTGGATCGCTAGAAAGAGTGCTCGAGTGACACTTTAAAACTTTTCATGATAATTACGAGGTCGTAGTAGTTGCCGTTAGTGGAGAATGATAACGACAGCTAATGTCATTTGCACTATTAAAGACAGGTGGGTAATTTGATAGTGGAAGAATTTACAGTGAGTGGGTGGGGGGGCGGAAAGAAACCCGGTGTTAACATTACCCTACCTTTAAAAAAATGTCAGAAAGTAGTCTACGATTGAACCAAACGCCCCATCTGATGGGCAGCGTACTCCTCTTGAACATATAAACGACTGATTGGCATAGATGTCTCCAATTATATCATAATAAAGTGCCTTTTTGCTAAAAAAAACTTTTACATGGCCAATATTTCAATAAACACTAGCTGCGTCGTAACGATGGGGCATATTCTTGAAACATATAAGAAGGCCTTTAGTACCGGACAAATATTGCGGAAAGTATATTTTTATATTGAATTTTAAAATTATTAAAGTACACTAAAACAATGCCTATTTCAAAACATAAAACTCCGGGAAAAATGATAGTAAATATTTACAATAGGCCCTAATTTGCGAAATTGGTCATTTGACTTTGTGTTTTGGTTGGAAAAAAATAAAACGAGCAAGCTATTTACGCAGAGAATGAAATCGAAATAACTACTAAACCATTTTGATGGGCAAACATTTGATTTCAAGCCTCACTAATCATATGCATCTTAAAACCAACTGCAGCTGAACACTGAGTAGAAAAATAGTTCTTGACTCTTTAAAGCTACAAAAAAAACATAATCGTTAATGTCGAACCAAAATTTAAAATATTCGCAAAAAATTGCAAATGAATTAATGCACAACGTGATGACTGATTTGCGAAACATTCAAAACAAGTTGTCGATATAAATTTGAGCCGTAACTATACACGTTGTATGTTAATGACCTGGATTTTGTTGAATGTAGTCCCGTAAAACTAATGAAGGCGATGAAATCTCAAAGGTTTTACTTTTGTCTGTACATAGGGAGCCTACATTTAAAGTGTATATTTTTCCTGGTATTTTGCTGGACTTTTTCTAAATAATTGAAAAATTATTGATAAACAAATAAATTTTCAATAAGTAGCTCTCTTTTTGGAAGGAGTTAGTTGATAAGTGAAAAATGTTTGACAGAAAAAGTTCAATCAGTAAAATGTAATGGCCTACAATGAGAAAATTAGACACACCCTTTTAAGAAGGGCAAAGGATTTCAGAATATCTCGATTCAACTGACTCTGATGCAATTCTGAAAATGGTGACCCCGCATACAAAGCAGCAGTGCAGCATAAAAAGCAGTGCAGTTGTATTATTTTTGCTATAGTTCAATTAATTATAATTTCTCCTCTCCACTGTCAAAATTAAAAAAAAACTAAGCGCTGTTTAATCGTTAAGGAAAACATACGCATAGTATGACACACGAACAAGTCAACCGATTTTATCAAAGAATGTATTCAGGATATTGCAGTTGGTTTCTAGGTATGTTCCTAAATACGGCCAACAGGTCACTAGCGCGAGCTCAATGAGCAAGAGCTTTAAGCTTAATAAAGGAATGATTTTATGTGGAGCTGAAAAGGACTTTCCTGAAAGGAAAATGAGAAACTGAAAAGGAAATGAACTTCGTTTGAGGACAATAAGCAAATATTTTGCAATAAAATACTGTCAATCATTAAACAGAGATGAGCGAATTCAACACCTTCTGGACGGTACAAAACTACAGCATTTTCAACAAGGAAACATTTTGATGAAGATACTAAAACAGAATAGTTTACACTAAGCATATCATTTTTACTAAGACTACTAATTACAGACTATCAGCCATTTTCTGCCTTAACAGGTAAATCCACCAAGAGCAAAAGAATGGCTAAAAGAAATCAAAGTCAAAGTAAATCGGAATTTCGAGTGCATACATAATGCTAAGGCTTCAAAAATTAATAAATGCCATTGGAGAAACACATGAATTACTCAACTTTATTTTGCAAATATTCATATAATGAAAACCACCTAGCACATCGTAACTAGATGGTGACTTCCGACTCACCACAGGAAGCTCACTTAAGCTGACAAAGACAGTTTGTTAAAACACCAGAACACGTCGGATGAATATAAAAAAGGTACTTTCGTATGAGAACTACCTCATTAAATTTCTTTTAATCTCTCCGCTCTCTCTTTCAGTATAGTATCGTCTGATTCAGAATGCGGTGACGTCCCATTGATCACGCCTCAGAAAGCTGTCATTCTTGGAGCAACGAATGTAATGGCTAGGTGGACAACTCATCTCATTATGCTCTTAGCATCCGGTTTGGTCGCTATGATCATTTCCATAACGGTCATTGTCACGTATCTGCTAACGAGTACATCAGCACTCAATTCAACCCGGCATATCATCCTCGTCGATGCAACGGAACGGGTGACCCCTGAAAGAGCGTGCGTAGCCGAGTCCGTGGTCAGGCTGCATGGTGACGTCCCATGTTACTTATACCTCACGTCCAGCCCAACTCCATTGCTCAAGCAGCTAGCGGACGCGTACCCTAACTTATACCTTCGCCGGTGGTACTGGACACCCAACATTAAGGAAACTCCGATGGAGCCCCTGCTAAACAGCATGGGAGTCGTGTGGTTCAACCTCATCGGTAGTTCATCGGAATCCCAGGAGCTGACTGCCCGGGCATTGACGCTGTGGAAGTACGGAGGAACGAGCCTGTCCCTCGACTGGGAGGTGAAGGAAGGAGCAGGATGTCTCGGAGAGGAAGAAGCACCTTATGATCAAGTCGACGCTCACGCCACTGCGTTCCTGAGGCTGGAGAAGTGCCACGTTCTGATGGAGAAGCTACTGGTGGAGATCAAGAGTGAGCTCGAGAGGGGATGGAACTTAGACGCGGGAAATATGTTCACCAAAGTCTTAAGAAAGGTCTGTGCCAGAAGAAAAGAAATGAGGGAAGAACCGGAATTGTGTCACGGGATTAAAGTCTACAATGGTACACTTCCTTGCGCGGCTCCACTTCCCATAGATTGGTACAATTGCGAAAATGGAAACTGTCCACTTACGAAAGCAGGAAATTTTAAGTTGGAGTATTTGAACAACGAGGTGGCTTAAACGTCCAGGTGATTTCGAAAACGCTAGATTGATTTAACCGCTCAGTAAAATGTCATTCCACAATTAAGACGCACTTTTCACGCGGGAAACGATA
This sequence comes from Hetaerina titia, assembly GCA_037158775.1. Classification (NCBI taxonomy): domain Eukaryota; kingdom Metazoa; phylum Arthropoda; class Insecta; order Odonata; family Calopterygidae; genus Hetaerina; species Hetaerina titia. The sequence continues at coordinate 86,718,452 of CM073769.1, read as the reverse complement.
ATGATTACCGTCAAAATTTATTTTCCACAGTAAGTATTGCGTCTATTTACACCCACTGATTTCCGAATCGATATCGCTGAGCGATTCAATAAAGCTATTGTTGGAAGTTTGAATTTTACACTTTTCTTGCTCTTTGCGTTTGAATTCCTCGAATTCTTCAATTAGGCTGTTATTCGGTCCTTTTAAAGCTAAGTTTAGCGTGTTCAGAGACTCGTCCCTATTTGTATCCGGCTGTTCATTATATCTTTCCAATGGTTCTTTCGGTCGTTTTGCTCTTCTTTCGTATTCGGTAAGATCCTCTTGCAAGGAATGATATTCGTATAGTTGAAGAGCACCACACCATAAATAGGTATTAAAAACTGTAAAGCAATAAAATAGGCCACGTCACTACGTTTTCATATCTATTTCTTAAATTAAAGATGAGTAATGTTAAACTAAAGTATTTAGCGTAGCTGGTAATGCAATGTTAGAAAAATGTGTACTCTCAAGAGTTGAAAAGTTCATTGCAACAAAGTGAACCACTCACTTCCATGGCCTAATTCTGCATTTGCTTGTAAGGGATAATTTCAAATTCCAAGGATGAATTCCGTCTCCGATTGGCTTTTGAGTCAATCTTAAGCTTTTGAGATCAATTTCAAATGTCTCTGATCAACTTATCGTCCCCAACAAGTATAATAATAACAATTCCAAATAAGTTAAACAGCCAGTGTCAAGGTCGGCACAGTCAAAATACTTTCCTTTTATCCATCACCAAAACTCCAGGGGGTGCGGGGAAATTATTTCGATTTTCCGGAATAGGAAATGCCATTGGTTCCGATAACCCAATGAAATGTTTTATAAAGATATTTTTAAAATTGTATATGAAAGGACATGAATAATAAAATAAAATGTAGAATTCCTTCACAGAAAGTAAATGGCGTCTCAAGGGAAATCATAATATATCATCCGTCGTAGGAAAGTGTTTTCTCAAAAAATATTATGAGCCAAACGTAAATGAAAAGCTATCCCTTCAGGAGAGCTACGTATTTATATTTTTTCAAAGGCTGCCCACACATTACGCCACATTCGCATAGTGTACGCTAAACATATGACAGAATCAAACTAATTTAGTTATTCTCATACTCAACCCAAAAAAATTGGCATTCAACAGAAAAGTTGAGTTATGATTAAAATGTTAGACTAATTTGGAGAATTTATCAATTGTGGGATAATTTATCGTTAAAGAGGATAAAATCAAGAAAAGAAATCGTGGCGTAATGCATGGATAATCTTTAATGACTTCCTTTATTGCGAATTACCCAAATCAGATTCAGAACTACTACCAACCTATCATTGAATAACTGAATAAAATGTAGACCAGTGCCGCTGGATTGCCAAATTTCGCGTAGATAAGAAGGGAAGTAACAACACTCGTGGAAACGTCTTTCACCAATTCCGATATCATATAAACAAGAGGTGGCAGCAGGAGCATTTTCTTCGACTATTAAAATGATAAAGGAAAATACTTCAGCAATAACATATTAGTTCCATATTTTGTAGCAATTTTGAGAGACACTTACGGCCAATACACCTGCTATGAGACATGCTGATAGTACTCCGCTCACGAGAGAAGGTATAACACCCAGCCCAACTATTAATTTCTCACCTAATTATGACGAAAATGGTTAATTTGACAGTCTTTCTTATGACAACATTTTCAAGTACACCGTGACAATGAGTATATGATTTTTCGTAGCTCAAATACTTCACTTAAAACGCATTACCAAATTCTAACTTACCGCTTGGTACTAAATAAGGATGAATCTTTACTTGTTTGGAAGAATCAAATGGGCCGTTCACCCCTATAGTCCATTCCGCTTGCCCATTAGTCAAACTGTAAAAACTTAAAGCCTATCGAAACACAGCAATGATGTATGCCAACCACGCATCATCAATCATATATTTAGTTTCAAATCAGTATTGATAAGGAATTTTTATAATCCAGAAAATTAATTGACAGAATAAATGAGTTAAACTGTCTAATTGACATTAAATTCATGCATAATGGAAATAAAAATTATAAATTCTGAAACTTACCAAACCCACAAACCCAAGTAAGAAAGCACGCACTTCAAATATGTTCATCCTTATTCAATTTTAACACCATTTTCAGAGGGAGATAATTATGAGTACGAATAGAAATCGAAATATCCGTAAAAGTGAGTCCTCATATTTTCATGTTTCTGAAAAATGGTATATTTTGGCCGTTTTTCGCACTTACGTTTAATTTAAAAGATAACCAAATATTTTCTATTCTTCAGTTGCTTGGTAACGATTATCAATAGTGCTTTCGCAAAAAATCAACAACTGTATTAGCAAATTATAACATCATTTTATTTCTTTTCTTTCAAATTAACTTTTCCGATATTTTTCCCGCGGCCATAGTATCAATATTAGTTATTATTTAATTAAAAAAAACCTGAACATTTTAAGATTAGGATACCAATTACTTGCATATTACGGGACATACCAATAATATTGGAGTGATCCACATTGCAGACCGAAGTTAAGTTAGCATCTTCGATCTAATAGCTGACGGTGATATTATGAAGTGGCAGAGAAACTGGTATTGAAGTAACAGAGTACTTGCAGCCAATTATGCACCATAAATGCTGTAAAAAATATATGCATACATATATATATATATATATATATATTTATATATATATATTTTTAAATGTGTTTCCAATATATTAAAAATTATAATTCGTTCATGCAGATACTGTTCACATTACCGTATACAATCACTTCCCCTTTGAATAAGTGGACTCCACCAGATATTAACTTAACAAAAAGTAGTACTATTTCCATGAATATGACAAATCCTTGGATTACTAGCCAAGGAATAAGATATGTAGGTCTCCCCTAAGGAAATGAAAATGGCCGTTAAATTTAATGTTTTTTTATAAAATAAAACACCGCTGATATAATTTTACTTACTAATATGGATCCAATTATAAGTAATACATAATTCTCTGCCCCCATAACAGAGGATATTAGCTTAAGATCTCTCTTCACGAGGGGATTCACTGCAAAATAAACGTAGCATCGTAAATTTGGAGAACCTAATTAGAGTGCGACGCTGACCTTTATTAAGAAACTAATTTTTGACATATTGTTATATTTGAACTAATATTTGATTCGTGATACTTATCAATGAAAGATCACCTGATAAAAACTATCGAAAATAACCTTATGTGTACAGCAAAAACAAAATGTTAAGCCTTCTCTAAAAAGTTAAAGTTGCAGAAGTATTTAAATCTTCTCTGTTCTGTTATTTCGCCCACATTTTAACGTTAACAAAAATATATCAGTTGCATTTTCAACGCTTGATATGGAAACAGAAATCATGACCTCAGAATTAGCCAACGAGTACTGCCAATTATGCTACTGCGGACTATTTAATTCGTTTGTTGAAAGAAATTAGGATTCTTTACAAATGCTCTATTACCCAAAAAATAATATTTCCCCTTTCGATATATGGAACGACCGCCGACAAATTACTTAGAACGGGGAAACATTTTCAATATTTGACTGATAATTTTTCCTAGTTCTGAAAGAGGATATTATCGAATAAATAAAATAATTTTACTTGACGCGGTACAAAGTTATTAGTTAAAGGAGTGCATGTACCTATATCACCTCTCGGATACCTTCTCCTCCACGTTTCATCGTCTAGAATTGCGCCACCTTTCATGATCCTGAAAATATCCATCACGGTAAACAGCTATAAAGAAACAAGCAAACGTGAAATTCCAATGAGCCTCTGTATAAAATATATTCCAAAAAATGTTACTTACGGCCCCAACGATTCCAAGAAAAGTTACAAACGACTCGCATCCTAAATAATTTGACGAGCATAATCTTTCCAGTGAGCTATTGGCATTTATCTAAAGAGGGAGAAACCAAGTGAAACGAATACCAAAAAAATGAGACTGAAACCATTTGATTACGAACTATAATTTAAAAAGAAGACCTACAAACCTGTGGTGCAGTCGCAGTTCTGAAATAGCAACGGGACATACTACATCACAGTTGAGACATTTCGTTGAACAGCAGGAAGAGAATGAGTCCGGTCATATCAGCAATTTCGCTGCAAATGGTAAATAAATTCAACTTAAATTACTGCGGTTAAAAAAATGTACATTCATATTAATTGCAAGCTAACGTTCTTCGTTTTCCATTGCTATCAAAAATTTAATTTGGCCACTACCCTTTCAAATTAAGTGTAAATTTTTAGGACTAATTCAATCATTTTAACAGCGAGTGATGTAAATTTGCAACATGGAACTCACTTGGTTGTTCTCATTAACTACATTGTTGGAGCTTAGTAAACAATAATAATCGCCATGAGCTGCCACTGCCCCAAATTTGTAGCTTTCAACTAGTAACTTTTTTATTGGTCAGGACCGATGAAGCACTCCACAAATTGAAGCCAGCCTACAAATTATATGAATTAAATATCCAGGTAACATTCTTATCGTCTAATTCTGCCTTGAAAATTAGCATAAATGGGGAAGAATAAATCCAAAAAGAATTTGGCTGTCCTGTTTTTAATATGCTCGGTAAGTAAGCATTAAATCATCAAAAAGTTAGATACACGTTTATGATCAAGTTTAGGCAATGTCAAATAAATATAACGAGATGATTTTCATGATTTTTACTTGCAATTTTCTCAGTTTGCCATCTTGCTGAATAATATTGCTTTAGAGACGGGGGATACAACACAAACGGGCCGAGTAAGCAAATTGCATTGCCCCAAAAAAGGAAGATGCTTTTGGATGACGGATGTGGTTCCGGCTGAGTTAAGTAAGTTCAATACATTATATATCGAAAAAATATTTTGATTTAAAAAATTAACTGCGCCATTTAGGATAGCATAAAACAAAGTGTGGCACGAGCCAAACTCAAATATAATGCCAGAGCACTAATGACCAATGATGTACCAAAAAGTACCTCCATATTTCAGACAAATGTTTTTACTCTCGTTAAGAAAAAAATAATCAAGCGCTTATTCAAAATGCTCATTAGTAAGTAGCATTATTACGGCAAGTCTGCAGATTAAATTATCCTTGCCCTTTTCATCAAACTATATTTCTAAGCTTGCATCAGATTCTAACTACATCATTCTAAACAGTGTTTCCCTTTTGTATAAAAAAGAGAAGGGAATTCGTTTACTCTAATAAAGATTAGATATAAAAAAATAGTTCCCAAATGATTTTTATCATATCAAACAATATTTTTAATGCTAGAAGCCAATTTGGACTGAAAAAGAGACGGATAAAAGGGTCCGCGATCCATGAGAAGAGCTGTGATGTGTTCGTTACTACCATAGTTTTAATGAAAATGTGCAAAAACAATTGGCCAAAAGTTGTGAGAAAAATTGAATTGATGAATTATCCTCCGGCTACGTGAATGGAGGGCAAATACATTTAAATGAAAATGAAGCCAAAGGAAAGGTTGCTTGAACTCTTAGCTACAATAATAAAATTTCACCTGAAGTAATGCCGTCAGCTTAGTTCGTTTGGGAAAACTAATGAGAACTACATTTTAAATTGTACATTAGAAGGAATCCATTATTGGTTTATATGCAGTGGATTTCTTATACTTGTGTGTTCAAAGACTCTTTGGTACAGTCATAACGGTTATTTTTACATTACGAGAAGAAAAATGAAATGATGAATTCATTAATTAACCAGGCGTCATTCTCTTTAAAAATTTTGTTTGGTAGAAATAACTAACATCTATTTTACTTCAAATGGTCCACTTTCCGTAGAGTTCCATTCGAAATTAATTCGCAAAATAGTCCAAGGAGTGGCCCTTCCTAATACTCACTAACTGCTATTCATTACAAACTTTGTATCATTTGTTCTTTTCCCATCTCCACCCTTGCAAATTTCCTTACCCCATTCCATTATTTTATTTTAAATTTCCCTAGTCTCTTTACTCGTGCTCCTCTTAAGAGTTTGTGTACTGTATAAACGATTTAATCCACGCTTTCCTGCTAAAACAGATCTTGATTTCCTCCACATCTTCTACCTCTGACGAAATTTTCTCTAATGTTAAATCCGTAAATGGTTCACCAAACTAAGCAATGTAGCTAGAAAAGACAACTTTGGTCATACTTATGTTGAAAAAACGAAGACAATTTCATTGGAATCTATGAACTCTTGACGCTCTCCCTGCGGTTGACGTTAATTTAGTGGCTAGAAGTAGTCAAAATCAGCTGACAGTACGAGACAGACTGAGTATGCCTGAGATTTGCTGTAACTGCAATGTAATTCTAGTTTAGTGATTTAATTTTGATTGTTTTCCGACTTTTTTCCGATTCCGATGAGTGGAAATATGTTAGTATATGTTTCCCAGAAATTTAAGCTTAAAATTTGTCTAGATATTCTGTTATAATTAGCCATAGTTTCACAAAGCAGTTTTAATAACGTATTGTATATATATATATATATATATATATATATATATACATTAAGCTACCTTATTTATATGCAATACCTGAATACTTTAAACCCTGAATTTCCTCCAATGCTTCAATAATGCTTTTTTCTCTGAGGTATCAATGTGAAAGCGAGCATTGCAGATATTTTGGCCGGAATATTGGCTTCGCTCCTTCTCGTCATCGGGGAGGACGCTGTAAGTATAATTTATTTCCAAACTGCACATTTAACAAAAGATATAAGAGTACTCGTAATACGCAGTTATTTTCAGTGTTTCTCATTCACAAAGATCTTTTTTTAGGAACTTCCATATGGTTATCTGCCATGGCTATTTCTTTCATTTAAAAGTCTCATTACAATGCAAGGTCCTTCGATCATTAAATTTGGATATAAAGCTTTACCGATGGAGAAATATTCCACCATTGCATTTATGATTATAGCCACCTTCCTTTACGGTGAGTTGTTTATGAAAATGCGTTATGTTGATTAATTAATGCTAAATTGAATATTGATTGCTATACTTCATTCATTGCTACGATTAAAATGATAATAAATTATTAACACTACAGCAGAGGAATGGAGCCTTTGGTGTGACATGCTCAATTCCTGCAGAATAATTTGGGTGCATAGAAAAAAAGAATTATTGAAAAAAGCAGTCCATGATAAATTATGTGCAGATCGAAATCCAATTATTGATGAAAAAACTCCCGCCGCTAAGGGTTCGTCAAAATTTTGAGCGTGATATAAATGCTGCCATCTATGAGACCAAGGAAGCAACATGAATAACAGGAGAGAGTAGATTCAATAATTAGAGTTTGTTGGGAGCTTTGTGTGCAAGATGGAAGGGAAACACGATCAAACATTAATGGGAGTTTTACATGATGAGGGACAAGTAATCCCTTTTCTCGATTCAATGTTTGGTTTCCTTTACAGATGGTAACTACTTTCCAAATTGTAATGCATTATCAAGAACTAAAATAAATACTTGAAGCCATTATTTAAGTTTTCATTATCCCAACAATTGTTTGCAGTACTGATTTTTTTCGATTACAAAATGAGTCGAGCTTTAAATTAGGATTCCATTCGGGTGTTGCAGAACAAATAGTACTGAAGGTTTTAAGGAAGTGGGAAACTAAAGCACGACTAGATGATGAAAAGTATTACAGAATGAGGTAACCCATTTTCATGACACTCGAATGGGTTGATAAATATATATCGTGGGAAAGTGTTATAGACATGGTAACGGTGAAGATAAATAACCAATAATTTCGTCAATTCCTAGGGATTCTGCAGCACCCTTGCCAATAAATGAGGTAGTGGTGAGCACAGAGCCAGACGATGAGAATCCGATCTGCAGCAATAAAGCAGAAGCAAAATGGTACGAAAGTAATTTGTTTATTTTTCGTCGACCTAGCTATGTTATCTAAGATCCTAATATTGAGAATCGATCTTTCAGCCAAAGCAGTGGTTCCAAATATGAGAGTGCAGCTGATACTTACAACGGAGCTGAAAGAAGTGGATATCTTTGGTCCCAAACGATATCAGACCTGGACGTACAGGTATTCAATATTTTTTTAATACTTGAGTGTACTGGCATTAAGGAAAAATGTTATGAAAATTAATTGTAGGTGAGTTTTTCATTATTGCAAAGAGTTCAACGTGCATATTAAACCAATGAATGTTTCTAAATCAATTAGAATGTAAAATTTAGTAATTCTATAGTGTTCATGAAACACTTTGGTGAAGTTACAATAACAGTATGAGATATCACCGTAGGTACTACAGTCATCAGCAATATCACACGTGAATTATCCAGCATGCTGATACCTTCTTGTTCCTTGTAGCCCACTTTGTAAATTAACCAAAATGTGCCAAATATACCGAATACAGGCACCGGAACACAGTGTTAGCCCGAAGGTTCATATGGTGCTGAATGCCCAACCATGGAGGCAATTGGAGGAAGATCATCAATTCCATGACCGATATGGATGAGGGGTGGAAGAAGAGAAGAAAAGGGTGACTTGACCAAAATGTGGATAGGGTCACTGAGATCATGTACAAAAGGAAACACTTATTATCTCACTTGAGAAAATTAAAGAAAGCTGCCTAATGAAGAATATTTTTGAGTGAATACCAGACTGAAATTCACTATAACCGGTTGAGAAGAGATGAGGATTTTGAACGTAGATGATGAATGTTTATCAGATATTGGGGTCCAGGATAGGAATGAATATTGGACGACTTTAAACTACCCCACATATGAGACCTCTACACAGGAACAAACACACCAGTGACTACAATAAAGGAGAGGGAAGGTGAGTACGCAAGGGGACGAAGATGTACAGGAGAAAGGGGAAAGAAGAAATTTATACTAAACGATATGAGTGATATCTGGGCATATGAATGGAAGTTTGTAACCTGCAATAAGCCAAAATCTATAGAAGAAAAAAATCGTTTGACAAATGTGGATATGATACAAATGCTTGGCTATTGGATGCAGATGAATGGGAATGAACTAGTTTCTGGGCCTGAAGATATTGAAAAGGCTTAGGCTTAATACATATAATCTAGAAAATTTTAGATGCTTTCCGGTAATGCATTTGTGATGATGTGTGCACTGAAGACTAGTGCACATTATGTTCCAATTTCTTTTACTATCTGAAATGGTAGTTTGCTTAAAACTAAGTGAAGCATTTTTAGTCTTGCCATATCTCTTTGGTAACCCTTTTATCAAATGTTATGCAAGCCATGTTTAATCAAATATTTACATCTGTAGCTTTTATTCCTTTTCACATCAATTCATTAGGCAAATTTCTGTTTTAAATGTTTCATAATGTGAACCCATGTTTTGTGTTGTATTTTTACTTTCCATATTATATAAGAACATCACCACCAACAACAGTGAAGAATAAAATAAATTCCAGTTATTTACTTTCATTTATAAAATATGGTGAGAAATTATTTTTTTATCGTAACAAAGAATTAGCCAACAGATATGTGGAGCAGAAAAAAATGATTTGGAATCATTAAATTTAAACACGTCACATGACCCTACGTATATCCTCAAGTATGCCCTCCTATGGTGGTCATTTCATTCATCACCATGAATATGTTCTACTCTTTCTTAATCTGCTCATGTGTGCACTAATGTGCACCCGTTGTTTGGAAAGCATTGAGTGTATTCCTGGCTTTGATTTTGGAGTGGTGGCATTGATTTGGGCTGAAGCATCCAGTGCATGTCAGTAATGACAAGGGTGATTTGTTTGAAGAGGGAGAATTCAGTAGTCAGAGAAAAAGAGAACACCAAAACGTACAACTGAGAAATGAAATGGGTGGATCTAAGGTAGCTCCTTGAGACACTCAAACTACTTTGGGTGGCTTAGAAATGTTGTATTTGGGGCAAGAGGAAGAGAATGGATTGCAAGCTTTTAAGATGTGGGTGTGGAGAATGGAAAAAAATTGACAGCAACCAAAACAAATGATGTACATCTAGGCATGGTAAGGAAAGAGTGATGGCAGTTGCAAGAAATTTAATTCAATTGGGAGATAGGACAAGTTGATGCAAGATACTGAAAGGAGATGAAATGTTGAAGATGGTAATAGATGAGAGGATGCTAGGAAATCAAGGTAGTGGAAGGAAGAGAGTGGGCATTTTTTGATGGGATAGAGAGGGAGGTTGAAAGCATGCAAAGCTAAAGAAAGAACTGCTGCAATATGTGGTATGGAGTTGAAGAATGTTTTGATATGATGAGTTTCAATATGTAAAGCATATATGAATTAGATCATAGTGTTATCATGGGGAAAAAAGACTAGAATTTATGGCTTGATAAAGTAAAAATTTTCCATTCCATTGGCAAAAATGGAAAGCTTCACATGTATTGCCTGAAAACTGATGTTATATCTATGACATAATTCATGTATGTTCATTAAGCAAAGCACAAAGGATGCCTTATGCCTGTTATCTTTTTTTCTCATATAAACATGATAGGTTACTGTACCACCATTTGTGACAAAAGCCAAACAGCTACAAGTTGACATTGAGTCAGAGAAGCTTTGTGTAAAACTTCATAATGTACCTGAAGACTACACGACGGAAAATCCTGAGAAGGCTAATGCTCCATTGATTGAGGGGGATTTCTGTCATAAAACAAAGAAAGGAGAATCCACATGGACTTTAATACCAGGAAAGGAAGTACAGGTATGTTGTATATTAGAGGTTTTCAATTGGTAGTCCAAGTAGGAGGTTACGAAAGATGTTAAAATATTAATAGAGCACATTAACATGAAATTTGTATGAATTATATGTCTTGAAATTTATTTTTTGTCACCATGTAATCTAGTTCTTCATTTTTCTCTCCACCATATACTCAGCAATTTTTGGCATTGGTTTTTCTTGATATTATTATATTTACTTGAACATGGGATGTAGTATTTAATGGAATGGGTTCGAAAAACACTACTGAATATAAGTTGAGGAGTAATCAACATTTACTTTTAATTCATTTTATTTTTTAAACAAATCTTAGCATTATAAAAATTCGGTAAGGAATCAAAAATGATTGTCCTGTATTATTAAGTTACTTATATGCTTCCAAATGGAAAGTACATACATGGGATCTCACTTAAATTGACTGTAGGTGTGTAGCTACATAAGTTTCTCATAAGAAAATGATTGAGGTTTGCAATTCAAATCTATTGATTAAAAATATCAAACCGTAGAATAGATAAAAATAAGGGGCAAATTAGAACGACATCATAATATGACACCATTCAATCTTTTACACTTAACCTATTGTCAACTTAAAATGAATTGGTTATAAATTCGTTATTCTGATTACTGCATAAGCAGCATTTGATGAATTTAATATTTATTTAGACTCCTAGATAAAAATAATCTGCTATTGGAATTCATGGAAGCCAGTTAAATTTGATCCAAAGTTATGAAGATTTTTCTAACTCAAATTATCCTAGTCTTTATATCCTTTTCTAACCCAATCTGGTGTTCCAAAGGCACTTAGGATCACAATTATTAAATATTTGCATAATTGCTATTAGTCATTTAATGATGTTCAACGGTTAAATAAATAATCCAATGTATGGAGATGGTCTTGAACTATGAAATTAGTCACACTTTGTTAGAAGTATTAGTGATGGGGTTTCTAAATACATGTTCATTCAGATGAATTTAAATGAATCCTTACTAATATCATTGAACCTTGAATCATGGATGTATGGATTTTCCATGTTCCGTTCATTTGAAATTACAAAGTGTTCTGCAGTTTGTTCCATGTTTGTTGATGTCTATATCAACTGAATCAGTACTCAAGAAGGTGGGCATGCATTGAAACAATTTCTAATTCTAAGGTTAGATTCCTAACCTATAAAACTTTCGTAACAAGAATGTCTGTGCATAATCGACAGGGGTATATTATCTATGATTACAAGTTAGCATCTAAAATAGGTTTTAGGATGCACAATACCCAAAACTGTATCACTATTATCTGATATTATTTCAAAACACATATTGCAAATCTATATACTGAATTATCTTCATCTCAGTGCATATACATGTATAAAGTCATTAGAAATGTACTAATCATCAAAAAATTGTTTATACATATATATTTCATGTCTGCAGTAAGCCCAACTTTGGTAATAGCTAATTATAAAGATAATTGATGAATCAAAATTGATATCACTACAACTTGTTTCTTCATGCTTAACATCCAGAAGAGATTGCAGCTGATTCTGTGTGATACCCACCATTTTTAATACAATATTATTATTGGTCATTATTATGGAAGGTAACAGGAGGCTCTCCATAGATTGGCTTTTACTATACTGCAAGTCAAAAGGCTGCTATGCATGTAGACCAGTATGATCATGTCGGACTCATTACAATAGAATTAGTCAAATTGAACAATGAATGAAATCTATAGATAACTTACCCAATTTAGTAACAGTTTAGCTCTATGTGCACATAATCAATAAATAATAAGTTTTAAACAATTAGAACATTACTTATGATGAAATATTTAGATTCATGACCTGGTTGACTGGAGGAACTGGAAAATTTTTTAATTTAATTTGTTCACCAGTAAAAATAATTAAATTTTCAATGTATTGCAGGATGAAGTCGAAATGATAATTTAAAGTATACATGTAGATGCACTAGATAATTGCACATATCATGTAGGTCATTGTAGCCTTGTTGGTTGAGCATTTTACCACTGACTATATAAAAAATCCTTGGTGAGGCCTGTATAACATTATCTAAAAAGTCAAGAAGATGTGATTTTCTGATTACTCCTAAACTTTGTGGGAGAGTGGATGGTGGTACAGGGATTGGAACTAGCCTCTTACCCTGGCTGTGTAAATGTCTCATGCTACTTAGTGCAGAATGAGCCTAACCCTCACCTATCAAAAGCAACCTTTGAGTTGATTATGGTAAATGGGTGGATGGAAATCATGTTAAGAATATTTTTTGTCAAAGTTTGTTAAAGGAACAATAAACAGTAACAAAAACAAGAAAAATAAACTATAGACAATAAAAAAACTGTGATGATGCTTAATAATTTGCTCAATTTCATATTGTTTAATATTTTTTTTAATTTACTTACTAATTTGTGTATTCTATCCTTTATTTCCTATCCTATTTATAATTGATCACTTTTTAAAATGTCTTTAACTAATAATGCCCTGAGATGTTATCACCAACCTTCTGTGGTAAATTCCAAGCTCATGACGTGCAGATTTACACTTGCCAGCTGATGTCTTAACATCCTCTTCCAAAAGCTCCTGTGGTCTGAGTCAAGGTGGCAGCTTCATTTTGTACTGACTTCATGTTAATCCTGCAAATCATAGTGGAAAAATTCAATCCATGAAGCTTGACTCCTGAAGCCAATTTGCATGTCTCATTTAGTGACACATAAAAATCAACTTGTCCAAGTTTAGACTCTCACTCTGCTGTAATTTAATTTGAAAGGAATTTACATGCAATCTTTGAACTTCCCCTCTCATAAAAAGAGCTCAATTTCCAATTCCATTTCTCACAGTGCCAATAAGTGAAAGTTGACTGCTTAACATTTACAAGGAAGTCACATAATTACAGCGTAATTTGCTGCTAAAATACATACATAATGGGCTCAAAAGTTTGAATCATAATTTTCTACATATCATAGAATCCAATTGGTGAGAAAAACTGCAAAACCATGTGAAATGTATCTCTGAAGAATAATTTGTTTATGAACCCGACCATATTTTTTAAAGGCTAAACTAAAAAGTAATACAAAAACACTTTATATCTGAATAATATTTGCTGTTCCAAATGGTATTTTTGGCTGTTGTATTTCAAATATTTTATTTGAAATCAGTTTTGATGAATGTTGAAGTAATAGTCATCATTATAAGCCAAGGCAACATATAGATTTTAGGTAACACAGGGTGTGGCAACATAACTTCCTTTTTTCAAACAAAAAATGCTTTCATAAAAGGAAGTTATGTTGCCGCACCCTAGGGTACAGTTTAATCAAAATGCCTGCTTCACACTCAAAGTGGAGGTAATAACAGTGCATTATCAATGACAATATTTGAGTAAAGATCCACAATGCATGTGTTTCACTGCCACGTGGCCTAAAAACCATTGTAATTGTGACATCCTTCCTCAAGCCATTTCTAATATTGAGTGAAATCTGTCAGACACCTGACATTCAGAAGCCATGAGGCCAAGTCAGTCATCAAAATGTCAGCAGTTATAGAGGCATTTACCTGATGAAAGACCCATGAGAATTTCACTTAACAGATACGCTGGGGAAGCGCAAGATCTTTCTTTTTCAATATGGGTGGTAATTTGATGTGTTTGCATCAAAATCTTTAAAAATTTCCATGAATCTAATCATTTGTATATCCATTATTATTATTATTGGAAATCTACCGATTAAGGTTGGTTTTGGGTGGGCCCATGCTTCTAAATGGTACAGTGATGATCCCCTTGTTACTCTGCTAACAAACACAACCCAACATCCTACATACAATACAAGCCCCTCTTCAACTCCATGTACATAATTTCTTCCTCTCTTCATCCCGTGGAGATCGGGATGGTGCGGAGGCTAATGTACAGACAGAAGGTCCGGGTTCAAATCCTGGAGACAAATATTTTTCAGTGGTATCCCGATCCATACTTGAGGTGCTTTGTGGAGAGCACTTTGAGTGAGTACGACGTCTGTCAGATGGGACGTTAAACTGTGGACCCCTTTCGACAAGAGTAGGCTAATGCCGATGCCAGGTTTCTTTCCACCCTTCCTTTCTCATCCATCCCTAAAGGGGCAAATGACCTTAGCTATCAGTTGCCTCCCCATAAAGAACTACTACTTCATCCTGTCCAACATCCCTATTTTATTCCCGCCCTTTCCTTGTTTGCCTAACATTCTCTCCTATATTACAGTCGGCAACATCCCACTGCCTATCAATACGCCCTTCATCCATTTGTCCTGCCTCCTTAGGATTTCTCCCAACAAACCCCTCCCCTCACCCACCATACCAAGTATTTCCTCATTTGTTTTCCTTTCGGTAAATTTCACCTTCTCCATTCTTCTCCACACCCACATTTCAAAAACCTCCAATCTACTTCTATCCTCATGCTTTAGTGACCATGTTTCTGCGCCATATCAAAGTGTTAACAAACCCTTTCTTATCATCCTTACTCAACATCCTTATCTTCAACTCCCTGCTCTTTGCATGATGCAATTCTTAGATTAGTGTTGGAAAGTGATAGCATATGTACTTTTGGTTGGGCATACAATGCTGCAGTGGGCTTATTCTTTGAGTGTACTTATTTATGTAGAAAATATGGGTTATATTATTATATTACAGCTTTTATTGTCCAGAAGGATAAGAGTCAACAAAGAAAGCCACTAGTCAGTGACCATCAAATCCCTCAACTTTTGTGTATATTGGAGTGGAAGTTATCTGGTCAGACAACTCCAAATATTTTTCCTTTCATTTAAAAATACTTAAAATTTATTAAAAGGATTTTATTTCATGTTTTCCAAATTAGGGACATCAAAGCAGATATTTTATAACAACAGATTTTTTATAATACTTTGAATGATTTGGGGTAGTGTGCTCAACTAATTCAGAGCATGAGATAAAATATTGGAAGATACTTCGTGATCATTTGTTGAATTAGTGTGGAATGGCCCACATACATCTTATCTATCTCTTACCTAATGATTCTATTATGCTCCATGGTATCCGTCTCTATGTGTTTTTTTTAATTTCTCATTATTGATTGCAATTTTGAAAATGTCTTCTTGTTAGCCATAGCCCAACTGAAAATATTCTGATAAAGATCTTTCCTGATCTATTGTTATTACCATTATCTTGTTTGAACATATATGTTGTTGTCCCTCTTTTGCAGTCCAATTTTTTCTCTTTTCATCAATGCAATACTTATATCCTACACTTCATGTTGAGATTCTAAAAATGAATTACACTTTTATTGAATTTGTTGACTGGCTTCTTTTATAGAATCACTAGAATTTTTACTTGTAAAACTTGAATGTAGTTGTTCTTCAAGTTTCTGTGTCTTTCTTCATGAGTTAATGGATAGACTAATTTAGTTATTAAATAGAGTGTGCCACATGGTATAAGTTTTTTATGCAAATATATAGACTTTCTTACCAGGTATAGACTTTCTGGTGATATCTGTTGTTCATTTTCCAAATCCTAGTTATAATTATGTTAGTGATGATGGCAGTAGTATTTGTAAAATCAGTACCTGCTTTCAATATAATACTCACTGCTTGAAATGTAACCTAAAGAATAATCATAGAGACTAAAATTTGCATGGCATTGAATTCCAGATTCATTTAGAAAAATGTCAAGAGCGTTGGTGGGATGCACTGTTAACTGGTGAAGAGAAAATAGATCTACTGAAAATTGATGCATCAAGACCAGTAGAAGATTTGCCACAAGAAGAACAAATGAAAATTCAAGAGTTGATGTGGGCCGAGCAAAAGAAAAGAATGTTAGATCCAAATGGTCAAGATCAGGTAAATAAAGCAGCTTAAACTAATTCATATAAGTATCCAGTCTCTCCACTGGTATTTCTGCACCCACCAGCTATAGCTCATTTGGTATGTCTTCCTAAGGTTACTGAGAAGTAAAAATACTGAATTTTTAACCCTATCATTTTGTCTCTGAAGCCTAACTATAACTCATATTGTTTCCTTTTTAAATGGAAGCTGGTGCAGGAGTAGGTTTTTTGCAGAATTTTGTTAAAGAGAGAGTCAATCTTATCATGGTTTACCACTTCCAACTCTACAACTGATTTTACACTCTCACTGGCGACTGAATTTTTTTTTCAATTACATCGTATGACTTTTATATTCAAATTCATAAAATAATCATTGAAAATTTTGAAAAATTGTGGTAAAATACCCACATTGCATCTTTACACTCACATTACACCCTTCTTTACATGGCTAGCAGCTGTACCACCAGTAATAATGTAAAACTCGGGAGTTTTTTATTGGATTTTATAAATGCAGTATAAAATAAACTTGGTATGAATTCTGATGCACATGAATAATATATTAGTCGGATAATTTTTATCATGAGAATCGTTTTGTATCTATTGCCTATTACATTTCAAGTGAACCAACCAATGAGAGCAAATTTTGATCTTATATGTTAGAGATCACAAATTTGACAGCTAACATGTACATAATACCTTGCGAGCCAATACTAATATGTGTGGCTCGAAGTGATTCAACACCAGGCATGCAACATCAAAAATTAAGTGTTTCTTATTTGTTAGTTACAGCAAATATGCAAAATAACTCAAATAATGATAACTGCGGGTACTTTGGTATTTCAGCATCGAAAAGTGAAACACTTACCTCACAAGAGATAAGCTGTTAATAACAAGAAGAAAAATAAACTAAGGTTAGATGAAATAATAGCAACACACTAGGCTACTTAGAATGAAAAAAGAAAAATGCTTTTTTTACCTTAGTTAGATTCATTCTCAGTCGTTCTGATCATTTATCATTTGCAGGAAAAATGACATCTTAAATCTATCAGTTCTGTATTTGCTCTCTAATTTTATTGACATTATCTCTCCTACCTTAGTACAAAAGGCTAACAATAAAGCAGCATCATCACTGAAGAAACATGCTTCCAATTTATGCAAGAGATTTAATCTGTAGTTTAGCCCTTGATGCACAAGTGATTCCCAACCTAGCTCTTCTGATAATTTAGATATTCTACAAAGTTTATCATGTCATCACTATCATCATTATCATCACTAACAATAGTAAATGCAGCAATGGTCATCAGAGCATCCTGCTAATCCTTCTACTTCACCACACACACGCTCTATTGGAACTGTATACAATACTCTAATATGAGGTCAAGTGGATTTCCCTGCTGGTTAGTTCAAGGAATACCAGCACAATAGGACATTGGTTCAAGTAAATGGTAGGCTGAGTCAAAACTGTTGTAATAATTGTGTATGGAAAGAGATCATCCAGTGTCCAATCTTCTTCCATCAATTTCCATGCAACAACATTGATATGTCCTGGCCTACAGGTCCAAGGTACTGCATCCTCCAATTGTAATTACCAGAATTGGAGGACCCAGTATGAGCGAGAACTCATAGAGCTAATCCAGGAGGTTTGGTTAGCAAGTAAAGTTTGATCCCATACCTTTGCAGCTTACTTTTAAAGTACATTGGAAAGGTGAACCCTCCAGAAAACCATAGGTTCATATTATTATTAAGTAATCTACCGGTTAAGGTGGGTTTTGGGTGGCCACAACTACCAAATAAATATTTTATGACTCCTGACAAAACACAGTCCAGCAACCTACTATGAATCAAGTCCTTCTTCATCTCTGTGTACTTCCTTCCACCCTTCATCCCATCCAAAATCCCTATCCTGTTCCTGCCCTTTCCTTGTTTGCCTAACATTCTCCCCTCTATTACAGTCTTTAGGATCCCACTGCCGATCAATATGCCCTTCATCCATTTTCCTGCTTCCTTAAGATTTCTCCCAACAAACCCCTCTCCTCGCCCACCATACTCCTCATTTGTCTTCCTTTTGGTCCATTTCACCTTCTCTATTCTTCTGCACACCCACATTTCAAAATCTGAATCTGTGCTTAACCATAATATAATCTAACTGATACCTTTATGAGTCACCTGGCATTTTCCATGTATACCTTCGTTTTTTTTGGTGTCTAAACCAAATGTTAGTGATGGCGAATCCTGTCTCCTACATAACTCAATTGCTTTCTCCCTAGGGTCATTCCTCGTACCTGAACCGTAGTCCCACACCTCACCGCCATCTCTTCCTTTGTCTACCATCTGATTCCAAACCCCCATCACTATCAAATGTTTCCCTGCAGGAACACACGCGATTATTTCCTCTAACTCATTGTACATCCTATTGACTTCTTCCTTCTTATGCTTGCTTTGTGGCATATATACCTGAACAATGACCAAGTTCGTCGATTCTGCTTTTATCTCTTCTAGTAATATTCTATCCGTTGCTTGTTCTACAAGAGAGATCCCAGAAGTAACCGACCCAACAAAGAAAACACAAAAATTTTGGAAAGAAATGTATTTATTTTTCAACATAATCTTCTTTCAGCTCTATACACTTTTCCCAGCGATGTTCAATAAGTTCAATGCACTTTTTATAATAAGAACTGTCTTGCTCATCAAAATAGCTGTTAACTGCCGACATCACTTCTCCACGGTTGGAAAATCTTTGACCACCATGCCATTTTTTCAAGTTTGTAAACAGAAAATAATCTGAGGGAGCTAAATCTGGCAAATAGGGTGCATGAGGTAGCCATTCAATTCATAAAATTTGGCCATTGCAATAGTGGATAGGTGAGCCTGTGCCTTGTCTTGATGAAACAACTCTTTCTTCTTAGCCAAATGCGGCTTCTTTTGCTTGATTTCTTCGCTCAAACCTTGCAATAAGTTCACATAATACTCACCATTGATAGTTTTTCCTTTTTTAAGATAGACAATGAAAATTATCCCAAAAAACCGATACAATGACCTTACCTGCTGATAAAACGGTCTTCGCCTTTTATGGAGCCGGTTCTCCCTTTTGAATCCACTGTTTTGATTGTTCTTTTGTCTCGGGTGTGAAGTACTAGACCCATGTTTCACCCATAGTCATGAAGCGGCACAAAAATTCTCCTTTGTTGCTGTGAAACTTTGCTAAACACTCAATTGAAACATCTTCACGACACTGGTTTTACTCAAGTGTAAACAAGCACGGCACCCATCTTGCACACAGCTTTCTAATGTCCAAATTTTTAGTTAATATGTGATGTACCGCACTTTTTGAAATGCCTACTATCTCTGCTAGCTCATGCACTTTCAGTCAACAACCATCCAGTATCACTTAGTGGATTTTCTTCACCATTTCTGGAGTCGTCACCTCATTTGGTTGACCAATGTGATGCTCGTCTTGACAGCTCGAACGGCCTCATTTAAACTCTGCTACCCAATGTTTTACTGTTGTAAACGAAGGAGTAGACTCACCTAGAGTAGAATCCAGTTCAGCTTTTATATTGGTAAAAGGTGTGCGAAAAGGTGGTAATCGCTTGGTGCCAGGTCTGGACTACATGGTGGATGCATTAAAACCTTCCAACCGAGCTCTTAGAGTTTCTGGTGAGTCTTTACAGACATGTATGGCCTTGTGTTGTCCTGATGAAACACAACACCTTTTCTATTAGCCAATGCTGGCCGTTTCTGGTCAATTGCTAGCTTCCAACGGTCCAGTTGTTGACAGTAGAGATGTGAATTTAGTGTTTGGCGATACAGAAGCAACTCATAATAAATTATTCCTTTGAAGTCCCACCAAATACACAGTAGAACCTTCCTGGTCATTAGTCCTGGTTTGGCTGCCATTTGAGCTGCTTCACCATGCTTTGACCATGAACATTTTTGCACAATTTTGCACATTTACACAATGTGACCCATTTCTCATCCCCAATCACCATCCGTTTAAGAAATGGGTTGAGTTCATTCCGTTTGGCCAAGGCTTCGCAGATGGAAATTCAATTCATCATGTTTCTTGGTGTTAATTCTTGTGGCACCCAAACATCGAGCTTCTTTTCGAATCCAGCTTTGTGCAAATGGTTTTAAACTGTTTTATGGTCAATCTTTAGCTCCTGGGCGATGCTACAACTACTAATATGCCGGTCAACTTCGATTATTCCTGTGATTTTATCGACATTTTCAACGATGGGCCTGCCTGTGCAAGGTGCATATTTAACATGAAAAATGCCTGAACGGAATCGACGAAACCAAAATTGAACGTAAATAGCTGTTACAGTATCAGCACCATTCACAATTTCAGTGGCCTGGCTTGCATTTTTGCCTTTATCAGAGAAAAACTGTAAAATGTACCAAATTTTCTCTTTGTTGACTTGTCAACACCCTGTAACTCACAACTGAATGGAACAAACAAAAAGCAGCTAAAGAATTTTTTTGGTGTCAAATATCACCTTGACAATGAGCATAAACTTGAAATTGTTTGATCGATACTTGACTAGATATCGATCACTACAGCTATCTACCGAGAAAATAATCGATTTCTTTTTCTCTAACCTAATATTAAGAAACTGACTCTTGATGAGATATTTAGAATAATTTCAAAATGCAAATTTTCTAGAAGCATTTGAGATAGGCAACAGTAAAACTACATTCAATGAACTGAAAGCCGTATTCATTCAAGCTGAAATAAACATTACAATGGATAGGTATCCAGGAAACTAAAGGTAAGAGCAAACTTAAATAAATTTTGCCAACAAATCTGCATCAATGAAGCAAACAAGTGCCTGTCATCTCATTTGTCCTGGGAAAGATGGAGGATATCATGCCACCTGACATGGAAAACTCAATTTCTTCTGCATTCCTCTTCTTCGATAATTCTCATAAAATTCATAGCAGACATACGGGAAGTATTTCAGCAGCCCACCACACTACAAAATATTCCTCCTATCCTTTTGAGGGTATTTTTAAGCAATCCAAAATGAGCATGCATCAATAAAAAAGTGAAAAAATACATTGGGTCACACATGGCGAACTGCACCATGGGTCAACACTGCACCAACACCATTTCTAAGATTTACAAGGAAAACATTTGCAAATGGCAAAAGCACGGGTTTAATATTTAGCAAGGATGTGACATCATGGATTAGAGTCAATGCTTTTGTTTTCTTTTCTAGCTTTTGTCAAAAGTTTGTGTGTTCAAAAATCAAGTGTTATTTTTATGGTGATACACTTATAATGTGAATGAATTTTCAAGAACAGTATTCAAATTACTTAACCACTGCCAGTCCTATGTATTACTGGAAATTCTCTGTGCTATGAATGTGAGACAAAGCAAGGACTCAGTAAGCCAGTTTTGAGAAAGAAAGGACATCATGACTCTCTCCTAAATCCACCACTGTGTTGGTGAATGGTTTTGCTCTTTCCCTTAAGTGATGCTTGTTATGTGTACAACAGAAAACAAAATTTACTAAGTATTCGCATTTAATTGTAGTTGAATTCTAAACTGTGGAAAGTTTAATATACCTTTGTTTTTTACAGCCTATGAGCGACTTGTTGAAGAAAGCATGGAATCTAGAAGGGTCTCCTTTTAAAGGTTTAGAATACAATCCAAGCATGATAAACTTTGCAGGCTCTCCAGATCCTTATTAGGACTTGCCAGCCTAAAGATGAATGTAATCATGCCATCATCCTCATGTGATTATAGTGAGAAGAACATTACCATTAAATTATATCTATTCCTTCATTTTATATTTTTGTAAAAGGTCTAAATTTTTGCATGTTATCTAACTGTATCAGATTAAAATGCAAATGAAAATAATTTGTTGATATTTTAATTCAATGATCCCATATGCTTCAGTGGAAAAGAAAGCAAAGGGTTTTACCCAAATTTCCCTTCCATCAGATAGTAAATATTTTAAAATGTCAGATTGATAATAAAACCACATGAAAATCAATAAGAACTGAATGCAAATAATGATGGAAAATATTTTTAATGGGATGAACTTGAACTATGGAACTTTTCAAAAATGGTTCAGGGTTTTGTGGTGGCTAGTGGCTTTCCATCCCAAGAACCCAGGATTCAATCTAGCAGTGGGAGAATTTTTCAAATGTTTCCCTTATTGGGGTGCTAAGTGGAGATCAATCACTTCAAGTGAAGTATACTATCTGTCAGATGAGGCATTAAATTTGACAACCTCCATCACATTTAAGACCAGTGCCAGGTTTCTCTCCACCATTCTCTTAAAAGTCCACCTCTAAAAAATTATCCACCTATCCATAATGGAATAGATGACCTTAGTTATCAGTCACTTCCCCAAATAACTACTATTACTTTCAAAAAAGTATGAGATTGCAGGTGCAGAGCTAAATTGCTATTGTGGCATATATATTAAAATAAAAATACCTCTTCTTTTTGTGAAATATATATCATAAGCTCTAATTTGTTGATGCCCAAAAGAGAGTATTTCCATAATCAGAGAAACTAGCTAGGAACTAGGAAGACCGATAAATACTATCAAGTCTGAAGTTGTATTGAAATCTATCATCCCTTGACTTGGTCTCCCTATGTTGTCCTTATCCATACAGTGGATGGCTGTTTTTTTCGGGCTCATACGCATATATCCAAGATTCGTCACCTGTGTATATGTTATACACAGCCTTTGATGCACCACAATTGTATTTCTCAAGCATTTCTTTGCACCAATTGACATGAACATCTTTTTGAGCTTTTGTCAAATTATGCGGGATCCAAGGAGAACAAATTTTTTTCACAGCTAAATGTTCATGTTCTAATCTTATTGATGCTCATCAAACTAATCCCCAAGGATACCTCAATCTCATGGTATGTCACATGACGATCTTCCTTTACTAGTTCTTGCACAGCATCAATGTTTTTTGACTCAACTGATTTTGGACGACCTTCACGACTCTCGTCGCTGAGCGACTCTTGGCCTTGATGGAATTGTACTTATACCAGTGTTTCACAGTGGCAAAGGATGGGACTTCATCACCAAAAGTGGAAGTAAGTTGATCAACGCCTTGATAATCCACATCGAAAGTCGTAAAAAATCATCGCATGAAAGTGTTCACGAGGTAACTCCATTTTTTCACCGAGACAAAATTTTCGAGTCAATGTAAACAACACAAATTGAGATCAAAAGGCAAAATGTCCTGAAGAAAGTTAGCTTCAAAAGAGTCAAATTTTCAGATGGAAAGGTCAGATGGCGCCTAAATCACAGTGTTCCCAATGCTCAAAATATTATATCGATAGCAACCCTTGTACTAATCAAAGATGAAGAGATTTGGATAAGATGGAAGGGATGCATTGAAGAATTCAACCAAGAGTTCAACCACTTAATTATAGAATAAATAATGATAGTATAAGATGAACAGAGCAAGGAAATGCTAAGAAGCAATTCAACCAAACCATGAAAGACCTGAAGGACAACAAGTTGGCAAAATAAACAGAGAAATAATCAAAGCACTCAAGTTTAAAGTGAAGGAATCCCTCAATAGAATAGTCAAGGATAGCTATGGCAGTAGAAAGCTAACAAAGGACTTCAAGAAGAATGTGTTAGTTGCAATACTAAAGAAACCAAGAACTGAAAAATATGAAGAACACAACATTCAATGTGTTATCCAATGCCTCAAAAATGCTTACTCTGATAATTGGTCAAAAATTAGAAGGAAAGATAGAAGAAAATATCAAGGAATAAGAGAGCAAATACTTGGCTTAAGGGTACTGTCCAAAAAAAATTATACATGTAAACAAGCTATTATCTGTGGAATTAGAGAAGCCCTTTAACAATTTAGAATGGAACAAGATGTTCAAGATACTAGAAGTACTTGAAATGGGCTATGATAACAGAAGAATAGTCCATCACCTATACAAGAATCATACAACAACCACACAAAAGGAAAATAAAAGCCAAATAGCAAAGTATTTAGGCAAGGATACAACCTCTTGCCAGCACTTTTCATCATATATTTATCTAGGATAGGCACTAAAAGAAGCATAAGAATTGGGCATCAAAGGAGTCAAGGTGAGTGGTGTAGAAATTAACATGTTTCGGTTCACAGATGACATTGAAGTACCTGCAGAAATACAAAAGGACCTGAAAACAACTCTGAATGTCATGGACCAAGGACTTCGGTGATATAATATGCACATCAACCTGGAGAAGAATAGAATCACTCTGTGAGGAAGAGTGAAGCTAAAACCAGATATTCCAATTCAAGGAGTGACACGAGAGCATGTGGAAGCCTTCATCTATCTGGGCAGCAGAATAACTTGGGATGGAAGAAGTTGGACCAACATCAAGCAAAGAATAGCTCAATGTAAGAAGGCACTCATGATAAAGAGGCAACTAATATGTATGTTTGTGAAACCTGAGTTTGCAAATAATGAAGCATGAAAGATCTTGTGCTTTCTTGGCATATCTGTTGAGTGAAATCCTTTTGGGTCTTTCACCAGGTTATTGTCTCCATTGCTGTCACATTTTGAAAACCGACTCAGTCATCATCCTCGGGGCTTCTGAAACATCAGCAGCAATGGAGACACTGACTTGGAGAAAGATCTGAGAGGATTTCACTCAAAACAAGGAAGCAGTTCATTAAAATTACTGTATGGAGCATGGCACTCTATGGTTCAGATAAATGGAGCATTAAATTTCAAGAAACTGTAATGGTAACTTTAACGGAGTCACCCGCTATGTGTGCATTATAATGCAACCATTTCAGAGAGTAAAAATCATTCGCCTTGACCGGGATTCGAACCCGGATCCCTCGATATCCGGCCGAGTGCTTGAACCAATTAAGCTACCGAGACGTCCTCTTACACTCTGAAATTTTGGGGGCTTTAAAGCCCCCAAAATTTCAGAGTGGCTGAACTCTGAGTGAGTGGCTGAGAGTGAGTGAGAGGCTGAATTTCAGAGTGTAAGAGGACGTCTCGGTAGCTTAATTGGTTAAAGCACTCGGCCGGATATCGAGGGATCCGGGTTCGAATCCCGGTCAAGGCGAATGATTTTTACTCTCTGAAATGGTTGCATTATAATGCACACATAGCGGGTGACTCCGTTAAAGTTACTATTACAGTTTCTTGAAATTTGTCTAAGGTATGAACAGCCTAAGTGTTTGAAATTGGCTTTATTAACATCGTGGACTGTGGCGCGTCGCGCACGACTACGAATGCCTGTGACATTGTATGTACGGTATTTCGTCATAACATCTTGTTCCTTTAAAGCCCCCAAAATTTCAGAGTGTAAGAGGACGTCTCGGTAGCTTAATTGGTTCAAGCACTCGGCCGGATATCGAGGGATCCGGGTTCGAATCCCGGTCAAGGCGAATGATTTTTACTCTCTGAAATGGTTGCATTAAAATGGAGCATTGGAAAAGTGGACTAATGAAGAAAAGAAATCTTTGAAACATTGTGCTGGAGGAGAATGTTGAAGATTAAATGGTTGGACAAAGTTATGACCGAGAAAGTGTATAGAATAGGAAAGGACTGCATAGAGAACTCTAGAGGAAAGAAGAACTACATGGCTTTGTATGGTATGGCTTTGATGCACCTTGAGGCAAAATGTATTAGTTAGAAACATACTAGAAGGGAGGGCTAAGTACACCAAATGACAAGTACTTAGTACAATTCAAGAAGGATATAATACAGAAAAATAATCAGGAGGTTAGGGAATCAATATTGAATAGAGAAAAATGGAGGACTACAGTAAACTAATCTTAAATTTGAAATACTGATGACTACCATGTCATCTATTACTGACAACCCTGATTCTCCATCCATTAAATACCCTTACTTGTGTAGTCTGAGTTGTATCCGCTAGACCACTTCCATCTTCTATTATATGATCATTAATTTTATCAATACACCCTTTTGAATGCTTTGTTTAAATAAGAGAAACACACAAGTACATGGTGGTTACATTCTACATCCATTTTCTTCAGTGATCTCAATACTACTGTCACAATACCAACCCTCCATTTTCTAAACCTATACAAGTGCTATCAGTGGACTAAACCAGTAAGCTTTCCCTCTCATCACAATCTTTCAGCTGCCACAATTTAGTGCTAACGAGGTGACATTTGAAATTCAAGAAGCTAAAGAATAGAATGAAGATGCAATGAGAGTAATGTAGAGTGAGGGAAATTGAGTTAAGATTGGAACTCCAGGGAAAATTGGAAAATGTAACAACATAGAATGGATCAAAGAAAGAAGACAGGAAATGAAACTGGAATTTTTAGTAGTGTATAGAAAACTATATACCAATAGAAATCTGTCAAAAGGAAACCATTGGTCGCAAATGAAGTACTAGACCGAATGGAAGAGAGAAGAAAGAGCAAAAACTCAAGGACTAAGGGAAAGAAATGGAATCAGCCAAAAACCAAGAAGAGCCAGAGAAGATTGGATGAAAATACTGGATAAAGTAACACATAACAGCCTTGTCAAGGGAGTGTGAGACACCATTTTAATGAATGCACAGCAAATATCAATTCCATTTGGGATAGCAGTGGTTAAATTCTTCCTGAAAATTAAAACAAAGCAATGAAATTGAAAGAGTATTTGGAAATCTTTATGGTGGTAGAGAAATTCATTCTAGAATAGTAATGCAAGAAGATAATACAGGGGAGAATGATGAGACAAGAGACTATACCCTCAGGTCTGTATTTGACCCTCCAGTAAAGGATATAGGGGCAAACAAGGTCCAGGGATTGACAATATACCTATGAAACTAATAAAAATGTTAGAAAATAAAATCCTGACACAACTAAACAACCTAATATGTGATATGCATATGAGAGGAGAAATTACAATGAACATTAATAAGAATTTAATCTTCCCTGTACCCAAACAGAAAAATATGAAAACTTATGAATAATCAATCTAACAAATAATGCATTGAAGATTCTGGCATGAATGGGAATGATGATGGGAAGAATGAGATGATGGTAAAAAAAGAATCTACTCAATAATGATGAAGAAAGGGGAAGAGTACATAGCTAAATGAGGACCAATTTGGATGTATGAGAAGAAGATGGGGTGCAAGAGAATCTATTCTCACTCTTACTCTCACCATGGAGAAGGTGATACAGAAAGATAAGATTATATCATATTCCTTGATCTGAAGAAAGCATTATACAACATAGACTGAGTATGTACTACATATTCTAAAGGAAATCATAATGAATTATAGTGGTGGGAGAATGATACATGCTTTACATATGGTTGATACATGTATCAGACAGGAGTAATTAGATGCAATGAAAGCAAGGAAGAAATTAAAGAAAGAGATTGGCAGGATTGCTCATGATTGGAAAGGTAGGATTGCTCATTATTGCCTTAGATATGTGATATATATATAGAGTGTTGCAAGTATGTGGCATAGTATTCCTTCCCTGGCTCTTCAGAATTTCTCAAATGACCAAAGACACAATGTTGCAAGTATAGACATAGTATTCCTTCTCTGGCTCCTAAAGTTGGGTATAAAAGCCTTTGGTCGTGGGGTGAAAAGTAGTCGGTAGGTTATCTGGCAGTGACCAGTGGGACACAATGCTTCAGCTGTGTTGCGCTTGTTGCGAAAGCATGTCCTATTGCTGACTTTTCAATGGACAAGGGTCGTACCCGTGTTAGAGTGTCTGTGACAGTGTTCGCCGCTCCTGCACTCCTCGTCAGACCTTACCTTCAGACGAGGGACCGCGTCTATCCTGCCCTTACCCCATCCCAGGTAATGTTCCCCCATGCTAATGTTGTCCATTCTCACGTTAGGTTACCAAGGGTCTAGCCATCCATAATACTCAATTGCTTATACTTATGTCAATGGTGTAATGTGTCTGATGTTGCATAATACACGATGTTTTTGGTACGACTCGGAGTACTTAATGTGACTTTTTCACAATACCCTCTGTGTCACACACAAAATGGCCCTTGCGACAGGAGGGAGAAGAAGACCTAGGATGAACCAACTACCAGAAGCAGCTAATAGAAAATGTTGGTGCAAGGAGCTATGAGGAAATGAAGAGATTATTTGAGGCAGGATAGTTTGGAGACCTGCTACAAGCCAATCCTTGGATTGACAATCTATCATGATGATTATGTTTTTCACTAGGAATTTTCTTGTATTATTTAGTTTCAATCTCATTTTTGATAGAAAAATACACATTTACTAAAAATATAATTATCTACAAGTATTACAGAAATTATTCACACAAAGATTACAAAATGTATTAAATAAAAGGGATGGTGCAGATGAGAAGGGACACACATAGTGAGTCCTCATTAAACACAGTCTTCCCATTCCTTCCAATTAAAGAGTGGAATATAAGAGATAAACAAGCACAAGCATATAAATTAATTTGGAGAAAGATTTTGATAGAGTTCGATGGGATAAATTAGTGGGATTCTGAAAAAGCATGGGATTGATTGGGGGAAATGAGATTGACAAAAGATCTCTGTATCTCAATCAGAAAGTCAGAGTAAAAATAGGTTGGTTGACAGAAAATATTGAAATAGGAAGGGACCTGACTAAGACAAGGATGCTGCCTGTCATCAATTCTATGTAGCATATATTAGGAAGAGATGGTTTGATGGAAGTAGAGGAGCGAACATCGGAGGCATTTGAGTGGAGCATATCAGGTTTGTTGATGATACGGCAGTAGTGACAGATAGTAAACAAAAAGTCATAGAGATGTTGGGAGGAGAACTAAGTGGCCAACCTAAGGAATATGGAATGTTGATAAGCAAGGAAAAGACTAATAGTACGAAAATAGGAGGTAAAGGTGAATGGATTAGCATTACATTTGAAGGTGAATTGATTCACAAAGTAGAACTTTAGGTATTTGGGAAAAGTCATCACTGAAGACATGTCCTGTTCCAAGGAAATCAAATCAAGAATAGCAAAAGACTGATTCAATAAGAAGAAGAAACTACTATGTGGACTTTTGGAAAAGGAACTGAGAAAGAGATTGAAAAATTATGCATCTGGAATGTGATGTTGTATGGATCAGAGAGATGGACTTAGCAGAAAGATAAAATGAAAAGAATAAAGTCCTTCAAAATGTTGATCTGATGGAGGATGGAAGGAATCAGATGAGAGGATAGTGTGAAGAATGAGGAGGTGCTATGAAGAATTTGAGACTTGAGACAATTGGGAGAGAAAATCAAGAAAAATAGATGAATTGGTTAGAACATTGTATGAGGAATCAGTGCTTACTGAAGATTGTGTTAGAGTGAATGATTGAAAGGAAGAGGGTGAAAGAGGTGTACGAAATTGGACAAAATTAAGATTCGAAGAAAGTATGAAGAAACCAAGAGAACAGAACCTACCATGCTTGCAGAACAAACCAAGAAGATGATATAGGAGAAGCCCTCATCCTCGGCCATCTTGAATGGACTATGGATAAGGGTCAAATACCCTGACAGCTGAGGGCAATCTGGATAAAAACTAGAAGATGTGGTTGAAAAATTTTCTGATATACTTGAAGATATTATAATTGAATGGTGATAAAGGAAGTCCCAAGAGATGTAGTGTTTTGTGCATATCATTCTTTAGAAAGGGCTTCAAATTTATACTTCATTTGATTTGAAAAGTGCTAATCAATGGTAGATAAATTTATTTTTGTATGTCTAATAAATACCATGCTCCAAGACAAAAATGGTGATATCAAAGATTTTAATTCTTTATAATTCATTGCTGTTATGGCCCACCTCTTGCTGAATTTGTTGTGGAAATAAAGAATAAGGCTGTATTGCATGAATTCGATAAGCAAGAAGGTAAGCTTTTGAGGGATATTTTATTAGCTGGTGTGCAAGATAAAATGCTGTAAGTCAAGGCAACATTGTCACAAGTTCAGGAAACTGATGAATGTTGATCAATGGAATCAAGTAGGCCTCAATCGAAAAAAAATCAGAGAAATAAGAAGATAATAGCCTAATTGTGTTGATGCTGTTGCCACTAAAGGAAGTCTAAACCAAGGTGATAGTCAACAGTCTAGGTTATTGTGTGCCTATAATCATGGACTTGAATGCAGATGTCTAGTGATGTATAAAACCTGTGCTAAATCTTCTTGCTAAGGAGATTGAATATGTGGTTATGCAAATTAGCAAAGAAACACTTTTACAATGGGTCATTCTATGTCAATGAAACAATAAATCTGGCAGCGCCCCCTCAGATTTTGCTCAGACTGTCAAGGCTAACAAGTTGACATCTATCCAAAATTGACTCTCGCATAAAAGTTTTGTGATTAAATAGTTGTACACATTTAACGTATCATTGAAAATTACATCAAATTGTCTACAAGATCAGAAATTAGTCAATATAATTCCAACATTTTGTATTATAAAATTTTCAAAAAACCTATGATATACACAAGAAAATATTTTCAAGAGAATGTAAAATAATCGCTAACTGCTTAAACAATGGGTAAATGTTCAAAATGTAACATCTCAAAGATGAATTTTTATTAAATTGATGCTGGTGATAGTTTTTCCTGTTTCACCAAAATAAGTTTGCCTTGAGATACAAATGAGCTGGTTAACAATTAAAGGTGATAATCAGCGAATATAACTGCTGTAACCAAAGGCTATCATGCCAACTTAAGGCATTGGAATTATTGCACATTTATTCTTTCTGACGCCAGAATTATTTTGCAATCATAAATAGCACAGATTAAATATCATAGGAAACTGCAGAATTCAAGACCTAGGCTGGATTACAAGACAGAGCAATATTATTATTATTAAAAAAATGATTTCATTGAAATGAACCTGGAAGTGGTTCACACCAGATAGGTTTGATTTCATGAAATCAATGACCTCACTATAACAACAAATGGAAGTGAGTCTTCTATCTACTCCACTGGATTTTCCATTTCTTCCTTCAGCCACACATTAAACTCTCATCTGATAAGGGCAGATTTACATTACCATCTGCTCTTTAGACAATGGAGTAGAAGCATGAAAACATTAAATGCCAGCTACAGCAGGCAGCATAACAGCCAGCTACAGGAGGCAGCATAACAGAGTCTCTAGGTCTGGATGCTCATTATTTTTCCAGTCTGGACATAAGAAAATGAAATCTTCTTAATTTTGATTTTGGATCACTGGCATAGCTCCTTTACACTGTATTCATTTTCATATAACAGTTGCTAATCACTTCACTCTACCTACTGAGCCATTGCTAGGGAGTTGGAAGAATAATGCCACTCTGCTGGAATGCCGAATTGCTACTACTGAGATTCATCGTCGTTTGAAGGCTGTTTATGGTGACGATGCTGTTGATAGGTCTACTGTAAATCGATGGGTGGTAAAATGTCGCGGTTGCGAGCCTGGAAAAGCTGTAATTTTTGATGAAACACGCAGTGGACGTCCGATAACTGCCACAGACGATAAACATCGCAAACTCGTCGACGATATGATTCAAAATGACCGGCGAATCACTCAAAAGCATATCGCAAACCATATTGGTCGAGTTTGTCGAGTCAAAGGCAGCCTGGCACCAATAATCTTGCAACATGACTACGCTCGTCCACACACCACGCGCGCAACTGGAGAGATTCTGCGAAACCTGAAATTTGGACTGATTCCACACCCTCCTTATTCCCCCGATCTTACGCCTTGCAATTTTTAGTTTTTTCCTCAACTCAAGATACACCTCAAGGGCAATCATTGCACCTCGGAAGAAAAGGTGAAGGCAGCTGTCAAGTCCTGGATTGGAGAGAAGTTGGAAGAGTTTTACAGTGACGGAATGAAAAATCTTGTTATTCGTTGGGAGAAATGTGTTAGCCTTTACGGTGATTATGTTGAAAATAAATATACGAGGGTCATCCGGAAAGTAGTACCCGTTCGTGCCGCATGAAGTGCTGACGACGCGAGTAGCCGCTGGACGAGGTCAGATAGCTTCAGTGGCTTGTCTGCCTTCTCTGAGCCAAGTTGCGTGACGCTAGCATTGCCTGTGTTGTTTCTGTGATTGTTTACAATGTTTAAAAAAATTGAGAACGCCGCCAGTTGTGAAGTGAGGGCAGTGATTAAATTCCTCAATGCAAGAAACGTTCGCCCATGTGATATTCATCGCCAATTAAAGGAGGTGTATGGAGACAATGTAATGGACGAGTCGTCTGTTCGGCGGTGGTGTCGCAACTTCAACATGGGGAGGGGGAACACACACGACGATGAGCGTTCGGGGAGACCGTCTGTCATTACAGACCAACTGGTGAGCTCAGTTGACGAATTCGTGAGGAACGATCGGCGCGTCACAATTGATGACATCTGTGAGCATTTTCCCAATGTTTCTCGAACAATTGTTCATGAAATTGTTAAACACCATCTGCATTATGCAAAAATTTGTGCAAGATGGGTCCCTCGCATGCTTACTGAGGAGCACAAAGCCAAGCGTATGGCTGCAGCACTGACGTTTTTGGGACGTTATTCTGATGAAGGAGACTCTTTCTTGACTCGCATAATTACTGGTGACGAAACATGGGTTTGTTATGCATCACCTGAGAGTAAACGACAGTCAATGGAGTGGCATCATGCTCATTCACCAAACAAACCAAAAAAATTCAAGACAGTTCTGTCCACCAGGAAACTCATGGCAACCATTTTCTGGGATCGACGAGGTGTATTGCTTATTGATTTTATGGCCCGTGGAGACACTATTAATGCCAATGCGTATTGTGAAACATTAAAGAAATTACGGCGGGCAATACAAAATCGGCGGCGAGGTCTATTGTCTACTGGTGTCATTCTCGTTCATGACAATGCCAGGCCTCATGCAGCTGGGATAACACAAAAACTTTTGCAGCAATTCAAATGGGAAACTTTCGACCATCCACCGTATAGCCCGGACTTGGCCTCTTCAGATTTTCATCTCTTTACAAAGCTTAAAGACTTTTTGGCAGGAAAAAGATTTGACAGCGATGAAGAACTTACAGAAGGAGTGACCCTGTATCTCAATGAGCTGGCGGCGAAGGACTATGCAGCAGGAATACAGAAACTTGTCACACGTTATGACAAATGCCTTAATTTGCTTGGAGATTATGTTGAGAAGTAGTTTAAAGTATCCTCTTTCAAATAAAATTTTTTATGTTTGTTAATATTTACTTTTGTGTCTTTATTTCACGAACGGGTACTACTTTCCGGATGACCCTCGTATGATATTGAAACGTAATAACTGTACTATGATGTACTTTTTGCTCAATTCTACAAGCATGTGTGCATTACTTTTCAGCCTACCCTCGTAATTTTATTTTCATGAAGCACCTCATATTCTAAACTCTCAGCTTGCAATTAAATTCCATGAAATTATATTGAAAATAATTTTAAAGTAGAACTGGTAAATATTTTGGACCAGAGCCTTGTTTACAATGTGAAAAGTAACAGCTTTCAAAAGGTGCGGTACACTGCATAAGAGACGAGCAATTCGTTTATGAGGGACAAAATGGCAATCCTATTCACTTTATTAGCTTTCCAATTTTTGCTCCAGCAAACATCAGTTTTATGTTTTGCTGTAATAAACATACACCCACAATATGGACTCCTGGCAGTCCAGCAAGTACGCAAATTTTTGTGGACCCTTACAGTAAGTACAAAATACTTGACAAACTTAGAGAATCAAAATTTTGTTTTTTTCTCTCTCTCTTTAAAAAGATGAAAATTTTCCTTCGCATCCCCTAGAATTAATTACTTCCCCGTACTTGACAGTCTGCTCCTTTTTCCTTCTTTTACTCTCACAAATTCACTTTATTATTCCCGAGCTTTCATGAATTTTGTTGCTGAAACAAAGCCGCTCTCATTATTAATTCCCTCTGATACTATTCTGTGTTAATATACGCTGCACTTTTTAGCACACTCATAGGCTGAATTAAAGTTGACTTTATGAGAAGCTAAATTCAGCTTTACCAACGTAGGGTTTGAAAAATTATATAAATACAGCTTTCGCTCATCTTTTAGTCAACAAATTAAAGAGACCCACGTTTCTCTTATCTTCAGATGTGCATGTATGATCAAGTGTGTTACAAATACGTGTGGCTGCCCCTGATATTAGTGGTCCTTTTTCAGGGATTTAATATAATTACACAAGGTGTATCCACATTACACCAGTTTCTTCTATGTAACATTTTTTCCGGAACTACTGAGTTACATGCCTTCCAACAAAAGTCAAGCGTTTTCACATTCTGCCCCGAAGGTGAATGCCTTGGTTAAAAAAAATACTCTGAAATAGGACTAGACTTGCAGCACGATGCCACAAATAGCTGCATCTCAAAAACCTAAGTATTCCACTTTTATGCATGTAAACACGAAAACCTTATGTCAAATATATTATAAGTTATTATATAAATCGACACGTTAAGTGCTACTCCCTTGTCCCTGTAATGTAACCTATCATTCCATTGTCAGAGGGAATCCCTGCACCTTGATTCTTTGCGAAAATAAATCCTAAATAATTAAACAATTATAAGGCAAATCCTAATTAAAAAACCTTTTTTTGGATATCCTTTCCCCACAAGAAAGGTGGAACATAATTAGTCTAATTCCCATTCCCTGAATAAATAGAACATCAGAGATTATTCGCTAAAATCAGTTCTCTAAGGTTTCAGTGATTTTCTTCTATTAGATATGCAACCACTGAAAGCATTTTCAAACCCGCCTTTGGCGAGAAGGGAATACACGTTTTTCCCTATTCTTCGAGGATATGAAGCTTGGGAGATCATGATCTGGATTAGTTCGTCAAGTAATTCTGATATTGCGTCGTTTGCACAAGATATGGTTTGATTGCTCTAAAAATGGTATTTTAAATGCATTTTTATCTTCAGCTAACAAGCCCACAAAAATTAACAGCTTTCTAAAGATGAATTGAAGACAACGATGTGAACTTTTCCTGAATTTTCAAAGTTAACCTTGTAGTTAGCTAGCACACGAGAACATCAGCCGCAGCAGCCAGACCAAAACAGCCACATAACCCAGAAAGAAAATTTTCATGTGAACAATCATTAAACGTAGGTATATTCAAATCGCCCTTGTCCTGTTAACCTAAAGAAATTTAGATAAAGGCTATTGTCTATGTAATATGCACTATAGTTTCAATTCTGATGATACGTGGATTTTTTCAAAGTCCCAGCATGCCAATGTTTTCCGAAATAATACATTTCACATTAAAAATTATAATCCTTTGATCTTACTCTCCGAAACGCTATCATTTTCCCTAACAATAAATAATCTTAATAATTACGGAAATCTTTTTTGCCTGGCCTAATGTGTTCTAATGTTTCCAGGATGTATATATGTATGTGTATGAATATATATATATATATATATATATTTGGTAGGTGATGATAGAGTTCACCCAGTATTAAACCGGACGGCGTGTGATTATTCACACATCAGGGTAGGGGGGCCAGTTCCTTTCCCTGTGCCGGTTATGGTTTCCCAGGAAGATCTGGTACCCGAAAAATCAACTAGCTTGGGTGGAGCTGCAGGTGCCCAAAGTGCCTTACCCGGGAATCGAACCCGGGCCCTCCCGTCAGTAGTCCAACCTGGACTGCCGCGACCCATTTTCAGTTCATCTCACGTTTCGAAGTCTGACATGAGCCGCCCTAGTTAACCCGCTATTGAATTTGTGGGCATATGCGAGTATGGCACGCTGTGTAAGTTAATTTCGATTTTTTCAGGGCTGTAGAATCCCATAAGCCGTCAGACTAAGCTCAGCGACTAAACCGAAGGTCGCAGCTTGAATACCTCCCCCCTAAGGCACGAATTTTGAGGACCAAGCTGTAATTACTTTTTCCTTGATTTTTTGGACGGTGGGAAATGCCGTCAACAATCTGAGAACCCGAAAATTTAATTTGGCAATTGGATAGTCCGCGTGACATGATCCACCAATCACCCCAGACATTTCGTCTTTACTTTTTAAGGAATGTTCTTAAAGTAGTGGCCATTTTTTCTGGCATACCGTAAAACCATGATGATCACTAAACTTTTATGTATTTGACGTTAATAAAGAGGTGGAGGCTTAACTTACAATCAATCAATTGTTTTAAAAATTCTTTAGTCATAGGTGCAAAAAGTGAGATAAACTGAAAGAGATCTGGAAGTGACACTTTCAAAAGGAAATTATTCATATTTTGAGTATAACGAGAAACCTCTAATGGTTATATTTTGCTTAATAATGCACAGGAATTATTTTATACGATAAGGAATAATTTTAGAGATAGAATACGTGAAATTCATATTTAAATAACGAATCTAAACACAACCAGTGCTTTCATTGTTGTTACTTTCCACTGTCTTTGTTAAGACAGTGGAAGATATTAAGAGTCATATGCCGATCTTCGCCAGTTTATCTTAATATCTAAGATGTGTCATAGTCACACTGAACAATAATCTATTATGTTTAGAGCAGTCATCTATTAGTATACCTCTTTCGGAAAACTGCTTTCCATCTCAATTTACATTTGAGTGTTTATGACACAGGCGTCAAAATTACCATGGATTACTCGGGTTGGAAAAAGAAGCATCTTTTTCAATTAATTATAATTATCATTCAAATAAAATACATAAGATGGGAAATGGCGTCATGATATATGCAGCTGAAAAATATCGCGGACCATTTGTGCATTGAAGTGATAATAAAAACTAAATGTTTGAAATGATAAAAATAGCTGAATGACGACGACAAGTCAGAGAGGTCGCACCAAAAAGTCTGATATCTCTGATCTTTCCGAATATTTCCAAACTGTACTTATCACACGAATACAGGTAGACCTAAATATCAATTTATTACCACTCATGATAGTTTTTAATATCGGTATATTTACAAATTCATTCCATTTAATTCTCTATGCACGCTTAATTTTTCTAATGTAGGCGTTTCTTGAAGTCATTCCAACTACCTTTTAGTGAACCGATTCTGGAAGATATCCCACCAAGCTTTCATAAAACCTTTCAATTGAAAGCCAGGTACAATTTAGAAAACTGTTTTTTTTTTGTTTCCTATTACAATAGATGGAATGAAATGTCGACTTTCTTTAACTTGTAAACTCTTCTAGATACTGTGGTTTCCAAGTGTTTTCGGTAAGTGAAAAAATATTGCATTTTAAGTGGTCACCTCGCGAGAGCCATTTGACGCTTGATTGGCACAATAGAAAACATAAATATAAATAGAAAACATGCCAAGAACATACACATTTCAGAAAGTTAAAGCTCACTTGGTGTCCCACCAACTTAATTTCTTGAATACTTGGCTTTCCAAAAACAAAGTTTGTGGAAAACGAAGTACATTATTATTATTGGTATTCTACCAGTTAATGCAAAATTTTACCTTCCTCCTTTACAGCGTCCAACATGTATATTCTGTGCCTATTTATTCCTAGCTTGCCTAACGTCTCCCTTATATCACAACCTTCAGCATACCATCGCCAATCAAAATCATTCGTATCCATATTTCCTGCCTACTTTGGAACTCACCCAACAGTCCCCTATTCTCCCCCATCCAGCCTAGGGAAGTGACTGCTGTGATTTTACAAAACAAATATTACTGAAATGTCCCGAATTGCATCAAAATCACTGCGTCTGACGGTAAATACTGTCAGATAACTTAGCAGGAATTATTTTTAACTAAAGGATAAAATGAACATTATATTCACAATGCTCTTGCTGAAAAGATTAATTAATATGCATTAATTAGCGAACACGATATTTAGTGGAAAATAAAGTAATAGTGTGACCTCATAAAGAGATGCTCAATTGCGATAGTTTCGTGAGGCCCGCTTCTTACGGATTCAAAAATCCACGAAGACAATTTCCCTGAAATTTTAAATCAATAGCTTGCCAAGAACCATCCAACTTGCCTGTGTACTGCATTGGCTTTGACACTGCTGTCTGTACCCGCTTGAGACTGGAATGCTCGCCTTAATTTTATATTACCCACGTTCCTACCATACTGAGTCCCATAAGATCCAAGATGAAACCAGGAATTTAAACACACTTGTTATTCATTGACATTCGTCCCCCACAATTTATAAGGCAGTCGCCTCGACGCCACTCCAGGAGATGGACTGCGATAGCAAATCTTGCGAGATAAAGCAAAACGAAGATCAAATTAAAACCATTGCCAAAATAGCATTATGAACGTGTCGCGTTTTGCTAGCGTGAGGTAAACAAACAATAGCATTTCGTTAAGGAGCGCATCTTCATTCGCCGGGAACGAACAGAAAAAAAGGTTTCACATTTCCTCTCTGTCGGTCATCTACTTCGTAACTCTTTATTTCCGAAATTTCAAGAGAGCCACCTCAGTTCGCGGACAAAGATATTCGACTGTCTCACAAAAGAATTCTCTCGAAAACTCGGAATAGAGAGAAAGATTTGAGGCGGATATCTCGGGGAAGGTCGCGTCGTAGGACAATGCTGTGCGAAAACGCCTTGAGCTCCTTGGAAAGAATAAAAGCCTCCCAAACTCCCACCACCACCACCGCATTTCTTAAGGAGCGTGATCCCTTAGGGAATACCATTTTTATATTAAACGATTAGGACCTCCCCGCTCACCTCCTCGCACGTCTCATGATATGGCTAAGCGATTTAATTTTAATACAGTGGAAATTTCGACGAATTGCGATGTGAATGGGTGGCTTCTTATTTTACAAGGCGCACCGCATTAGGATGAAGGGCCAACAGCATAATATGTTGCGATAAACTCATTCGTAGCCTCCCTCTTGTCGACTTCATCAAGATTATCGATTCGCAATATGGACAATAACTATATTTTAGGTATGCTCGCTAAACACATGATATATACCCTGATAGGTTTGACATTTTTTTAAACTTTATTCAATGTTTAACCGCTAAGAAGCCTAGTGGACAGACCGTTTCGTTACTGAAAGGAGGAAAGAAAACTCTTCTACTACATTGACTTTGAATGGAGGATCCCGGGTTCAAACCCCAAGTTGCGCCTTCGAGCAGTTTCATCTTAAGTTCAAACACTTTCGTTTTTTGGATAGCAGTACTACATGGGAAATCGCAGGAGGCATAGAGGAAAGAACTAAGCGTGTAAATGTTGCCTAGCCTGAATTTTAAATTTTACAAGTCGCTTAACGGCGCATTCTCGTTTCAAAACAACCTCCGTGTGGTTTGCCGCAGTTTTGACTGATAATACACTTTGAATTTTGCACAATCGAAATTTTCATCCCAGGAAATTGAAATATTTTAGGACTCAATGTCGCATGATAATTGCAGCATCACGCACAGCTCTGTCACCAGAAGGAGAGTCACAAAAGCAAGTGCGGGGTGAAGACAGTAAAATGCGTCAGCTGGTGGGAGTATACGAGTATGGGGAGAAGGGTAAATGGAGAGGAGAAAGGGGAGGATAGGGATGAAAGAGGGGGACGTCTCACGTGTGTGTTCCTTGCAAAGGAACTCCCTTTGCGACTCTGTTCACTTCTCCCTCCTTCGT
Source organism: Hetaerina titia (assembly GCA_037158775.1). Taxonomy (NCBI): domain Eukaryota; kingdom Metazoa; phylum Arthropoda; class Insecta; order Odonata; family Calopterygidae; genus Hetaerina; species Hetaerina titia. The sequence continues at coordinate 86,678,433 of CM073769.1, read as the reverse complement.
CCCTTCCGGCTTCAAATGAGAGGCGGCCCTGCTAGGAAGCAGGACAAGAGAACTCCGAAAAGGAAGAAGGGGGTGAGAGCAGAAAGAAAAAACCCGAGGGGGGCGCGGTGGAAAATAGGGACAAAGACTGGAATGCGAAGAAGGGAAGAAGGAGAGTGAGGGAGAACGGACGCTGAAGAGGGATGATGGACTGGAAGGAAAGAAAGCGGTGAGAGGCGGTGTGAGTAAGAGAACACCCCCCCCCCCCGAAGTGAAGGGGGCGATGTTGAGTGAAGGGTGATAATGGATTGGGGGAGGAAGGCTGAGAGAGATGAACGTAGCCGGGCAAGGGCCAAGTGAGTGAGACCACGGAGGACTGAGGGCACACATGCACTTCGTTTCTGAGGGCAAGAGTGACGCGGGGAAAAGTTGACCTTGGTTGGTCCAAGGAAGGACAGGAAATCGAATTCTGTACAGTCAACCAATATGCTGACAAGTACCGTGTTTGGTCCAACACCAAATATGTCTCGGTGGGCCAAATTCAACCGGTCGAAGGATTCTTTCTCGAAACCATTATGCCAAATTTGGATTCGTTCGGTGAGGTTAATCCCGAGTTGGACAACAAAATTTTCGTTCGGCGTTCAAAACACAGGTATTTTTTTCAAAGTGCGAACAAAAAAATAACTTCAAACTAAAGTAGGTTCATAAGTACCGACTACCGTCGATATATATGTAAGTGCCCTTTTTCCGGGTAAGCAATCACGACACATGCAAGCACACGAACGTTTACGAAACACTTCACGAAACATTTAACAAACTGAAGAACGCCCGTCCATATTACCAGAAAGACGTTGCGTAGTATTGTAAAACGTTACGTTGTACTGTGAGTTTTTGTTATAATCTCATGCATAATTTGAAATCGGGTCTCTTCAGTGACGATGCTAAAAATGTATTAATAGCCCCATCCTATTAAGATAGAAGAAACTTCAGTTTGAAGTGCATAACTGGTGTGGTATCTTCCCCTGCCAGACACCCTATTGGTGGCTTGCGGGGTATCATGTAGATGTAGACTATCGAGTCGTGTGCGCGGTATCAAAAGGCATCGGAAATGTTCATAAAAAATGCTTCCCACCAAACTAGACACCTTATTAGAAATGGTGTGGCATTGGCTCAGTCTACTGCATGAATCCAGAACATGTTATGTACTATTGAATTTCATATTGTCTCCTTTTGCCGTTCAAACAGTAAAACTTTAACAAAATAAACAATTGTGCCTGCTTAAAATAAAGCAATCATACTATTGCTACATAAATACCCCGCGATCCACCAAAAAGATGTGCAGCAGGGTGTGTAGACTTCAGGTGGAAAGGGTAAGGCATGAGGGAGAGGGAGAGTATTTAAGGGGTGGAGAATAGGGAACACAAATATCCAATTAAAATCCCTTATAAGGAAGTGCGTCGTGGTACACACACATATGCATGCTCGCGGCAAACTTAGTTGTAAATAAGTGTTAATAAGTCATAATTGAACCCATTAGAAACATTCTCCGTTGTATTAAATAAGAGGGAATAAAACTGAATATTAACCACTTATACGATGGACTGCCACATCCTAAGACAAGTCATGAAGAATTAGACAGCAAGAAGGGGAACATTTTTTAACCTACAACACTACAAACTTGAAGTCCCTACCCCTGACGCCGCAGGTTACATGCAATGTATGTGATTCCACCATTTTTAATGGGATTCCCTATTTGTGTTTTTGGTTTAGTCTATGGAGTGGTTTCTAAGAGTATAATATTCTTAATGTATGCGACGGATTTTGCATTAATGATGTCCGATCGCCCCTTCCACTTCCCTTTAAGTGGATCACGTGGTGCCATGTGTTTGTGGAGGTATTGGATTAGATGTAGTGTGGCGGATGAGCTAACATCCCCTGCCACACGTCCTTGCGACGGCTTGCGGGGTAATCTGTAGATGTATACAGGAAGAAAATGTGGGACCCTGCTGTTGGCAACGAACAGCGTAAAGTATCAACCCCGCGGACACGGACAAAGGGTGAAAGGAGGGGTTTGCAATTACAAAGGAAGACGGATAGAGTGTGCTTTAACATGCAGTACGACCCTGTCTGTGTTCACTCCGGTCAACAATGCGTCTAATGATCACCCATTTTTTTATTAGCTTTCCCGCAGATTTGATGTATGTGGGGCCCCTGATAAGCCGTAAATGATAGTTAAGCCTCGGTAGCTTAACTGGCTAAAGCACTCGACCGGACATCGAGGGATCCGGGTCCGAATCCCACGTTAGTAGCAATCTCAGGTTAATTTTTGACGACAGGTTGATATACAGGGAAATAAGGACCCAACTAGATCGCGAGCTACTCTCTAGAGACTTAGACACAATCTCGGATTGGTGAAAGGAATAGGGATTAATGCTTAATATAGACAAATGCGCAATTTTAAAATTTTGGAACAAAGGAAGTGGCGAACAGGACATAAACTATGAAATAGACGGTTCAGTTCTAACTACGACCGATCAAGTTAAATGTTTAGGGGTAGTTCTAACACCACGCCTTTCATGGGGAGCAAATATCAGGACAATATGAGGATCCGCTTTAAAGAAACTCGGCTTCATTATACGGGTGGTGAGGAAATGTAATGAGAAAGAAAAAAAGAGGTGTTATTTTTCTCTAGTTAGACCACGTTTGGAATATGCCGCAAGTATTTGGGATCATTGGGAGAAAATTTGGCAAAAAGAATTAGATTAAGTCCACAGAAAATCCGCCAGATTCGTTAAAAATTGTTGCAATAAGAACACAAGTGTGACAGGTCTGTAAAGGGATTTAGGCTGGGAGCCACTTTAAATACGAAGACGACAAGCGAGACTTAGACTTTTAGAAAGGTTCAGAACCAACGAGTTTAACGATGACACTAACGGAGTTATAATGGCCCCAAACTACTTAGGTAGATCAGACCACAAAGATAAAATAAGGGAGATAATGCCAGTACAGATAGATACAAATACTCATTCTTTCCCCGAACAATCAGAAATCATAATAGTAAGGAACCGAAGTCACTTTAGAAATGTTAAAAACATTAAATTTACAAGTCGGAACCAAATTAAACATTGCAAAGCTATCAGGTATATTTGTAGGTGAAATTGTATGTTAGTTGCTAGTTGGTGTGTTTGCATTTGTGTGGTTGTAAGGTTTTTTGCTTGTATGCATACCATGTTTTGTCTGTGGATTGTCTCCGACATTCGTAAATTTTGTCGCTTTTTTCTTCTTAATTACGGGTGGTGGACTAACACCCCCCGTCACACTCCCTTGTGGCGGTTTGCGGAGTATTAAGTAGATGCAGTTGTTAAACCTAGGCATTAACCCATATCAACCACTTCTAGATCAACTCCAGGAAGTTAGTACACAAAACTTGTGGATCTTTTCAAGAAATTTATCCCCCGAACATTTGTTACGATTTAGACCCAAAGCTCATCTTGTGAACCATTACGAAATACTATCGAGATCCTTTGCCTTCAATCGATCCTAATCCCCATTTGTCTCCCTTTAAATCAACGTGTTTTCGGCGAACATCCTAATCTTACTATTCACTTCGTAGTTTAAATCGTTCAACAAAAAACAAAAATAACCTGGGGCCAATTAGACTTCCCTTAGGTACACCAGAAGTCAGTCGTACGCTTTCAGAACTAGCACCGTCAATGACAGTTCCTTGTTCCCATTCTGGCAACAAGTCTTTCACCCAATTTATTGTGCTCTCAGTTATACCTACGAGGTTTAGTTTATAAATATGTTCACCGTGAAAACGCTTGTAAAATGCCTGTTTAAAATAAAAAAAATCGCATCCACTTGCCAACCACTCTCCTCGATATAAGTAAGTCCTGTGTAAATAAACCTAATTGAGTCTCACATGATCGGGCTTAACTGAATCCATACAGATAGTTACCTATGAAGTGTATGCAGTCGAGGTATCCCATTGTCGAACTGATTACAAGATGCTCCCAAATTTTGCAACAAATAAACGTGACGGAAATATGTCTGTAATTACTGGGATCTTCCTACCCGTCACCACTTTAAAAATTAACTATACATCTGCGGTTTTCCTACCCTAATTGACCTGCGAGGGATTAATTGAATATGATTCAAGAGATAAGGCACGATATTAGTAGCTGATTGATTGTTTTAACACCCTGGCCGGTATATTTGGCCTTGCCAGACCCGAGGATTTGTTGGATTAAATCTCTTTCAGATTAATAATGACATGTTCGTCCGTTGTTACATTAGCCAACAATTAGTACCATTGTACCATTAGTACAATTATTTGTTATAATTAAGCATATGTACTTGCATGCTTGTGGAGTGAAGGGAGGAAGATGTGTATTTGCATGCGTGGGAAATGATAGGATGTTTCTATGAATGTATGCACTACTATGGATTTGGGTTTGCATGTATGTGTTAGTTTTGAATCCGGTTTATCTTTATTTCTTTTTTTGGGTGGTGACCTAACACCCCCCTCCACACGCCCTTGCGGCGGCTTGCGGGGTATTATGTAGATGTAGCCATTTCTTCCTGTTAAGTGCAGCACGCGGACTATTTTTAATGAGTCACCCCATCGCTTCTTAGATTTCAAGAAGGCTAACACAAAATTTGACCCTATAGATCCCACAAACCCAAGGTTTATGCACACTTACGGATGAAGAACGATATCAAGTAAATTTCACAATTTTAAAATAAGATGGGTAGAAATAAAAATAGATACTTAATTAGGATAAATGAAATTTTGGCAGGAAATTACCAATTTTAAAGATTAGGAATATAATTGAAGGGAATATTCCACGAAAGGGACCAAGAGACATGTACATAGGCCAAATTAAGAAGGACGTAAAACAGAAAAGGTATCAGGGAATGAGGGACTTGACATTGGGTGGAGTAGAATGGAGGGCAGCAGTAAGTAAACCAATCCTAGGATTGAAATAATGATGATATATATGCGTGTGGGTATATATATAAAACCATAAACACAGTAATCAACCTGAAGGTCGGTTTAGTAGGTGATGGTAGAGCTCACCCATGTACCAAGCCCGACGGCGTGTGAATATTCACACATTAGGGTGGGGGGGGGGCAGTTCTGTGCCGGTTACGGTTTCCCAGGAAGATCTGGTACCCGAAAAATCAACTAGCTTGGGTGGAGCTGCAGGTGCCCAGAGTGCCTCGTCCGGGAATCGTACCCGGGACCCTCCGTTCAGTAGTCCAACGCTCTACCCACTGGGCCACCGCGACCCCTGTGTATATGTATATATTTATATATACATATACACACACAAATATATACATCAAATGTATAAATATGTGAGTCCAGTGGGTAGAGCATTGGACTACTGACCGGAGGTTTCGACTGACCCGGGTTCGATTCCCGGGCAAGGCACTCTGGGTACCTGCAGCTCCACCCAAGTTATGTGATTTTTCGGGTGCCAGATCTTCCTGGGAAACCAAAACCGGCACAGGGAAAGGAACTAGCGATGTGTGTGTAGTTCACACGCCGTCAGGCTTAGTACTGGGTGAACTCCACCATCACCTACCAAACCGACCTTCGGGTTGAATACTGCGTTTGTGGTTATATATAAATAAATAAATAAATATAAATTATATATATATATACATACATAGAAGTAAATAATGAAGATGTACACTCTATGACCCACGACGACGACGTGCTCGTTGAAAATACGACCGTAGGGGATCTCGGGCGCATTTCAGACGTGCAGTGGACCAGAGAATCGTTTCTCTAAGCTACAAGTCGAATTTCAAGTCCTCGGAAAACAAACATATACTATATCTCAAACAAAACTTTCAAATTCACATACTGCATAACGCAGTAACACCTACGGCATCATTTATCACCACCAACAAGCTTCGTATGTGCAAATAACAAGGGCCTAAAAACCGACTTGTAGCTTTGAGAAACGGGCTCCAGGAATACGCGACGGCACCTTCCTCCTTTGGTGACGAATAAGTGACGCGGAATCGGAAGAATAATGAGACGCGATAAAGTGAGGGGTTACGTGCGTTGTGTATGAGTTGGGGAGGGGGTGTTGTTTGCCGTGGACAAGAAAGTGAGTAAGAAGGTGGTGGCACCATCCCCAGGAGAGTGAGGGCGAGAGAGGATGAGGGATCTTCGGCAGCTCCTTCGACGGGAAACGAGTGGGGGGGAGAGAGAGAGAGGTAGGGGATGACGGCTAGAAGGACAGGAGGAAGGAGAGTAGAAGTAGGAGGAGGGAGGGGAGAAAAGAATGGAGGAGGGTTTGAGGTCTGCGGCGGAATGTGGGCGCGGAGGAAGGAGAGGAGGGAGAGGGAGGACGAAGAAGGTAAGAGAGCTGCAAGGGAGGAGGCGGTGGGATGGGGAGTATTCTCGGAGTTGGCGGGGGAGGAGGGAGAGGCCGTTCATGGGGGAGGGTGGATGTGGGTCCTTCGCGACGTGCAGAGGCAGGTGGAAGGAGGGGGAGGGAGAGGGAGGAGGTGGAGAGGGTTGAAGGGAGGGAAGGGGACGACGGCACACGGTTGCCCAGCGAGTTTCTTCAGCCCTTTCAGTCACCGTGCAGTCAGGTAGAGGGCTAGACGAGCGCGACGCTGAGCCACGGAGACCCCAGTGTAGTTGTGTGGGCTATGCTGTCGAGATAAAAGGAACCCTCCCTTTTTTTTTCTTTCTCCCTCTCGAGACCACCACCACCCACCGTCCTCCTCTTCTGACCCTCTCCTCCTTCCCTCTGTATCCCTGAGACCCTTTCTTCCTCCTTTCCCCCTTGCTCTTTCTCCGAAGACGAACAGGTTGGACTCATTCGCCGTAGGAGGACCCACGGTTGGGCTCTTTAAAAATATTTTTTCCGCGGAAGAGGTGATTGTGGTGTTTTGAGTGCTTCACTTGAGACTCCAGGATTGTGTCCGCTTCGATCGCACATATCTGGTTTCCCAGGTGGTTATTTTGGAAGTACATACGTGCACGTCTCAGCAGCAGCAGTTTTTGAACCAGACAAGATGCCGTGCTCAGCCGTGACTCTGTCTTTGGCCACTATAACCGCCATCGTAGCAGTGGCGCTGCTGGCCATAGCCTTCTCCACGGACAATTGGCTCTACGTTGACGTGAAGAGGTCGAAGATACAGGTAAAATAATACATGTGGATTAAATTTCTGCTTGCCCTGAGAGGTTCGGGAAGGAAGGAAATCTCCCACGTGAGTGCGTGGCGATGGAGATTTGCCATGTCCTTCGTCGGATGTTAACAAGTCTATCATTAAAGTCATTATCGCCGATGTAAGATTCTGAGAATAGCATGGGTCCACAGTATTCCTTCGCGAATCGTGAAAAAGTTCGTCTCCCCTTTTGTCTTGAATCTGTCATTTGATTTTACCAAATTCCTTTTTAAATCTGACATCAAGGAAGAAAGTGCTAAATGTTTTGTGCGTTCCATGGAATTCACGCGGTAAAATAAAGGGGGCTTGCGCGGGAAATATTTTCATTGTTTCTCTTGGAGTCGAATTTTCGGGCAGAAGTTTAAAATAAATGGAAAATCTACAAATGAACCAGGTAAATAAATGCTCAGATGCTAGTCACAAATTGAAAGCACCTGTTCTCGTCAGCTCAAGAAATGAAAATGGCGGCCCAGGAGGAAAAATATTCGAAACTCGGGTGCCAGGCGGTTGTGATTTCATTGCTTTGGAATTTTTATTACACGTCTTGTATGCCTTCCACGTAATGCATGACGAAAAGTGGCATGGAAGCTCGGATGACCTTTAGAAATTACGGAGTATGGTATGATCATATGATGTTTGATTTATGCTGCATGAATTGTTGCTAGACATTCTAGTATTATATGTTAAGGTGCTAATCATTCTTCAGTTCGCACTAACAACAATAGTGTACGTTTCATTTATCGCCATATACTAAGTTTTCAAAACCTTCGCACGCTACTTTGTCTACGTTTGTTTCTTTAGTAATGTTTAGACCTATATAACAGCCGTTTTCAGGCTGACCGTTTCGTGGAAAGGGAGGCATTTGTTTTCCTGTGGTCAAGACCAATTTAATCAACAAACTATGAATTCTACAAATGGACGTCTCCCTTCCTTCGTACTTGACCGTGATAAAAAAAACAGCGCACTGATATTGAATTATAGCCTTTCCCTATTATTTTGTGTCCTGGTAACGTAACCTTGTTATTTGATCTTAATAATTGGATCCTGTATGTTCATTTCCATGTCGAACTTCCTGTGTTACTGGACGCTTTAGATACAGTTTGCTACACAAACCTATAGTTCCTCATTTTGTTTCCCTGTCTTTACAGACACGTGAAGTCCTTTCAAAAAGAATTTTACGCTTTCATAATTTACGCTCTATTTCGAGCTAAAACTTCCATCATTCGAACGATAAATAACTTAAATGGTCCCATGCTATGTTAGAGGACTTAAATTACGAATTTGGTTGAGAAGACTGAAAGGATCACTTCTGGGCTGAGAATGTCATCAATCACTTGTCAAGAAATTTAGTTTTAAATAATTACAGTTTAAAATAATGATATTTTAGTGTGCTATCGACTGTAGCACGGCAAAAATTTCAACTTTCGATTGGATTCGACATATCGGGGTCTATAAACTATGAATGAATCCTCATTCTAGCTTTTTCTGAAGCATCTTGTTGATATACTATATGTCATACGCTTTGTTGTATAACGTATACATTTATTAAGAATCATAGGATTTTGAGCTTTTATTGTTGCCAAGTTATTTGATATCATAATGCAAGATTAATAATTCTCTTTAACCTCACATATGTTATTCTTATACCATAAGTGGATATTTAGTTTATAAATTACTTTCGTATTATTTTTAATTTTATCAAAAATATGAATTGAGACAATCTGATAATAATAAATAATAAAATATAATATATAATATAATAAATAATCTTAACTCCCTTTAAAAATACCATTCGTTACAACGTTTCATCTATCATAGTTTAAATGTGTAGACGTAAAAATGGCAACCCAATGGATAATGAGAATGGACTTTAAAAAGCTTTTTTGGCTGTGGATATTACTATGGATGTAATTACGCATAATTTACGCATTACTATAGTACTATGGATGTATTTACGCATATTATAAATTTCAGTCCCAAGAAACCTCCGCTAAAATTTGCAAATGCTTGTGCTCCTTACCTGATCGAAAATTTCGAATTTCGTATGGTTAACAACAGAAATCTAATGGACCAACAGAACTCCTAAAATTTGCGACACACAGTCGAATAGAAATTCATGCACGTATGCTCCACATAATTTAAATTTTCCATCTGTTTAAAAAGAGAAAACGAGCATAGTAAGGCCAGTCTGAAGCTGCCTTACCTAAAGTCTATTCATTTGCTGGTGGACGTATACTTCATTTCCACGGTTTTGAATTTTTTATTTTGTGTGGCATTCATCGGGAAGTACTCGAAGTAAATAAAGGAATGGTAAGACTGTCCAGTCAACAGAGTATATGGAGACGATATTCAGCTAGCAGTGAGCTAACTGAATTGGTAGATATTGCGAGAGACAGATCGCTCTCGTTATTCAAAATTTGTTGTCGGGTGAAGGTTCAGATTGAATCGATTTTCCTGAATTTCTAGGTTTTCGACAAAGTGATCCATTATGTCAATCTCTGGGCTAAAATCTGGCCATAAAGATAGATTCTGGATGGAAAATTCTTAAACTGTAGCGAACAAACGTGTTTAAAATTTGTTTCTCATGGTACAGTTGGGGAGGCAGTTGAAATCCAGGTGTTCCCCAAGAAAGCATCATTGGTCCACTGTTATTCATTTTACATGTTAATGGCATCGTCATTATTAATATACAACTGACGGTGGAGTAATGCGTATAGACTTGTAGTTAGTATGATAGGTATGCGTTACCCAAGGACGTAGACACAACAAAGGAATGGTGCAATGTATATAAATCAGAATTTTTCAGATGTTAAGCAATCAATTTTTGGAAATTAAATAACTACTCCCCATCTTATTGCAGCATTAATCAAATAGGAATGTAATATCAGTGAAATATCTACGTGTTCTTTTTATCAATTTTTTACCTTGAAGTGAACATATACGTACAAAAATATTCGGCGAAGCAAACCGAACGTTGGGTTTAATCAAGAGGACGTTGGGGAAATTGGATGAGATAGTGAAGGAGCGTCTCGCGGAAGTGAGCGAGGATACGTCTCACTTGCTAGGCCTCACTTGAAGTAAACGGCTAATATTTGGGATCCTCATGACGTAGGCTTATTAAAAGAAATATACCGCGTCAGAACATTAGCCCAAATAACAACAACAAACATGGCAGTGTGACTGAAATGTTAAAGAATTAGAGCGGGAAACTCTCCCAATTTGAATATTATTTTGTAGGCAGAATCTCTTAATCAAATTTGGAACGTCAACTTTTTGAATATTTACTGAACATTTCAATTTACTGTGTATCCCCTGTGTGGATATGCTCCCTCCCACACCAACCACCTAACCAACCTAGCCAGAAGCTTGCAGGGTGTCATGCAGATGTACAGGGGCTCCCGACATCATAAAGCTTTGTTAAGAAACTGAAAAAATGGAATTTTTGCAGGAATATTGTCATAGGTACTGCATGATTCATCACTGCACAGTCCATTGGGTGTAAATCCGTTGAACCGCGGAGTTAATAATATGTGGTAATGATACCACCAAATAAGTGGCGATATGTGCGGACAGGGATCCTATATATGACTTAAATTCCCATTGCATAATCGGAATAAGTTTAACAGTGGAACAGTCTTGTAAATTTTCTTTCTACTTATTCGACCAAGACACGAGAGAGGAATTGGGCAACTACCTTTAAGCTCTGACTTTTGCAGGCGCATTGGAGAGAGGTTTTTTTATCGACGATAAATGTTCCTTCTGGGGCGCAACCCACTCCGTTTCGCACTCGATTGAGAGGGTTTTTATTTCACACTAACCGTATACCGATACCACCGACGCCTAGTCGTGACTTGCGGCATTCCGAGAAATTACCCAAAACGTGCGTGTGGGGAAGAGAAGTGGGAGGGGTGCACCAGAAATTCGAGTCAATCTACGCGAACTCCGAAGTTTCCACGGGACGCAGGGAGTGAAATAGTGTCAAGGGCGAGTTTAGTGATTGACCTGTACCGACACGGATACGATGATTGGTTAGTGCGCTCAATCTCATGCTGGAGCAGCTGTTCGTCCTGCTCTCTCCGTCACCCTCGTTCGCTACCTCAGCCAGCAAATGTCCCAAGGATTCCGCGTGACTCATCCTTTGCTTTTCATACCTATCGAGACTTCTGCAAACAATTGGAAAGGCTTTCGAGGGAGACAAAAACTCGATGCTGACTGAGGAAACGGTAAAGGCGATTGGAAATCGGCTGAATGGAACAAAAATCGCGGGTGAAGATGCCGGAGATAGGTTTTCTCTGGTGGTGTGCGCGCTCTTTTCAAAATTACGTGCATATAATAGCGACATGTTTTTTATCATCGCGTCTCTCGCACCTTGAGTGTTTTCTATCACCTGCGCAGTCTGCCACTTCCTGTCGTCGGCTACCCCCATGTCATCCGCTCCTGAATGCTCTGGCAAGTACTCCGTCCAAGAACACGGAGGAGCAAATTGAACCTCACCTTCTTCCTCTTTGCCTTGGGCGCCTCTCGTCAGCGTCATGGAGGAAAAAATATTCGGGGAAATCCGATGAATGAGTCCGATATGTAAACATCACCCGAGCAACGTGGCATCAGCACTGCAGCTGACAAAACATTGCTAAGAGAACATCCGAGTGATCGAGGTTTTATCCTTGGCGGACTTGGTTAATTTGAATGAAAATTAAGCGAGTGTTATACTGTACAGCACACATATGTAGGTGTATATCATGGCAAAAATGTCCAATCAGGACTCTGCCAGCGGTATTGGTAGCCAAAAACCCTAATCTTCATACGTTAGTTTTTGCTTCATTGACAGAATAGTAACATCGCGAATCTCCAATTCCTAACCTTGACGACTCCTTGTAAACCCTGCTGCATTATCAATTTCCATTTAGGCATATCGTAGGATCAATTATTTTATTGCAGAACCAAAAAACGAGGAAGGGGAGGATAGGAGATGTTAGTAGAAATCCGAAGGAGGCAGGATAGAGGATGCAGAGTATATTTTGATTGGTAATGGAATATTTAAGACTGTGATAGGAAGGAGAACGTTAGCTAAATGAGGGAAAGGGGTAGGAGGACGAAATAGGCATGTTGGATGGAATGAAGGGAGGAGGAAATATGCTGAATTGAAGAAGGGGTTATTGTAGTGTGGGCTGTTAGGTTGTGCCTTGCAAGGAAAGTTTAAGAAATTCATCGTTGTACCGCTGCATAGTCTGAATTCATCACTAACCGACCTTAAAATGTAGAATACCAATGCTAATAAATATATATACGAGTAAATTCATTTTGCATTTTAAGTATTGCGTTTGTTATTCGATTCTTTGTAGATTCTATCACTCTTCTATTTGTAATTTCATTCTCTTAAATTCGTTTACCTTGCTGAGCCGTTGGATTTTTATGATCAGTTTGAAGTGAATATAAATTGTCTTATGATATGAGCATATTCTCTAAAAATTATGTGCAGATTGTTTACCCAAGTCTTCAGGCCTCGCAATAAAGCTAAATTACGGAACGTCTTCGTCATGAAAAATTTGACAGAATCAGACAGTGGAAAACCCTATTGTGTTGTGTATGTACAGGTATATTCCTTACTTTAATCATCTTATATTTTTTGCCGGATCAAAAATAGAAAAATCGTTAGCAATACTTTAATCTGCATTGATAAAAGATTGGATATATATATATATATATATGTATATATATATGTATAATATAAGATAGGATATTGGATATTCTGTTAGTTAAATATGATCATTCTTTTGCATCTTATACTTAACTATAAGTCACCAAGAATGCAAAGATAAGCCCCTGAAGAATTGAGACAGTTATTTCCAGTTGAAGAACGTATAGTTTTAACTTTAGACAAAACTTTTTCCTGATTTTAACAGCTACTACAATTAGCATTGTTAAGAGATTAATGTTAATACTCTCTTGCCGGGTAATAGATTCCCCGTGGCCAATTCTTTTCGAATTAGTTACCCACGTTACATCCTCTAAAAGAAGGAAAAGAGATTAAAGAGCATAAGTGATACATTTAAATCAACTACGCATTATTTCGATATATTTAGGTGCTCTGTACTAAGAATCCTGCACAACAGTGAAACTTGACTCGATATCCATGGTAGTTTTTATTTATCTGGAGAGATATTTTAAAATCACCAGTATTAACCATGCGGCCGCAAGCGAAAATTTTGTAATTTCAAGAATGAAACCAGGGACGCTTAGGCGTGAGGTCGTTTTCGACTAAATATTTATTGGCACTGCCGACGGGCTTCCGAAAACTGCGAAAGAAACTTTTGTTTGGACATAGGATTATAATCCTATGTCTAAACAAAACATACCAGAAGGCCAGCTGACTGAAAGAGTAGATTTCATCGGGTTACTGTAGATGTAAATTTGGATTGCGTTAGAAAAAGCCCAAAAAATCAAGCAAATTCGGTGCAGCTTTTTCTTACTTGGTATTTCTTCGACTTGCATAGCGATATTTTCACTCAATAAACCGCGTGCATTTTCATCCTTTCATCTTAGATGTAAGAACCAGAGCAAATCGGAAAGTCGATTGCCGTACGACCACATCGCACAAAACATGCGTAAGAGCTATGAGGGAGTGATTTTGAAGTACTTTCTATTCCTCCTTTTCGTGCAACAGAAATTTCCATGCATAATTACTGACAGAAATTATTTGGCCGCAGAAAGAAACTCTAAACTCTCTCTCCGTGAATTCATTAATTAGTATCTTCAGCTCCGCTGAAAGTGCCCAAAAGCCTTCATATAAATCTAATGAGCGTGTTTAAAGGAAGGACAGAAGTTTCTCGGTTCGATACAGAAAACATATTGCTTGTTTGAGTTACATAATTGCGGATTGTGCTTTTGATGCTTCCTTGGAGGAAATAAAAGGGAATACTCCGTGCACCGTTAAAAAGAGGAACCAAAGACCGGAGTGTTGTGGTGAAAATTATCTCTGCAGAAATTTACCCGTCCATCACCAGAACGCCACGTCTCGAAAGATGAAATCTACCCTTTCATATCAAAGTCGAACATTAATGTATTTATCGAACCGTTTAATACGTCACCGTTTTCAAATTCGAATATAAACCTCGGAAAACAGCGTTGGTTGTCAACTGTTAGCCGTGACTTCCTTCTAAACTGGCAAAGAATTTAAGGTTTGCCACTAATGACAAAGAATAGAAAGGGATCGGTTTTAATAGACCTGTTTAAACTATCGATCCGATATTAATCGAATGATGAATGTTTCCAATCGACATCCCCTTAACCAAAGTCTATCCTTGGTATCGCTGGAGACATTTCCTCCTACGTACACATTTTCTGGAGGGGGTCCGTCCACGCAGGTACGTCCACGCAGAAAAAAAAAGGAAGAACTACCGATTCCCTTCCCCTTCTCGTCTCACCCCGTAACCAGTTGAGAAACATGAAGATTTTTATTTTCTCCACCGTTTCGCTCTCGTAGGCAAAAATCTCGTCAACCATGGGACGATTTTTTTTTCAATTCCTGTGCGCCCGCTCGCCTGCAGCCTTGTTCCGTTCGCCCGCGCGGGATAATATGGCCCCGAGCGTCCACCTACTGAGCTCAACAGCCTTTTCCCAGCTGGCGGCCACCAGCAGTCAACCAGCCATCCGACAGCGGGGCGTTCATTCCTCCGAGGAGGAGTCCGAAAGGGGGATCGGTGACCTATTGTTCGAGGGTCGTCCAGGGACGCCGTCCAAATTCCGATCTTTTTTTTCTCAATCTCTCTCCCCCTCGCCGAAGCGATGCGTTGAAAGGGATAGTATGAAAAGACGCCATCTCGCCCTCCCTCGTTTTTTATCGGCATACCTTATTTTTTTAACGGAAGTTTTTGTCTTTGAGATGGCACTCAAACGCGTTCTAACGGTTTATCCTCCCGAAATGAAGGAAAGGACTTCTTTTTAAGGACATAAAGACGTTTTCCTGGTTCTTCATTCTTGTATACCTCCCCCACGTTCTACTGGCTCTTCACCGATGTTCTCGAGAATTCAATCCATTTTTCTGTCCGAGAGACGCGTTAACCCGTCAACTTAACAGAAGGCAACAGTTCTTCAAACCAGTTTACTTTTTAAAGGGAGTGAATGAGCTATATGAAGAATGACAAAGAAGAGCAAAAAAATCACTAGAATTTGTGATACCGAGTCACAGGGAACTCTAGTCTCCGGTAAACTTCTCGGTGAAGTGCTGTAAAATGTTTTAAAAATCCGAAAACTCCCGAAAAATTCTGATGGTTGCGAGGACTGACTATTAAGTAATAAAAGTAAATAAATAAACAGCACTTTCATTCACTACATCATGGAATTATTCCTATTCGATAGTCGCATTTGATTGCCCGTAGAATAAGTCCGAAACAAGAGGACTTAAACGATGAGAGTTAGGAGTATGGGCGTTAAAACGTGAAGTTACAAATGCCATCCAATTATATTGCACTGAAGTTAGTTTTAGTTTTCGTCTAGCCATTTCTTTCACAGCCAATTAATTGTGCATTATAATTGAGGCCGGCAAAGGAACTTGAGATCCTTAAGAGGTACAAACCACTCCCTCAATGTAAGTTTGATAATTCGTCGTAAAATGCAAAGAGAAGACATTACCTAATATGCTGATCCTCTTCCTTTGTCTTCGTCCCTCTAAGATGACGGTTATAACAATTATCGACCTTGTCCATTTAAATATCCTTTTCCGTTTCCCAAGTGGTATCGAATTTTCATCCTTCTGGTACGAAATCTCCAAAGAATCCTTTAAAATATTTCTTTTGAGCAATGCTCTTTTGAAAAGGAAGAATACTGATTAAATGCCTGCCTACAAGGTCATGTGACCAGTGCAGAAATCCAGCACACCTCATTGTTACAATTTGAATTCTTTATTCCATCAAGAGTTACATTTAATGAAATTTAGAAAAAAAATGAATCGAAATACAGCAACGGCGCCGAGGTTTAAATCTAACATACGCCCCACTTCGCTCAGAGACGACTACGGTGACGTAATTGGAAGATGAGCAGCCCACGAATCCGCATTCCTCAGCTGCCTTTGGAGGTCGAAATTCTCGCGCAACCGCAAATATTACGGTGATGTGACATTTTTATCACCTGGGAGTGTCGCAAAAACCTGCTCCATCGATATCCCGAAGTTATTATGTCCCATATTTTTACTTCGCTCATCGGGATTGACGCACGGGCTTTATCCTCCTCGCAACCCTTATTTTCTATGTTCCGACCTTCTCAAAGGCGTGCAACAGCAAAATTGATCTGGTGACCCTGGCCACATAAGATATCTTTCAATCTTTTATTAAACGCAGCGGTGAGAATCCAGAAAGTTGATCGAATAACGGATAAGAACTGATCGGTTCCTAATTGAAGTAACCACGGAGAGCTTGCTACTGTCAAAATGCATGGATGGGCATTCCCCAGGGATCACGCTTCTGCGAGAAACGCGAAGGTAAAACAAGGTACCGTCGAACATGAAAGGGTTTCCAAGAGGTCAGGAGGAAATATTAGTCGCAGAAATGAGTGCAAGCCGATCTCATAGTTTCAAATCATTGAACGTTGGCGTCACTAAGTGGAACGGACTTGAGAAGTGCGTTGGGCTGCGGCGGACAAGGGATGGGACGGGACATTGACAGCCATATCCAAGGTACATGTAGGGGAGGTAGGGGAGGGAAGAGGAGGATGCTGAACTCTCTTTCACGGGAAAACATTTTCACCAGAATTCTCAGATCTTTGTCAGGATTAAAATATTTTTACACAAGCTTAAGGCCCCTTAAAAGAGAGAAACGAATAAGAGCACGGAAGAGCAAAAGAGGAAAGGATAATACTCGTAGAAGCAGGATTCTACGGCAAAGAAGAACCTGATGGATTTGACGTACCTTGAAATACAATGGATAAGACAGACGTAATAAAGGGGAAAATTAGAAGAAAGACCCCGTAAGGAGGACCAAGAGGAAATACCTAGGACAAATAAGGACGAAAAAGAGAAAGAAAGAGAAGAAAAATAAAGCGAAGCCATCAGTAGGGAGGGAGTTAAAACTGAATATAGAAGCATGGAGGGATGCTGTGAACAAATATTTGGATTTAAATACTAATCCTGATATGGGCACTTTTACTTCGCCGATAAACAGGAGGTCAATTTTTCTATTAGTCTCACGACTTTGAGTTATGAGAAGGTCATGGAAACTTCCTTCAGCTTACTCAGGGACACGTTTTCGGTGACTCTAATATGAAGTGATCCCTCAACTACCTGCATCTTAGAACCAAACATTTCAGAATAATTTGGATTGAGAGAAGCTGCATTTTCCCAAACATCGAAATTTTCCCGAGACTGCATTTAAACATTCAAATTAAAAAAAAAACTTGAAA
>CM073769.1:83300050-83624469 GCA_037158775.1 Hetaerina titia | reverse complement strand
TTTAAAAATATTCTGGGCAAGCAAAGTGTTTACTGATTAAAATGAAGACGTTGGAATTGGGTGAATGAAAGAGAATTTTTAGCTGGAAGGCTGTTGAAGACCGTTGAAGGAGCGCAAATGGTAACAAAGTGGAGGAGACGGTGGAAAAAGACAGACATTTTAAACGACTATTATGAGGATGGAGTATGTGGTGGAAGATTCAAGGAGGCACTATTTTAAGGTGCTAACATTTTCAGAGTTGATTCAGAAGTTCATTTGGAAACAGTTTCCAAGAGTCCTTAGAATATTACTCAATTAAGGTATACTATAAGTTGTAAAACTTACCCACATTTAGTATTTTTCTGTTTATTTAAACCCGAAATGACATACCTTCATTCAAATGTGTCGCAGTAACGCGGATTTTGTCAGAGTAAACTGTCAACTGAAAGAATGGTTAGTATCTTGGCTGATACGACACTTTTGTAAAGCAATTCATATTTTGAAACCTAAGAAAAATTAAAGAATTACAAAATTCACAGTATTTAAAATCGATATAACAGTGTTTTTGTGAATGGGAATAATTTTTTAAAGCTGCAGGTTAGCTTGCTGGTCCTTGCAATTTACACACACTGAATCTACTGTTGATAAAGGAAGTGGAGGACTTTTGCCTACATTAAAATATATGTAAACTTAAGCTATATATTAAGCCTACGTATTATTATATATTACACTTAAGGCTCTTATCCAGAGACTTATTCTACGGGTGACTTTGAAAAACTGACCCTCTATTAAAATAAATCATTATTTTTCAAGGTAAAATTAACTCTAGTAAGCATTTTCAATGTTTCTGCAGACTCATATGGAATGCTTCATTTTTTAATCCATTCAGAAACAGAAATATACATACTGATAACCGTCAGGATTGTTCGTTCGCAAGAACGGATTCCGAGAGAAAGGCATTTGGGCGTGATTTGTCGGCATGGATTTCATTCGTTTGATCTGATTTTTAAGTCTATGATTTAATTGGGATGTGGTCCTTGTTTTCGCCAGCACGTGGCTATATATGCCTTACGTTCAACTCAGCGTTTTCGAGCGTGCTCTTTATTCAATAATCACCCGTTGTGCTTCGTTCTCTTGACTGGGGCGACATTTTCAGGCATCCAAGTCCGTGTGACAATCGGAAATCCGAGTGGACCAAGGTAAATATTAGACATTTTTTCGGAATCAAAACTTGTTTCCAAATTGATTTTGATCTCCATTGTGATGGTGTCAAATATTTCATTCATTCCTTTCCAATCACCGCTCAAGATCGAGGCTGACAGGAGACACTAACGAACGAATTAAAACGTTGAAGTTCCGTAGTCCAGCCAATATTTTTCGATTGAATTCGTAGTCCATATGGTTCGGAGAAATGACGAAAATATTGTCGTGTATTGTGCTGTTCGTTGACTGGTAAATTGATTTCTCACAAAATCGGATCGATGCTGTCGTCAAGCGATAAAAGGTGCGCTCTGATTCCCAGTAATATTAAATTACAACTGAATGTGGCCGTGTGGAGACACAGAGATTTGGGAGTGGTTATTTAAAGAAAATGTTCTACAGTTAGTCTAGTAAATTTAATTATCATATTAAACTACTAAAACGCTGTATTAAATAATACTAGAAGGACGATAAAATACAAATGCAGTCTTGTTTAAAGGGAATTCGCCCGGTGGCCATCTTTTCTGGCGTAGTGAGCTTTGAATCACCTGCTGCGGAAGCACGCGTTTTTTTTCTCTGAACCTAACAAGTCGATAGACGTAAAAAACAATCGGGGGGCAATGCATTAAAATTTATGGGTTGCGAAATAATTTTTCCTTCACGAATTTTACAGCCATTTAATGTTTATATTTTTCCGTCACTGAGATTTCCAAAACTCTCGCATTATACCTCCGAAAAATTCTTCGAAGAGCTGCTTTAGTTTCAAATTCTCTTTTCGCCACATTTATTCATTACGTATCCGCTCCCATTTCTGTTTGCATCAGTATCTACACCTTGTGCCCTTATAATATAAGTCAATGCCCCGAATGCGTCAAAGGAGAGGGGGGCATACGTAAAACTTATGCACCGTAAGCTCAAGAGCGTGTAGTGGGAGGCGTTGGACCTCAAGTCATCAAAAAGAAGAGTAAGTATTATTATGGAAGAGGGACAGACTTGTATTTGCCGGTGGCAATGCTGCAAGGCGTGGATAATTCCCTTGGTTGACCCATGTTGATCTTTGTGACGTATAATTTTTACCATACGTAAATCACCTAGCTTTTTTGTCTCCGGAGGGGATACAAATTTTAGACATTTTGTAATTTTCCGACACCTTGCACAATTCCTTCGTATCTTTTCTTCACTAACTTGTCGTGGCTTCTCCGTTTCTGTTCAATCTAACACATTATTTTCCTTAAAACATCCGAAATGCTTGCGCGTCACGTCGACGCAGCGTCGACTTTAAGAGAGGTACGATATTATTCGTGGATTGATTGAAATATGCCTCCGATGTACATATTTAAAGTGGCAATCTCTTCAAGGTAGCATCTCGTACGTTCACGCAGCTTTTTTTCCACGCAAGTAACGCATTCGTCCATCAATCAAGCGCCTCCGTCTCCAAGGATTTCCCTTTCGTCTCCGCTGAGGTGTGCTATTCTTCCCATGAAAACCGTGCGAAACCATAGTCGAGGCAAAAACTCTCAATCAAATCTCCTTCCCAGAAGTTGTATTCCACATTTGAATATTATTTTCTCAAGTAAGCGCTTGATCATCAACGGTGTCACATTTCTGGAAGAGGCCAGTCAGCCAACAAAGTGGAAGTTATCCTAACCCCATTGCTACCCTTCAACCACGGACTCACCTCCCCTGGAAACCTCTCCGAAATCCCATAATGCATTTTGACTACTTAGTTCAACCGTTATCCCGAACTCGCAGTTTATATTAAACACTGCAAAAGTCAGCTTTATTTCATTCCGCTAATTCTTTCTTTCCCAATATATATTAAAAATGGTATTTGGTATTCCAGTGGATAGAGTGTTGTACTACTGACCCGGATTAGATTCCTGGCGACAACTCTGGGCACATTCAGCTTCACCCAAGATGTCGGATTTTCCATAGATGGCACAGGGAAAGAAACTGGTATACCTGCCCACCTATCCCGATTCTTGAACTTCACCCGCCATTGTACTTAGTACTAGATGAGCTCTAACCTCACCTGTCAAACCAACCTTCGGGTTGATAACTGTTATTTTGAAAAATTGCAAATTCCTTACTGATCCTTTGCTATACGTTTTACTATAATCTATTGATTGGGATTAAAGCTCTGGGATTCTTTGTAATTAACAACATTTTGCCTTTTTGCAAAAAATCAGAGTGATTAGCATCAACGAAAAACCTCAGCACACTTTAGAAAACTGACTTTGATGCATATTTTAAAATTAAATTACGTACTAAACTTATTGCCAAATTTTACACTCCATAGATTTTTCCCATAGGGCAGGTTGGCATTCACAGAGATGTGTAGCAACGATGAACGCCATTTAAATCGATCTATCGAATGGAGTGGTAGCTAGGTCTTTCATAGACGACCAAAACATCCTTGATGCACGTACGCAGCGGTCGTTGGCTAGCTTTTCGTTCGAAATGCAAAGCTTGTTCATTCTATTTTAGATTAATAATTATTTGGTTTTTGTGACAGTAAAAATATATTCACCGTATTATTTTTTCGATACAGCAAGTTTTCCGTTCACGATCCAGCTCGATTGATTCGCGGCGGCTCCGGGAAACGCGATATGTTGGGTATAGTGTCTCGCATTCTGCAGGATAGTGAGAGAACATTGGTTATCCATCGCGTAAGTAACTATAAAGAATACTCGCGCCTTACATATCTCCTTAATCTCATCCGGGATTCATTTTCGACCCGGGAAGCTCGGCGAGAAACATCCCAATGGTGGTGGATAAGGCGTGGGCGCTCCCTCAGGAGCACCCACGGTAACAAAACCGAAGGTTAGTTTGGATAGGTTAGCAGGGTGTAATTCTCCTCAAAATAAGTTTTGTGGTTCATGAAATCCATCCATTCAGGGTATGGGTGGAGTTATTTTCTCTGTGTCACCAATTGATTTCTCATGAAATCAGAAAATAGCACCTCTTTTTTGAATCGTAATTGGGATTGTCCAACGACCTTGATCTGAATAGAGAATCATCAAGTACGAGTATTGTTCATGAAATTGTTAAACACCATCTGCATTATGCAAAAATTAGTGCAAGATGGGTCCCTCGCATGCTTACAGATGAGCACAAAACCAAGCGTATGGCTGCAGCACTGACGTTTTTGGGACGTTATTCTGATGAAATGAAACTTTCGACCATCCACCGTATAGCCCGGACTTGGCCCCTTCAGATTTCCATCTCTTTACAAAGCTTAAAGACTTTTTGGCAGGAAAAAGATTTGACAGCGATGAAGAACTTAAAGAAGGAGTGACCCTGTATCTCAATGAGCTGGCGGCGAAGGACTATGCAGCAGGAATACAGAAACTTGTCACACGTTATGACAAATGCCTTAATTTGCTTGGAGATTATGTTGAGAAGTAGTTTAAAGTATCCTCTTTCAAATAAAATTTTTTATGTTTGTTAATATTTACTTTTGTGTCTTTATTTCACGAACGGGTACTACTTTCCGGATGACCCTCGTAAGTATCCAAAGACACACCACGCAAAGCTACTGCATGACTTCGGGGTTGCTGCTGCCAAATTTTGAATTTTCTTATGAATGAGTTAGTGGATTAATAAACTTTGCTCGTCGGAGTATCGTACAAAATTAATCACTCCCACTGCTCCTAGTACTTTCATCAAAACGTCTGGACTTCCCATTGGGTGTTATCGCCTTCAAAATTTGGTTCGTTTAAGTGTGAGTTTTAAGGATAAATATGGCTCCCTCACTCATATTGAGCACTTTATAATATTAATTACTGCTACCAGCACTCCTCTAGCCCTCTCGACCATTATTTCTCCACCGGGATGTCGGAACGTTCTCCTCCATTTCTCACCCGAATCACACCAGACTTACTTCCTCTCGCCCTTTCTTCGACCACCACCCTCCCAACCCCACCCCCCGGAGGCCATCCTCCCACCCCCTCTAATTTCCTCTTCCTACTCGCCCGCCCAAAGGCCTCACCCTTCCGTCCGGTCCCTTACCTCCTTAATCACCGGGGGAGGGTATGGGGGGAGGGGGGAATCCTGGGAAACCCTCCCCCATTTCCTCTCTCCTCCGAGCGACAAACGGATGGACGTCCCCACTCTAAACCCTCCCTCCCAGGGTCAGAGTATTTCGGTGAGCGAGGAGAATGGTGGGGCGGGTGGCGATGGGAGGTGTGTCCCCGCCTGGAAGAAGAAGAGGGCGCGCTCCAGGAAGGTCGAACCGGGAGAAACGGGGCGAGGGGGGGGGGGGGGGTTGGGTAGAACTGAAGTCCGGGGTTTGGGGGGTGGTTTGTGGGGAAAGACATCGCCCGGGAGTGGGTTGGGGGAACGGGAGGTGGAGCGCACCTCCTCGCGGGAGCGGAAGCTCCGAGGGGAGGAGGGTTTTTGCTCGTTCGCCGTCGGAAGCTCCCGGCCGTCCGACGCGCGGCCCGTTCTTTTCCTCGGAAGCCCCTCTCCCTTCCCCCCACGGAATCATCCTTTATTCCGCGAGCCTCCACCATCCCCCCACACCCTTCTGCCCGCCCGCATGAATAATACTGCAGAGCCCGCCTTCGACTCCCTCCACTTGAATCGCTCGGGGATGACGATAAATTCGGATTTTTAACTTCCGCCAATATCAATTTTTAGCGACTCTCTTCCGCTCTCGGCGGTCGCTACTCTTCTCTTTCTGCGCTTGTTATTTTGGTCGCGTCGCCTTCGTCAAGTGAGACGACCGTGGCACTTATTTTATCCAGCGGAAGACGAAGATTTCATTAGTATCTAGAAGAATCCCTTGCCTCCACCTGACATGTAAATATCAAATTTACGAAGGCGGTAAGGAATTTTAATATTTCATCAATTCACTTAATGGACGCAAACATATGTGGCGGCGGTTTGAAAACATTACGGAATGCGAAGAGATGAGGAGAGTGAGAGTACTAATATTTTCTTTAATTTTCCCTCAGATCATTTTTAGTGTGTATTCGTTCCCGCGAGTGTTTAAATAACATGGTTTTAACCAAAGAAATCACAGTGAATTTGAAATTGATGGTTGAACGAAAAATGTAAGGGTAGGCATTGCCCTTCCAAGTCCCTCCCTGCCAACACCCACAGGCAGAAAGTTGTTTTCATTTTACATTATTCCAAACTGAATTTACTGATTCTACTTCTTAAAGAAATCAATATGTTTGCATCATATCCAGAGCTGTGTACCCCAATGATTCGGATCAGAAAAACGGATGGATACTTCAGAGTCTCATAATACTTAAAGAATGAAGAAATAAATGTAGAGCATAAGTATAATAGGCCAAGTAAAGGTTTAGATTGGAGCAAGTCCGAGATGAAATCTATAACCTAACATCAAGCAGTAAACTACAGTAAACTTATTTGTGAATCTGACGACTCTTAAATTCAATTGTGAATTTTTAATGGCCAAGTTTGGAAGGATTTTGTTGATCCGTAATTTGAATGACACGATAAAAAAACATGCTCTGTTTCTATCCCATGTTTTATTTTTTTGTTGATGAAAACATTGGAAAAAAAACTTTCTCTTTTTATCATCTACAAACGCTAAATTTTGTCACCTCTGCTCAAAGCGAGATGTAGTGGTGTTCTTTGCTTTACGTCTCAACCCTACTCGAATTGATTTTTTCAATATTTTCTCATTAAAAGTTTCTTTCATTCCTTGTGGGTTCCTCCAGAGAGATAGAGAGGGAACTCTGGAGTGATTGCGGTTGGCCCCGTACGCAAAGGGTGTTGGCGATGGTGCCAACTGGGGCGATCGAAAGTGAGCTGAATGTAGCCCCCGATCTTCGGATCAAAGGAGGGATGAATTTTTCCTCTTCCTCAAAAATAAAAAGGGGGAACGTTCAAGTTCACCACGAAAACCGCAGTAAAATTCACTTTCGAATGGGAATAATCTTTAAGCGGGTTCTTTGACTGATTTTATAAGGACAGAATTTTGATCTGTGAGCAAAGAGCTATTCATGGTTTATGCTTTGAACGACATTGGCGAGTGGGTAGTTTACGTTTGTACGTCAACCGGTTAATGTCATGCTTCATATGAAAATGTTTCATTTTAATAATAGTGGAGTTACGTTTTTTCTAGGGAATTATGGGAAATACTTTGTCATCTTATATTATTATGTGCAGTTAAAAAATATGTTGATATTTCTGTTTAGGAATACATTATTTCCATCAAGCAATCATGGAAATTGAATTTGAGCTCTTTGTTTCTATTTAGGTGCATTTAATTTACTGAGAAAAAACTTTCTGATAAGTTTTATGAATATCAACATTTCTCTTCAGGTTTCTCTAATTTTCTAGTCTTAATTCTCAATGGTTGAACGCTCAATATATTTTAGCGTTTAGGCAACTGCGCCTTTTCTCCTATCGTCCTTCCTCCCCGGGGCTATTCCACTGTTTAGAAGGACTTGATATTTCTAACTCAGGTACACATATACTTGAAATATATTTGGAAACAATTATGGTTTCGAGTTTGTCGCGAAGGTTTCAAATTGTATTTGTCGTAAGCCAACTTCCCTGCTCTTCCTGTAGTAACTCTGTTATTTTTTCCTCTCCGAGTAATATCTACATGTACGTACAGATCGACCTTTTTCATGCTTCTAACGTTACAGGCAATTTCAACAATCTCAGAGTAGCTGTTGATAGCTCTGTATCAGCCATTCCACCAGGAAATAGGGCGCATTTCATTTACCGATGTTAAACGAAATCATTCGCTGAAGAATATTGATCTTTTACTTTGCTGTTTTTCTTGTCATCGTTACCGTATTTCAATATATTGCATATGTATGATTCACATATATGTGTATGCCACATCCCGAAAACTTGAAATTTGAAGTTTCTAAAGCATTTGAGCTCTTCAGAAACAAACGAGCAGTCAACTAGAGCAATCAATAGTGTCAGTATACGATCTTGCTGTGATTTGCATACCGTTCAGATGGAAGCACTTACTCAGATAGACCGACAATAACAGTGCAGACTTATGGATCCTCTGTGACAAACAATTTAATATGATGGCATGATCAATTACCCTCACTTACATGGTCAGAAGGAGGACAATAAAGGGACCCTTTTCAATACAAGGACGCAATTGAGGGCAATTAACTCAGTGCCATAGTTATGACACTGACATGGTTAGTAGTGTAGATTATAAGCGTTCTACTAGTAATAAGGTATGGAGAGGTAAAATAATAGAACCAGGAGTGATAGGAAAAATGATAATGGTAGAAAGGGAAGATGTTTGATGATTTTCAATCCAAAAAACTCTGTATTTTGAATATTATTATATAAACAATTCCACCTTCCATTTGACCAATAATATTGCAGAACCAGAGTAGTCTGAGACAGTGGTCAAGTGGTTGTCCTCTTAGGTAAATAATAATAACACATTCTTAATTACAAAAATAGACATTTTTCTCAAATCGCGTGGTATGAGTGAAAAACGATCCAAGAAAGTAAATGTTGGGACCTTGGGTAAGGTATTACTAGTAGGAAATAACGTGCCTGTTACAGAAAATTAAAAAATACTAAGGTAACTATTACTCACGTGAATATATGTAATTTATTGTTAAGGCTGTACATTTGAGAAGTTCAGCGATCACCATTGTATTTCGACATTCATCGAGAACAATGAGTATGCCCGAAATATTAAGTGATTTATTCAAAACAGACATTTGTCGCTTGTGAATGCTGATGTCCACCACAAGGCATTGATTTATGTTGCACTGGGTAACTTCCACCGAAATTCGTTACAGTCTTCCTGCTAATTTTAATTTACCTCTATAAAATGCAACTATATGCTATTGAGTATAACAATTATATTGATTTAGAACCAGTTTCATTTGATTTGACATAAACCAACGTCTAACGATTGATGTCAACGTACACCAGCAAATGTCAGGATTAAGATAAAATACTATTAAATTTCCGTACATGTGCCAAATGTCAAGGTGAAGGTCAAGGTTCACCGGTCATTATCGGCTTTCGTCTCAATTCGGGCAGTCACCGTGAGATATAAGTAAGTCAACTGAGATATGGAATTCTCTTCCGGTTGTGATTTGGTACTTAACTATTGGAGTTGAAGATCACGAGGTGATTTTCTCTTTAGATGAGCCGATCAAGCGGATTGAAGCGGCCGTCACTGAGAGCAAGTTCGCTCCATCTTAGCTCGGTAAGGGTCAGTTAACATGAATGCCTAGCGTCGATAACGCGGGGAACAAAATGTAAAAGAGGACAGTCTGAATTGGTATTGTTAAAAGGAATATTACATTTCCAACTCTGACTTTCGAAATAGTAAAATAGAAAATAGGCATCGCTGGGCATGTCGGGTATATTGAGTGATTTACACGAGAAATGCATCGAGAAGGTATTCGTCCAAAGCCCATATAAATAACGCAGATTTCAGGGGTACTCACAGGGAGTGTACCGTTTGGAGGATGATTTATCCTTTGCCAATTTCACCACTTTTCGTGATGATTGAAAATATTCTGGGAAATTAGAAATGTATATACAGATTAAAAATTTCATCTCCTTAATTTAAAATTATTAATAGTTAAATTCACTAAATAATATCCATTTCGATTATTTTTTAAAAAATTTTATGAATTTTCCGTAGACTTGCATTATAGAAGTTGGATAATTTGAAGCATAGAGATAGTAAAAGATAGATATACAGGTAAAACCTGTAAGACCACCGAAAATAGTACCTTTATACGAAGTTTGACTTGTGTTCTCAGCCCTGTGTAGATTTTCCCTCATTTTATGATCTACGTGAATGCTTTATCGATGGCAAACTTAACTGAAATCTTTGATCTATATTTATGATCCACTGAGATTTTCCTCCCACCGTTTTTCGGTAACTGCCTCCGTATGCTGCTGCAAATTTTATGCTCGTGTCATGAGTGGTTATAAAATAAAATTTCATTCATTTTTTGATGTAGATTGGTATCTAATGGTAAGATAATTGGGCATTTTTGTCCAATAATCTTATCATTCGTCAGAGGTCCTCTTCCTGATTTCGCTAATAGCCATAATCACTGACTCGCAAAGGAACGGTCATTCACGAATATCGCAGTTATATTCTCTTATTGATTTCGCTTGCAGAATTTTACGCTGATTTTTTTTTTCAAAATGCTGCTGACAAAGTTATGTTTGTGTTATTTTTGCAAATATGCGGAAAAGAGGGGAGATATCCTAGTATACTAGAAAAGAATGTCTTATTAATGTGTATTCTTATGCTTATTTTGCTCACTAACTTGAATTTGAGGCTCTGATTCTGTCGTATCTATTTCTACTTTTTAGTTTCTTGCGATGTTATCGTTTATTTGGAAGGCTTCTCAAAAATAATTCCGTGAGAAGTAAGAAGTATTTTCTCCCTTAAAACGGAAAGGGAATAACGATAGCAAGAACCTAGATATATCCTCCCTGGAGAAATTCCAGCGAAAGATAAGGAAGCTCCCTTTATTCTTCGGGATTGGATGATCTCTCGGAAATCTCGGTTAGGCAGGAGTACACATTGGAATGAAAGACCCCAGTGGATGTGAAGAAATTGCTTCATGATAGCTGACACCGACATTTGGGACGACCTCTTTGTTCCTGTCCGCAAGAAAGGGGAAACACGGGGATTTTCTTCTTTTTATAAGCCCTCGGATTCACATGACAATCTGTTTGCGGGAGACCCGAGTTTCTGAGCTCCCTAGCCCGTACGTAAACCAGATTAAACCTCCCGAGAATACCACATTTTATGGGATTTCTGCCTTTTATGCGCGAGATAAAAGGAGACCTACTGCGCTTAAACCCTTTGTCTGTTATCCCTTAAGTATCTTGCTTCAATGCTTACGGCGAAAACTGTAGAGAAATGTACATAATTCTCTCAATTTTTTACTTCTCTGTTAATTTTTTATTCACCTTATCACTCTTCCTCCCGGAAAATTTTGTGCATAGGTTCCAATTAATTCCTCACAGTAGTCTTATTATAATGTTATTTCATGTGCCAGGGAACACTAGCGGATAAGCACTGACTGGAAAAAAGGATGTATGCGACCTTCTGAGCCATAACTCATCTTTTATTGGGCATACGGTTTTCTTTGCTCTTTAAGATGATGGTCAACAAAGGATACGGAAGGGTTTAAATCCTTGAGAGTTTTTTAATGAAGATTATGATTTTTTATGATCACAGTCCTGACTACTTGCCGTGATATAATTTCTTCTCTTATACGCATTTATTAGGTGAGTTACAGAAAAGATTTCCGGCATTAACTTGAGAGAAATTGTAAAAAATTGCAAAATTTGTTAATCATCATAACTCTATGTAAACTAATTGAAAGATTTTATTGACATATTTTGTGAAAATCATGTGAGAAAATACATACATGTTTTTCTGTGTATTTTACTTCAAAGTTTGGTGAAGTGTCGCCCGTTGTAATTACAAACCGTCGGAAGGAAAATATACGGACTTGGAATTATCTGAGCGACTGAAAAAAGTAATACTGAATCCTGGTATTTTAAATGATCCGTCATTTTTAATAATAACTTTGCAATTGTAAAACATCCCATAATCCCCTATTGATTTTTCTTGCAAAGAAGTGGAAGTCTGCCCTAAACATAACCCTAAAGATTTTAATCCAAAAAGCAATTAAAAACCAGTGATGATGAATAACACAACCTGGGTATTAACCTAAATCTTATTTGTTCATACTTCCCCTGTTGATGAGGACGGTGTTATAACTGTACACAAATTGGATTTATTTGTGAAGCCATTTGGTTTTGATTCGCTTACTCAATACCTACCAGTTTCGATTATTATGATCATTAGTTTATTAGTTAGTGCTTTTTCAAGCCTCAATTATGAAGTACAGATAATATGGACTGAATGATTTAATGTCCAAAGATTGATGACCACAGAATAGAATAGTTTGGAGAGCTGCAACGAGCCAATCATCGAATCGGAAACCCATGACGATGTGAATAATGGTGTTTAAGAAAGAGTGACGAATTTTCTTTATGAAAACCTCAGGTGACTTCTAAAAAGTAAACCTCTTTGAAAATTATATTATGAAGTATAGCGAGAAAATATTTACCTAGATCGTACTTAATCATAGGTCTATATTTACGAATGAAAAATGTCAATTTTTAAAGTTACTTCAAATGTTCTTACCTATTTAAATCTGTGGATTAGTATAAATTTTGTTTTTCTCATAATATTGTCCTTCAGCATATTTTCCAGCTCTCTTCATTCCGTCCAACCCTCTCTCACTTCTCCTTTCGTCTTTCGTTCAAAATACCTCGTCTGCATATCCATGGTTTTATAGTTTCCTCTTCCTTTTCTTATTAATTACTCATATCGTTTCGTTTGCGGTTCTCGATATTCCTTTTGAGACAAGTTTTCATCACTCTTTTACTTTCTCTCGTACTGCACCCGTCTCCCAGAATTCACTTATAAATTTTCCACTGCCGCCTGGTTATTGTCGTCCCGGTAATGTTTCCTTATCCCGTGTCCTCATTTGTCTACCACAGTGATATCCCTTTGATATACATGCTTATTGCTAAGTTATAATCTGCATCCGCATCCATTCTTGGGAAACTGCGAATTAATCATGATGTTCCTCAATCTTTTTCTAACCATAATATATTCCACCTGATATCTCTTTGAATCCTCGAGCGTTTCCCTCGTATACCAATTTTGGTGATTACATCAAGTGTTCGTTATGATTGAACCGTGTCTCCTCCAAAACTCTATGTGTTGCTTTATCCCCATAGTCATATCTTGTTTCTTAAGCCGTAGACCCCAACCTCTTCACTATTTTCCTCCTGCTCATAACCGCGTACCAATCTTTCATCACTATCAAATGTTTCCTCGTAGAAACACCCGAAACAACATCCTCACAATATCAAAAATGTGCCTTTAAGATTGCCGAGGGAAATTCATAAAAGAGAGCAGGCAAAATCCTACCATCAATGGTCGTAAATATCGATTGCCATTGTACATTACCTCAGAAAAGAGAAACTTGTGGGCATCAAAAATCTCAGATAGGTGCTCGTGCTTGATTCCATTTTGTATTATATTGCAGCCAACACTTTGTGGGTGGCCAATATATCACATTATACTCGTAGGTCTTATCCTAATGTGTATGAGGATTAAAATTTGGCGGCTTACTATTCGAAAATATTTCAAACTTTAAATGGAATATCCTCTGGAGTAGAAAAGGGAGGAAAAGCCTATAGCATTGGCTCATTTTCTATGTTATCAAACGTAAATCTAAAATGAAGTAATATGTCTAAACATTACTTGTGATAATTATTGTACTGCTTTGAATCTGATTGGATCTGAATCCGCGTCAGATCTCGAACACAGTGCGAAGTAATCACCCTTTTCCTAAAATCATGTTTAACCATGATATCTATGGGATCTCTAATATATTTCTGAACCACGGGAATCTTTCATGCACATTTATGCCTATTGTGTTATTTAAACGAAGTCATCGTTATTCTTCTTCTGCAGAACTCTATTACTCTCCCCACTCGGTCATACCTTATTCCTGTGTTTATTTTCTCGCATTGATCATATACCCAGCCAATGCTTTCCCCCTGTAATGACCAAATTAGATGGTGGAGCTTTTTTACTTCTACTAATAATGTTCTATCACTCACATACTTGGGTTTACCACGCTTCTTCCTAGCTTTTTTCCATTACTACTACCATCCCGAACTAGCTCTTTTCCTCCGCTGAATATTACTGTATAACTACCGCTCCATTCTCCAATCTCACCCTGCATAGTCCTTATATATGTATATTTCTTCTCTCCATCTCTCGCTTTATATTTACTAATTTCCTTGTCTTCGACATCATCACCAAGTACGCTTGAAATCATTAAACACATTTAAAACAATCAAATCTCGATTTAATTGTTGTTTGCACCTTTCGCACGTTGGAATAAAATCATAAAATGTTAAGTGTCTACTACTCTGCTTTTGGAGACCTGCTTTTAATGAGCTTTTAAATATTTACGACCCAAAGTGTTCAATTTTTAAAAATGCACGTCATTACTCCAATTTCAGAATTTTCTTTTATTTTTACTGTTTGAATTCTCCTGAACCATAATCACCCCTTTCGTCCTTCGCCCACTACCGTATTTCCTACCAGGGGACACCCGCATTTATTTCCTCGAATCGGTCATATACCCTCAATGCGTTGTTATCATTAATAATAACGCAAATAAAAATTAAACGTAGACTTTCAATTTTCATAATTAAATATCTAATATTCCCATCTCTATGCCCATCACGCCACAGTAATACGCACTTCCGCTTAGAGTGCGTTTACTGTACGTTTAAAAGATACTCGTATTTTGCATCTGTATCAAGGAGAGAGAATTGAGATGAAATTTTAGGATTGAAGAACACAAAATTTAGGATTTTATTTCTACCGGGGAAACTGTTTGCTAGTGTGCTTTGTTCGTTCGCTTTATTATATGTTTGATAGAACATGGAAGGTAATGTTGAGTTAAATCTGGAGCAAATTGCGGCCTACTGTTTAGTAGGGAATATTCGAATCTTCTGTTTACTACCACGAAAATACTTTGCGAAACCAATACGTGGAGGTAGAAACTTTAATCTAAATTTTCTGATTTGAAGGATACCATCAGCAGGAGAAATAGTGGAAAATTTTGGAAGTAATTACGCACCTAGAATATTGAGTGTACAAGCAGGCTTTGAATGCGATAAAAGTATGAAAATAGTACGGCAAGTGTTTGAGCTTGAATTACCGTCATAAAGCATGGTGTGAACAATGTTCCATAAAATATCCACGGTTAATTGATTTTTAATAGAGAAATGTATGAGGGACCAAGGATAATATTCTAGATAAATGACCGATTCACCAAGGTTAAGGAAGATTTGGGATTTTGAGATTAAATCATTCCAAATGCCATTATGCCAGTATTACTGGTTGGGTGTATAATAGGCTTACAGGAAGCCCTGGTGAAATATCAGGGGAGAATAGAATTATAATAGAAGTGCCTTAAGACAAAATAAACGTTTTTTTATATTTTTAAGCGTCGAAAAACGGTGAATCTATTTATAAGTCGTTGATTCTTCAGTATATTTTGATATAGTGCTTGCAAGTTGTGATGAGTTGAAGTTGAAGGGCTTAAAAAGAAGCGAGAATTCCAACAGCAAGGTGTTCGGTTGAACCAGTGTATAATCAAATGAATAATTTCCTAAGGCAGCAGAGGTGACAGAGTATAAAATCTGTCTTTGTCATTTAAGGGAAATGAAAGAACGTTAACTGCATGCACTGGAAGTAGACAAGAATAAAAAAAATTGTGCTACGCTGGTTCGGCCTTGATGGGAAAATGGGTGAGAGTCAAATTAGCAAAGAGAAATGTGAGAGAAACGTAAATTACTTGAGGAGTGAGGGTTGACCGAGAAAGTTATGGGTGAATGAGGTCGAAGTGTCTCGGAAGACAATGAAAATTAAAATTCCCAGGAGCGGAAAAGCATGCATGAAACAATGTCTTAATATGACGGAGGTGAAATAAATACTCAGGGATAGATCGTATGCAAGATATTAGTGTAAGGGAGTAAATGTCCTGGTTAAACCCCAAAAAATCTGTATATTTAATTTTAGTCTACCTCTAAAGAAAATGGTGTAAATTTTATGTATCTAATTGGCAATATGTATATACTATATATGATAGCTTGCTTAATATCTTAATGAATTTTTCTTATGTCGGCCAAAATTTGGAATGTATCCTTGTCCATCAATTCTCTAGAAAACGACATATTTCGCTGTTAAAATTACTCACAATCAAAGCTCCTAAAATAGATGTATCGTTGGTTTTTGATTTGCCACTAAAATAAAATGAAATATCGGAAATATTTCAGTTGGGAAGAAAAAGTACAAATCTTTTTGTCGAACGGTCATTCCGTCTGGATGTGAGACAGGATATGAAGAATGAAAAACACTAACTCCTCTCGGTATCATCAACTCCCTTGTCACATCTCAAACATCAAAGACCAGAGCCTTAGCAGAAAAATTGCTCTATACCTTCTCAATCAATTCTGTTTTAACTCTGCCAGATACCAAAGAAATTGTCTCCACAGAAATAAACTGCCTTTTATACTTCCCGACACCAGATCCCAGCATATTAAGGTGTAAACCAATGAACGAAACGCAAGAAAATTACTAAGAACTATAGTCTGTCTTGCCCGGATATAAATCACTTAAAAGCTACTTATTACAATACTGCTTCCTAAGTCTTTCCCCTTAATTTTAATTGTCCTTATCATTGGTCATTTCTTTTTGATTTGGATAACGAAAAATGTAATTTACTCCTCATTAACACCGAGAATATTTAAAAAAATATCTAAGCCATAAATGCTATTTCGTATCGGTATTCTTTTTCAATGATTTAAAAAAAAAGACTTTTCTTCGCGATTTAAGTGGAATTTTCAAATGGATCAATAATTCGTCTTCAACACTAAAACTTCAATTACTCGTCTGATCGACGAATTCATTAACGTCAAAGACGACCGTCACACTTAATTTTCTACTTCCGCATGCCACAAACGATTGTAAATAAATTGGCGCCATTTTTTCTCTTCAAATTAGAATTTCCATAAATAAAATTAATAATTGTTGACTGATGAATGGGTTTTTATTTTTTGCCCTCTTTACGACATTTCCTCATTTATGTAAACCATTTCCTCATGAACGTAAAGCGTTTTCCAGGAGTTTCTCTTCTTTCGCCTACATGTAGTAGTCATTAGAAATGATATCCCTTGTGGGTTCGTTTGCTTTTCTTTCACCATGAATATATAATCTCTTCTTTTTAAGGATTTAATTTTTCATACAAAAATATGATAAATTCTACACGTATTTTGAAATTGAGTTGTAAAATGGAATGGAAAACCAATCCCAATGAAACGGTAGAGAGCCACTTTCTTACCACTCAAAAGAATGCAGAGGCCGAAAGGAGTTGCTTTCACATACGATGGAGGCCCAATTCTTTCAAAAAAACGTGCATAATTCCTTGGTGCACGCGTAAACCTCGACGGAAGACTAAAAGCTCTCCAAGCATTTCTGTGCCCCCCCAATGAATTGAAATCTGCCAGGAGCGCATTAACCCCTATCCCGTGCAGTAAGAGCACTTTAATTTACCCAAGGTGAAAATGAAAAGTATAAATAAGGCCTCTGTCATACCAACTCTTCGTCCTGAGCGCCAATGCTGCTCGTCCTACCTTTCTAACTCCCACCCACGCAGCCAACCTCTAAGCTCAGCCAAACTTCGCAATCCTAACAGAGGCTAGGGTTAGCTATAGTATTCCAACTCGTGGTTATCATGAGTTTCGCAACGACTTTTGAATAACGATATATTTTATAGGAGCATTTAAAAAAAGTTTAGTTTTCATCGATGGGAAAAAATAATTTTACACTTAAATTTTAATTATATAGTAAGCAACGCACGAACAAATCAAATCGTATCGCCATAAATGTACAACGTACCCTTTCATATGTTAATTTTTTCATGATGATAAAAATATTGTAAAAGGGTTTCAAAAATTGATCCCAAAGTTTGCGAGGCTTTATTATGCTTCATTAATTATCGGAATGATGCTTTAAAACCAATCACCCCAGTCTCATTTCGTGCAAGGATATATCTTAATTTACCGTTTGCCCTTAGGACGCATTATTAATTTAGTACGGTGCAGTCAGATAAAAAAATATATATATATTTATATATAAAGTCCGCTAATTAAATTTAACTTAATGTTAACGTAATGAATTTTAATTCGAATTGATTACAGAGGTACTGATAAATGATTGATTTTTCATTTAATTTGTTGTGAACACGATGTTTCCAAATAAATGCAATATATAAATTTAACGGTGCCCGTGGTTGATCGCATGGTGAATAGAAGTTTGTTCAGCGATTTTCAGTATAGGGATTTTAGTTTTTACCTTTAGTCCTCAGAGTTTTTTCCGTGAGAATATTTAAAGATGAACAAAAATTGTACGATACTTTTATATCTTTAAGCTGGTCTGCAGCCGATGTTTTTATACCAAGGTATGAGCTAATTACTAGAGGAGCAGAACCTCACCGAATCAGGAGATGCTAACCCGATCCTACGTACATACATATTCGTATTCATTAAGTTATTTTCAAATTCACAATACATTCAGAGTTCATCGTAGCACGGAAAACAGATATGCATCAATATAATAGGAAAAGTACACAATCAATAATGGGAAAAGTAATGAGACCTTATCTTTCTGAGCCAGGGACTCCTGTCCTTCGATGGTCGTGACCGCATGCCCTGTGTACTCGAATATTTAATATTCGATTTTAACCTGACACTTACGAGGGTACTTACGACTCGCAAGGTAGGTTGTTCATCCAGGTATAAATGTTAATCAGTGGGTAGGTGAATATTTCGGGAACCATTTGCATAAAACCGGGATCCCCTAGGAATGAGGTAGTGCACGTAATTTTGCCGGAATGACCAGTCGGACTCGCCAGA
This sequence comes from Hetaerina titia, assembly GCA_037158775.1. NCBI lineage: Eukaryota > Metazoa > Arthropoda > Insecta > Odonata > Calopterygidae > Hetaerina > Hetaerina titia. The sequence continues at coordinate 83,605,755 of CM073769.1, read as the reverse complement.
ATATTTATCCACGAGTACTTGAACGAAAGTCAAAAAACGAATTCCAAAGAGAATCTATAGAAAAAATATTTCAAACTTAATTGTCTTTTCAATTATAATAGAATTTTACTGTATTTTAATTAGATTTTTAATCTGTGAATCGTCCGTGGGACGACCTCAATTCCATGCATGAATCCGTACCTCTGTGGCGAAATCATAAAAATATGATTGTCTATCTAAAATCCTTCATGGAAATTTGATATTCCGCGTAGTCCATCGATCTGGCCTTCCTGCCTGAAAATTTTCTTTTACGTTAAGTTTCCAAAGGACCTTCTCCTTCGGCCTCTTCAACCCCTACTTTTGAGTCCCATCTTGTTTGCTCCATTCTCTCTTGACTTTTATTTGCCTTTTCCCCTCAAGGCTTCCAAACCTAAAGTATTCCTTTCAGTCCTCCCCACAATTCAAACTCTCCCACCCCTCCTTCTCCCTTCACCATCTCTTATGCGCCTGTATAATGTAGCCCGAGGAAAATGTTTTTTTTTTGCCATAATTTATGTATCGACTCGGAAACACCGTTCCGGGACTCGTAAAAGGCTCAAGGATAAGGTCGGAGATATTCCGCAGGAAATTTGATTATTGCTCCCTATCTCTTTTCATACTACCTCCTCCTCCCCCCTTTCGTTAAAAACGCTTCCTCAGCCGCGTCGAAAATGGTGTGCCATCTTCTCTCTTGTGCTTTTGTTCGCTCCTATTATTTATAACAACGTCATCCGTTGATGAGGGGTCAACATTAGAGACATCCGGAGGAATATAATGACCAGTACGACAGATGGATACGGACAGCTATAACACTTTTAAAAAATGTGAATAAATGTTGTATTACAGTCTGTATCAATTACTATTTTTTTATTATTAATTACTGTGCCCCAGTTTGCAGATTATTTCTATAATTATTCCAAATGCATTTTAAATACCAACCTCATTTATTTAAGTATTGCGTCAATTCAAAGGAATGGAAGACATTGTACTTTTTCAGCGTTTTTATTTAAACATAAACGACCGGTTTAGCCTTAATAAGACATTTTCTGAAAAATTTCTAGCAAAATATGCCTCATTAAGGTGAACCCAGTTGCATTTGGTCGAAACGGACAAGAGAAAATGTACCAAGTCTGTCACTCTATCGAATGCAAATCACTTCCACAGCGTTACTGCCTGAAACTTCTGAGTTTATTGAATCAATTATTTATAAGCCAAATAACTTCAACATGTTTCCCGTTAATGGATGTTAGAAACTACCCAGAACTTTGTGCATTAAGAAGAATTGGTTTGGAGATAAATCATAAGCGTTACGCGATTATTTTTTCCATTGTAATTTTATAAATGCCTGTGGTGATATTAATTTATTCATGTAAACCATGGCACTAATAATAATTGTGATTCGAAATATTTCGCAGTCATATGAAACCAAAACTCATGAATGCTTGACCGAGTATTGACGGATGAGGGCTGGAATAATTGGTTTTGAAATGGGGTCACTAGTAATTTTTGCTCCATAAATTTCAATTTATAAAGTTAAATAAGTAAAGAGTAAATTAAGCTGCTAAATCTACTCCTCGCACTATTTTCAAATTAGTTAGTCACTCACATTTGATTGTGACCGAGGATATAATCATTTCTCCCAGTGAAATATAGGGTATCTAATTTTCATAAGTCATCTTTTACTTTAATCTATATCCATTTTGATCTTCTCGTATATTCTACGCTCCATTCCCGTTAAATATTCTGCCTATTATCTTCCGCCCTCTTCCGTACCTATGTCATATTTTCGCTTCTATTACAGCGTTCAACTGTACCTCAAATATTATCTCCACTCTCTATTTTTCATTCTGTGCAATTTGTCCAACATTCTTCTCTTTCATCACCATAGCTAACATCACATAGCATTTGTTTTGTCCTCTTTCCACTGCCCAACTGTTCCCGAGCGAATATCCGAAAATACTCGTCTATTAGCCAACTCCATGAATATTTTACAAGCATAAAATGTTATTTGTCAAATATTCATGAAAAACGTTACTTTATTTGTTCAATTTCATTTTTTTATAATGCCATTTAAAGTTTTGCAAAGTTTTTTCATCTAATTTTTTTCCTTGTGATTGGCTGAGTCAACTGATTTACATGCGTGCATAAGATATACCAGGCAACTCCCAAAATAGTTAAAATGTAAACATGGAAGTTGACAGGGTCTCGCAGATCCTAATTCCCTTCACATAACCTTACGAGGTTTGTGGCGACTGCAACAGCTGAGATGAAGTGCCGCCTTGCTCTGAGAGGACAGGCCGGTTCCCTTCACTTCATATTCATCCCTAGCATGCTCCCGGCAATCTCAGTCAAGAATTGAAAATGACAGAAAATGGCCGCGATATTCAAACAAACATTAGATTCAAAGCCAAAGAGAGCCTCTCCAAAGAGAGAGAGAGAGATTTAGTAATAGTGCTGTCGCTGATGTTAGTGGCATTAACTGTTATTAACATGAAAAATATTCCCTTTAAAATAACTGAGAAACTTTGTACAATCATTTTATTAAATCTAGACCACTGGTTTTGGAGAATTCCAGAGTATCAATCAAAAATATTCTCGATTTTAAGCTCCCTACTTATGGGTAAAAATATTGATATATATTTATTTCTATTCGATGTAAATGTTTGGTTTGAAATGCATGAGAGAAAATTAGTTATCCCTACTCAGTACAGATTATATCCAATTCCAGAGTAGAGGAAAATTTTACTCTTAAAAAACGAACCCACCAACTCCGAATTAACGAGTGAACTCATGAACTGATAATCACGTCCATGTTTTCCCTTTTCGTTGGCCCCTAACGTGGGGAAACTTGTAGGAGGTATTCACGCAGAGGTAGATTTCGGAGATGCATATTTAATTTTTGACGCTCTATCTAACCATTTTATGTTAAAATATCAAGGTAATTTTTTAGTTCCCTGGGCAAACATGGAATTTAATTTCATAAATTTAACTTTATTTTGTACTTTTTTTGAAATTTATTAAACTCAGAGCTGAAAATGTTTGTGTTACTCTAAGTTTATGTAAGCTAAGTAGAGGAGGATAAGGTTAACCGTGACCAAAGATTGCGTCCAATCTCTGAAAATAAGAGTGAAATTCGGCTGGCAAATAAGTCAACTAAGTTGATGAATATCTTCATGAAAATTCCATCAGTTTGAGGAAGCTGAATTTTTCGCAAGGCTCAATCGTCATGAGTGGAAAATCAAACGGTGATTTGGTTCAGTAGGTTGGCATTCGGAGTCCAGCGAATTTACCGCGCTTTCCTTTTCATTGTAATATTTGTATTTCCATATTTTTTCGGCAACCTGATACTTTCCACAAGATTTATGCGACCTCGTCGCAAGGGGGGAGGGGAGCGAGACGGTATTTCGCGCCTTGAAGTTTCCGTTTGTCATTTCTTTCGATCACCACGCGCGAGAGACTCCATATCCGATGAGATACGTGCATAAAGTAGACACTTCATTTTGCGTATTCAAAATATACAGACATTTTATGAGAAATAATTTTTTTCTCATGCTCGCACAGTCGGAATACACACCGCGGGCTGGCCTGGTGTCTGGCCTGCTTGAGAAAGACTGAACTCTCCCACGATTCAACTATTTTATTCCTTACAGGTAGAAACTTTTACTGTCTCTAGGTTTCCGAGGATTACTAATATAATCCTCGACCGAAAGATTCTCCTGTGCTCTAATGAAAATACATATTTGCGAAGAAAGTGGTAGTGCTTAAAAATGCGTTTGCGGAGTTGTCCCATCTTCTATTTTTACTCTAAAAAAAAGAGAACTTCAAAATTTACGGTATTATAATATTTACTGAAGTACTATTCGATCACCCGATCGCTGACGTCGGAGCATGAAAATTTATCCAACGCTCGCAGATGGATTTTCATTTAAGTAAGCATTCAAGCGATACTTTTACTCATTAATTTTATAAATGAATGGAAAGAGTAGCTGGTAAACCTTCTATTCTACCTGTGTTTTGTGATTTCTTGACTGATTTCAACGGGATTAAGCAATTGTATCCTTATCCGCCATTCCTTTCCTATTTCCTTCTTCCAGCTAGATCCAAAATCCAGTTTTCATTCCCCTAATTTCTCCCTCAGCCTTCTTCCTCCACGTTCTTTGATTACCGTCAACTTTCTTGAGGCAATAATTTATTTTGTTTCGTAAAATTCCATTTACTAAGTAAGTTTGATCCCATTCCTTCAGCATTCAGGCTTGAATTCTTAACGCTTCTTTCTTCACTCAACCCTCTCAAGAAAAAAAAATATAATCGAGTTTGTGAGAGCCACTTACGCGTATATGCAACCTTTTCCATCCCTAGCCAGAATATTACTTTTCCTCCTCATTTCGGACTCGTTAAAATTGAATGAAACTAAAATCAATGGTTCTTGCCTGAACTAAGTGAAATCTCATGAGGAAAGAAGAATAAATATTTGGAGGAATTTAAGAGCGTTATTACTCGTTGCATAAAGAAAAAAAGGCATTGATTATTCTAGCCGTGACGTACTTCTCTGGTTCATACTCTACTATTTTTTGCCATTTCTTTGATATTTTGGAATCTGTTAGTACTAAGAGCAATAATAATAATGCTTATGCGGATTACTGGTGGATGATTACAGAAGAGATTAGATAATTTCTAACACACTTTGGCCACGTAATATTCTTTCCGGAAAGACATTTTGAAGGGTCTTGAACTAAGTTTTAATTATTGTGTAAAACATGAGCAATATCTTAGTTACAACAGGGTTCCATTCTTAAGTGCTCTCTCCATATGTATATAATCTTGAAGTTACTCGCCCTTTGGATAGTGTATTAGGAGGTTAACCCAATTATGAAGTTTCCGTATGTCTCATGGGAAATGGACGTCGTTTGTCCGTATTTTAGATTGCATGGATGAAATTTTAGGTATCGAAATTTTCTTAGCTAACGAATCTATATTGTTTATTACAGCTGCTGCTACCGGAATATTTAAGATTCCCTCTATAACCTTAAAGGAACACATTAAATTTAGTTAATGCCTGTTCCATTACTTGGCGATGACAGTGGCATCCTTTCACACATTTTACGAGCAAGCAGTATTTTTGATTCATGTCCTTTTTTGTCAAGTTTATTTTCTCACTTGGTATACGAGTTTCGTCTTTCCAGACGTGAATCTTGGTTTGAAACTTATTCTCAATCTCCGAATGATGGCATTCCAGGGGTATTATTAGGCCATAAAAATGTTTTCATCTCTTTCCAATTAAAATTGCGTCCTTTAATGCTAGATAAGAGCTTATCATTTACCTACGTGATGTCATTTCATACTTGTTTGCATTCATTTTTCCATTTTCCTTCAAGAGTGTCAACCCTTCGACATAAACTCTTATCATACAATATATCGGATAGTACAACAAACATGCAAAGTTCAGTATAATTCCGGGAAATATACGAATAACGGGTCTCAGTAATATTCACTCATTAAATGTTTAATCATTTACCAATATTTTACATTTTTCAAAGTAATTCGTTATTATTATTATTATTGGTATCTTGATAAAATTATGAACGGTGATAAGTTCATTGCTACACTTTTTTCATACAAAACATTATTTTAACCGAGATAAATACGTCTAAATGCAGATTACCAGAAAGTTTGCTAGCAAATAAATTAATCTACAAGTACGGATTCAAAAACAATAGTAAATTTTACGGATTATGATACTTTAAGTTTTTGGAGGTAGCTATATTTTTTTTGAAATTTAGGCTGCGATATCGACTGATTGTCCTCGAAAGGTATTAAAGAATTATCTCAAAAATTGATTTTGATTGTATCTAGCGAAATTATGCAAATTGAATACATCCCTCGGAATAATGAAATAATGAGTTCAAAGATATAAGAATTACGTTTTGAAAACCATGATAAGATTACAAGTATTGTTTATATTTTTAAATATAACGATTTCCAGTAAGAAATGCCTAAAAGTAATCATTGCTGGCACTCAGTTAATTTTATGCTTCAACTCTACATCACTCTTGATAGTTCACACTTTCCTCCTTAAATAGTAAACAATAAGTTTGTTTTGTTATTCAGCAATGAGTGAATTCCTCGGAGACCTCCATCATTATCCATTTTATTGTGCCTCTTAGCTGAGCATTTAATGACAGCAGCCCAACTTGCTGATGCGTCCTCAATAGTGGCTTAATTTCCTTTTTTTAAAGAAAAAATGGATTGAGCTTACCGTCAATTCGTCCATATTTTCTATCTTGTGTATTTAGAATTATAGAATACGTGGAGGAATACGTATTGTAATTGCATTTTATTTTAAATCGCTTTTGGAATATATTTTCCCTTCGGCATGTGGGCACCTCTTTTCCTTGCCAGTCTTTTGGCCGTTGCGATGCCTACCCATTTGTACGAACTGAAGCTGAAAGCTCTGCTTAATATTCGAAGCTTGAAATTTATTTGTGAAATATTTGCCTTATTTAATAGCGAGCATAAAATAGTATGCCTGAAAAACAGAAACATTTACCATTTTAAGCAGCAAGTCAGATCCTGGAAAGTTATTTTGATGGCCGTAAAAAAAAAACGCTATCCCTGAAAAATGCCAATGAAAAAGCACAGAGTGATGGAAGATATGCCCGTGGGTGATAAAAGAAAACTTCCCATGTAAAAACATTGATTCTGTTTTTCAATTCCCTGAATCAAAAAAGGGTGAAAGAGGAAATCCGAAATTACGAGGTTACAGCAATAACCAACAAATGTGCACACTCTTTAGAACGGTTAAATGTGCGTAGGCTACAGTATAAAAGTGCTACAAGGAAAAGTCATATTCGAGGAAATTTGAAACTTAAATTTTTTGGCGTAAAAATTGATCCAGGACTGTTAATGGCACGTTATAAAGTTATTACATAAAGTTCACCTATGTAAGTCTTGTTTCCGTATGCACGGTGCTTGCACTGCAAATTATAATCAATAATGCAGGGCATAGGGATGGAATTTTGAAATTTTATTTTCAAATGTTGCTGAAAACTGGTAATATCTCATTGCAACAATTTCGGAGTGTAAACATCATTCGCCTTGAATTTGCACTCTGAAATTATTGCAATGAAATGCATATTAGCGGATGACTCCGTTAAAAGTTACTGTTGCGACACCTCCCGCAGTTTCTTGGAATTTGTCTGAGGTATTATCTCCTTAGTATACGTCTGATCCATTTTCTTCGGAACCATTTACTGTAAATAATTATTTAATACCTTTTTCATAACTGATTATAACTGGCCGTACGTTAATTCTGGAAGTACGTTATTGACGAAGGTCGCACAGTTGCTTTAACGGCATTAAATATAAGATTTTGATGGATTCTTTTACTTATTGCAGGACTAGAAGCTGAAGAATAATGATGCCGGTACTAATCTGGCGCCGTTAGATGCTGGGGGACCAGTAAATTTCTTATTCACGAGAGGCTGAGGAAATTTGACAAGAATTGTTGGTGGAAACGGAAAAGACTGTCTAGGGCCTTTTTGGTGAGTGCCTATAATGTATATTTACTGTAATTGAGAGCATGCGTTTCCATTCTCTTTAGAGAGTTGATGGACCTTACTCACTGGGCTTAGGGAATGTAAATGTACCTACTTATTCATTCCATATTTAAAATATTATACATTTTCATTTAGATCATATTGTATATTAAATGTAACACTTTTCTCTTTCTGAATGCTTTAAATGGAACCCTTGTAAACCTTAATTTCATTTGTATTTAATCAAAAAATTAAGTATTAAAACTATATTTAGTTCATATAAAGGGATAAAGAATCTATCGTTGGCTGAAGAATGCAAAATAATATTCATTTAAATCCATTTTAGTCGACTTTTTCAATTAAATTATGGAAAAGATAATTTATGCACTTATACAAACAATTATGCAATTATACCAGCCAAAAACTGTCGATGAAATCATCAAAATTTCACGTTCCGGTTAGACTTTTTTCAAATTCCCCAGAGAGTTTTTCCAAATGATTGACAGAATACAGAGGTCTGATTTTTTGCACGCATTTAAATTTTACGTTTCCGGCTCGAATTTTTACCGTGCATGGTTTCCTGATATTAGGCGTATGTAAAACAAAACTGGATTTGACGGTCTTTAAGAATGTTTCTTGATTGCAAACAGCGTGGTTTGACTTTATTCTTCTGTATTGGAACTGTTCAGTCATGTATCCTTTGTTCCTGGGTGATCGAGGTTAACATGATTAGTAGTTTGCTTCACGTGGTTCAATCCAAGCGGTTGAAAGCATAACGATTGAATAAAGTACGCTTTTTGCCCGGAGGCTTTGCGCGTGTGATACGACCTGTCGTATTTGTCGTTTAATACGTGGAACCTTGAGTTTTATTTATTTTTATTTCCGTTTCTAGGAAATATTTTGCGCCTAAAGATGGGACTGTTTTATACGAGTTTCATATCGTTTAGTATTCTTTGTGTTCTTTTCCTCTTCTACTATTTTGCATATTGTATTTTTTATTTCTTTTTCATCCAATTTAATCTCCATGTGCATGAGCTATCGTGTAGTTACTAAATCGATGGAAAATGAAAAAGTTTATGGAGCCTCCTGGAGTATGTTTCATTGGAGCCGCTTCGTCCTGTTCATAAATTGTGTTGCAAGAAAAATTTCGTCGTAATTTGCGAGTTTAAAGCCCGCGAGAAAATATTCTCGAGTACTCCCGTATTTTCGAGAATTTCCATTCCCTTTTGGTGTTCTTTCATGCATATTTTTGACGAGTTGTCTCAATCGTAAGTAAGCACAGCACGAGGTTCATTTTCGGCACATTTTGCGATCGGTAATCATGTGAGTCAGTTCTAATGAATCGTGGGGTAACTCCAGAAATTTCGATATGCTTGGTGCGGATGTCATGAAATATAAGGTGCAATAATAAAATACAATGATTGATTATTTGTACCCTTGTAATCGTTTTTTCTTGAATAACTGAAGTGAATTCGTTTAATGGAAATCGTTGATTGCGACTATCTATACAGTACACTATCTCACTTGAATCTCCTCGAACATCGTACTAACTCTTTATTTATAACCGTATATTTTTTACCATAGCAGTTGCTTCATGATTCATTTCTACATCTCTTGTTAAGGGTAATTGATCCTAAAAGAATATAAAACTTTCCTTCAATCAATCTTAATCTATTCCCCCATGTCACTGTTGGAAATTTTTATACAAGCTCTTGATGAGAGACCCATTTAAACGTGAAAGGTGGACCAAAATTGGCTTAATTACTTAGCATTTTTTGTTGGAGATATGACAATAAGACCAGATATCATGCTCAGTGACAAGAATGCTAAATATGAAAAAACTCAATTGAAAAGATATATACTATGAACGAACAAATAAGGAAGCGGGTTATAAATCTCGGCAGACGCTTTTATTTACGAACTGTCACGTCACTTCAGCGTTATGGAAATTGAGCTGCGAGAACAGAATTTATACTCCTGCGTTCTGTATCGGAATTCTTTTGCGCTTATGCTTTCTGGGAAAAAGAGGTTATAGGTGAAAAAAATATAATAATGAACTTTGGTAGTGAATAGGAATCGGAGGAAAAATCTTCCAAAAATACATTTCGAACACCCGTTGAAACGAAGCGAGAGCATTCATCCTCTCTCCACACGCCAAAAATAAAACAATTCACTTCGAATTCGTTTCTTTTCCTCCCGTCACGTGAGGACATTTGTGTAATGGTCGCCCAAATTCCGAGGCATCTCCGTCTCTCCCATTTCATCCCAGTCTGCTCCCGTTGATTTATTCGCGTAAATCTTTTTCGTACCCAACTTCACTACCACCCATACCTCGGGGCAACGCTCTCTCTAACGAAGGAACACACTCTGCTCCCGGGTGACCGAATGCTTTCGCCGACAACCGTCACGTGAAAGAGAAAACACTTTACCGTAGAGAGAAAAACATCATGGAATTTTATGCATAAATCCTGGAATGTATTTGGACTATTTGAAGCTAAAATAGACCAATGTTTCGCTCTGGTATGAAACTCGAATAATTTTACGGTACATTGCAATGACAATTTGAAACATTTACCTGCTCCACAACAAACGGATGAAATGCATACACTGATCACGAAAGATATCAGTATTAGTATCAATTATCTCTTCACCTAATGCGTATAAAAATCCATGAAAATATTTCATGTAAAATGGGTCAAATAAATTGTAGAATGTCAGTATTTGTGCAACATTCAATGCACTCATGGGTCTTTATTAATACCTGCCTGGACAACTCTCTTGTCAATCTGATTCTAAATCAACCCAGCATAACAATTTTCTGCTCGTGAAAGCATGATAACCTTGGGGTTTAAAATCTACTTCCTTCATTTCTAACTGTAAATCGTTTTCATCATGTAATAAATGAAATGAAATAACTATATCATAGGCAAGTAGAACGAGCAAACTATTGTGCAATAATTCCCCCCCCCAACGTTGGATAGGTACTTTTTTGTTTTATGAAATTCGGTGAAATGTTGCACAGCATCATTCTTCCATATAATTGTGATACACCACTTTGTTTCCAAAATGATTACGTGTTTACTACATGGGTGAAATGTTCTTCCTAAACCAACACCACCTGCCCATTGCTTTGAAAACAACAAGGGACATCAATTTTACCAGAGAAATGGCCTTCGGGTACAAAACTGTAAAAACCAGTACAAGCTCGAACGGAGGCGCCTGTTGACCCTTTCTGCAGACTGCGCGCATTATCTGGGGTCTGGGGCGGGGAGATGGGACGACTGACAGCCCGTCTGACTGACGCGTCCATTTCCGTTTGCTCTCCCACCCTCCCTCCCATCCCCCTCTTTCCCCCTCTCCCATCCATTCCCATCCTCTCCCTCGTTTTTTTCTCAACCACCCCCCGCAACCCCACGCCCACCGCTCCTCGGACGCGTGTGTGCAAACCTTTCGCACGCTGGGGTGGTGGCCCCTCGTGTCCCCCCTCATCCTCCACCCGATCCCTGCATCAGTGATGCCCCCTTCAACCCCGCCGAACACCTCCCCTTGGAGGCGCCGTCGCGCGAAAACTGCTCCCTCTCGCTCATTTATTGCGCTCTCGGCAAACTCGCCGTCATTAAAAGGGAGAACGCGTAAATAATTGAAATTCCGGAATGGAAATGGATCTTGCCACGGAGGTGCGAGGGGCAAGGGAGAACATAACGCATCCTGCAGTCTCCTTTCGCGCCCTCTACGTCCCGCTTCATGCGTCCCATCCCACCCACAGAAATGAGCCGATTCCCGGCGGTCTCCCCGCCCCTTCCTCTCTTTTGTTCCCAGGATTCATCGTGTTTTTCCTACCTTTCCCGTTCCCTGATCCACCCCAACCGGCCCACTGCCCTTCCCCACTCATATACGTATACACATAGTGTTTCGTATCTCATTCCACCACCCTTGTTCTCCCATGTCTACCCTCCGTGCTAATTTTCCGAATGGCTCGGCGTGTCGAACCGTCGTTGACGGAGATTAAATTTGTCCACGCTGATCACTCCACGCCCTTTTCAAGTGCCGATGTGTCGCGGGGTCTGCCTCGCGAACGATGGGTTATTATTGCGCCGTTTTGTCACGATCACCTCTTGACTGATCTCCGTCCAGGTGCACCGGTTACATGGTTTACTTTTCCGAATTGTTTCCGACCTCCTCTGTTGGTTGAAGTCATCCGTACTAGCGTCCTTCACATCTCTTCCTTAATTTCAGTCTAAAATTCAGAGAATAACACCTTCACATCCCCTTGCCTTTCAATCAAAATCGACGGCAGTGAATGCTAAGCATTGCTGTTACTGAGTTATTTGGAAAATTTGATGGACGGCCATTGACATTGATTTAAAAATGCGTTAAAACGTTGGGATTTTAGGTATTTATACCAAATCGTTATTAAACCTATTCTGGAGGCCCAACCCTCCAATTCAATGACTAAGGTAAATGTAGGTGGTGAAAACTTGCTGGTTAAAAGTAGATTGGGTCGTGTTATATTATTTATTTCATGTTTTACTTTCATGAATAAATGACTTTTCGATCCTATTTCGTGGATCCTGAATCCAATCAGGAAGGTAGTGGCATTTCGGCGTCGGATATACTAATTTTAATTGGTTTATCATTTTTATTCCAGTGCGTTAAATTGTCGGGGTCGATTCTGTGGCACACTCTTATTTAGCTGTGGAAATTCTGAACGAAATTTGGGCCCTCTCAAGAGTTATTATGAATTATATCTTCGACTCACTTCGCAATGAGAAATTTCATTTGCAAGAAAAATGTTGCTTAAAGAGTTGTATTATCTGATATAAACTTCCGTCACTAAATACGTGTCTGTTTTAGAATTGGAAAGTGGAAAGAAGAATTCTAGATTTTTGATTGACATTATTATTTTACCTTGATTGAGAAATAAAATTGACCGTTGACTAAAGGTAATTGGAGCTGGGATGTTAAGAGCTGGGTGTAGTTTCTTAGGGGATTCAGTATTGTTAATTGAAGAGCCCTAACGACCTTTCTATCACCAGCGTAAATGCTTCTGGAACAGTAATGTTGCTTATTGGGTGACTTAGTAGTTATATATAAAAATGCATTTCTTTTTCTTGGGGATAAAAAATTAATACAATTGGTTACATGATATAAATATGGATGCACGAAAAACTGTAATTTTTAGCAGTACATTGCATTGAATTTCCACTTTATCACGTCTGAATATTTCCAATTGGCCTGTATTCATGACGAAAATCTGCATTGAAAAATTAATGAACTGCTTTGAGAATGCTTTATGAGAATGGTTATTTGTAAGGGTAATGCAAATTATATTTGAGAGTAGTAAAATGTCAGAAGGTGGGAATTGCAGACCGAGGGGTTTAAATTCACGCGCAACAATCTTAGGACTGAGCTTTATATAAACAGACTGTATAACAAGAAGATACACTTGTAATTTCGTGAATATCAGTTTGGGTTTAAAATGGGCAGGGGAGCAAGTAGCATATAGAGGTAATTAATACATTATCAGGAAGAAATATAAGACATGCTCAAAATACCTTTTTGTTTGTGTATTTCGAAGATTTCGAAGTTCTTTCTCTTCCTATTCTCTTTCTCTTCCTATCTCTAGTTATTTAGGGTAAATGGAATTGTTGCAAATTTAGGAGTGGACCGAAGCATCTCTTTCTTAACCTTTACGTAAATCAGAAAGGAGGTATAAGTTGACGGATGGAGAATAAGGATGGACAGTGAGACAAGCTGTCCGTTATCCCACTAACATTTCGACTCAAACACCAAAGATGAGGTATGAGGACATGGGAAGGGCTGGAGTCGGAATGGAAGTAGAAGGCAAGCTGATTAATTCAGTTAGATGTGCGGAAGATCAAGCTTTAGCTACGTAATTAAAACTTAGGTTCTAACTTTTGTAATCAAGTTAGCCAGTTAGCCAAGGGACTGCAGTTCTTATTGATTACGTTATAGAATCACCGTGAGAGTCATGGGATGAAGGTAAACATTAAGTAAAGCAAAAGAAGCAATAACTCGAAAATAATTCACCTAATTTGAGCATCAGAGCAGGAGCACTTTTTAATTAGAGCAGTTGCGGAAACTCAGGTATTGTGGACATACTTTTTCTGCAAATAAACACAGTAAAAATACCATCAGGGGAACACTAGCATTGGTAAAAGGTGGAACATTTTAACAAGACGAGCAAAGTGACTACCGGAATATCAAGTGTGAGTCAAGACTTAAAGAAAAGATATCGCTAAGGAACTTACTGTTAGTTAATCCGAGACTTAGGTTTTTATAAACGAGAGCATAGTTTATAGGCTTTTGAGATGTGGTCATGGAGAAGAGTGGAGAAAATGAATCAGAGGGAAAGGAAGAAAATGATGAAGTGTGGTTGGGGAAAAGAGGAAGTTTTTGGAAGGAACTCGAAGAAGGACGAAAGACTTGACGGAGGAGATATTGGAAGGTGATGTGAAGATGAAGGCAGAGGTAGACTAGGGTGTGAGAGCAAGAGAATAAGCACTTTTGGCGTCAGGAAGAAGCCCAGAAAGTATGACTTGGGAGGGTAGAAAATAGTTTATGGCCAACCGTGTTTAGGTTGAGCAGAAGCCCTTCAAAAGTTCAGGATGATGTATGCAGTATTCAGAGACTTCCCAGATCATACATCTAATCTGTAAGCTATGTAGGTATAATAACAATGATTTAGGAGGCAACAAATAAGTCAGCTAGTTTTCCAAAACACATAAATCTTCAAGTTGAAGCTTTTGAACCGTTGTCGAATGATATTTTTTTGAAAGATGGTGGCACTGTTGACACATCCCTCTCTCTCATTGAACGATGAAGGCATTAGTTGAATTTTTTTTCTTTAACTTTTACGATACTATTTACCAATATATTTAAAACGTCAGACATTTTATTAAATCTGTGGGATGATGATCTGAAACAAAATAAGGTTATGCAATTGTATAATTAATTGAAATTAAAGAAAACAGTTGGGAAACATTTCCGTTGAAGTAATAACTTTGGAATCCGTATTATCTATGATATACTAAAATGATGACTTTTATATGTTAACTAATTCAACTAGTAACTTAATTGACGAATAATTTTTCTATTCATTTGGTATTTTGTGGTATTTATACGTATTTCTATTTTTAAGCTCATACTGGGAATATCTTCAAAAATTATTTGGCCACTCTTATACGCTCTTCAAAATCTAGATTTGAGCCTGATATAATGGAGAAAGGCATGATTCTAACTGTAAAAGCTTGAGTAGGATTATCGTAGATGACATAAATATATCTTTGAGTTCGAGAAATTCATACTGGCATGTATTGTGGAGAGCTCTTTGAATGTCGGATGAGATGTCAAATTTTTATCGACTACCATAGGCGTAGATTAAAATTGATTTCCGCATCCCTCCAACTACGGGGTATACTTTTTTCCAAACCTCCATGTTTGTCTTCATCATCGCTACAATAATTGAGAACGAATTTGATAAAAATTAATGGGACTTATCTTTTTCCCGTTTAGACTTAATGTACATATAGCTATGTCACTTAGCACTTGAAGAACAGAGAATCGTCGAGTCAACTTTGACGTAAATTTGATATTTACAACACCTTGGTGGCTGATAAGAGCCACAGAAAGCAGGTGAGAAAAGTGAAATGCTTGTATTCTTGATAATAATTAGTGTTTGTGGTGATTTTAAACTATCGAAACAACGCTACATCACCTTGACTAGGGTAGATGGTTGGCCCAACGTCGGGACTACCCCCCCCCCCCCACTTTTGACATGGGTTCGGAATCCACGGCCTACGGATTAACCGACGAGTTCGGGACACAACCACCAGACTGAGTGGAGATCTCCCAATGGGGAACCAATCCGGCTCGGGGTGCGTAACCAACTCAAACTTTTATGGATGCGAAGTGCGGTGGGGGAGGATGAGGAGATGCGCAGATGGGAGAGTGGCATCTGACCGGCGGTTGACGAGATCGCCGGGCTTAATCACCCGCGAAATGGATTCGGGGTAGGAGGTGGTTTCCAGGGGCAATGGGGTAGTTTCCTCGCGGGCTGCTGTTTTGGGAGAATTAAGTGCCTGATGCCGCGTTTTAGTGTTCCCATTCATTCTCGGCTGTCGCCCCAGTAAACGCCATCGAAGCTCTCTAGTTCTCCTCTCTCCTCCTCCTCCTCTTCTCATCTCCCTCTCGCTTTCCCTAAACCTTTCTCCAAACCTTTATAACCTCATCCTCCCCTCTCGAAATTCCCGTATTTCTCCTCCAATAAAGACTTCGCCTCTAAGTGCCATAAGTGCTCCCTGGTTCTCGAGGAATCATTAAAAATGGTGAGGGGTGAGGTGGCCCGGTGGGTAGAGCATCCGACTACCAAGTGAAGGGTTCCGGGTTCGAACTCATGTTAAAGCCTTCGGGTGACCCCATCGAAGTACAAGTTATACGATTTTCTCGATACCAAAACTTCGTAGGAAACTGAATGGTGGGACGAGTAAATTCCCCCCCCCCTGAACTCCCTTAAATACGCGAATATTACTGGTCTTAAGGGTTAGTTTTAGTACTAAGCGAGCTCTTCTTACATCTATCTGTGCGAGCTTTCATGTTGATTGCTGTGATGATACCCAGGACTTCTCTCATGAGTTAATCCCGACAAATCGGACGGAGAGATTTCTTCGCGGGTAGAAAACGGCTCACGAATGGTAACATATTGTGCCTTCGTTACAAAGGATTACGTCCCAGTTCTAGAAAAACTACCAAAAGCAAACACAAAATCTCAGAGGTACCATGTAATCTTGAATGGGAGTTCTCCTAGACTCCGAGCCTGAATGATAGAATAAACGTAATGCTAATATTTCTATCGCCCAATTTTACGTGGAACTATAATGAAATTACCTAATAATCCTTCACACTAATTCGTTATGTTAGACGTTAATAATACCAATCAATATTTGAGAGATATACTGTTGTACCTTGATGCTCAAGAATTCGTTTTTCTCTCGTGTCGTGGAGTACAATAGCCTAATGAACATAACTTTCCGCCTCTGACCTGAGGGATCGGGATCAAATATGGGAGATTGGTGACCGGACGACCTCAGTTTCACGGAACCTGTGAGATATTTTTTTGGAATCCAGATCTTCCCGCGAAAATACAGACGGCACCGTTGAAGTAACTAAGTTCCTATCCTGATGAGTTTATACCCCACGCAAAATGCTAATGGGGTCATTTCTTCAATCTCATTTATAAACCTAGCCTTTCGGTTAATTTAAGGGCTGACGTATAGGTTATAGTGAAGAAGGAACAAATTAACGAAACCTTCCTTTAATTGATCCCTTCCGCATCATTTTCATGGCTGTTGCCCTAACACTCTCTGTTACACGTCCAAGCAGTCAACCGAGGGACAGTGTGAGGATGTCGACGTGTGCAAAGTAAGAAATGTTTCCTCATCTTCATGCCTTAGCGTAGTAAGATGGTGTCAAGCCTGAGAAATTATACGTGAATTTCCTTTTGGACCAGAATCCTCACTTTACATTAGGTCCGCTAACACACCGAACACAGGCAGTGATTGATTAATAGCTGTTTACTTATTTGGTCCGTGTTTAAGTTTCAACAACGACAGTAAAATGTAATCAATGTACGAAATCATCAAGTTAGGGACAACGTAGCCATCAAGTCAACAATCAATCATTGTGATTATTCAATCTAGGACAATTATGACCGATTATTAATCATTAGAATGTAAAAATGATGAATCAGTACGGCCGATCAAGTGATTGGGACTCAACGAAGAGTGGGTGAAAGCGTGCCCCGGAAATGACTGCCGTGACGGACGGATTGACTCGTTAGCGTCGCTTGCTCGTGGCCGGGAACGGCTTCTGTGTCGTCGTATTGCTTTATAGGAGAGCGTCTGTGCTCTCAAAACGGGGCACGCTCCCCGATATTGACCAACCTGGGATGAGACCAAGACACATCTTGGCCAGATTTTTACTCGCGGGGTGAAGTTTCAGCATGCGCTTTATCGGATGGGGGGCAGTCGGCTGCACCCGAAGGCAATCATCAAGCACCGTGTGTGACGTCACGGCGTTGCATCGCGGAGGTTGATTGTCGCTTGTGACGTGGAATGTTGATCGTCAGATAAAAATGGAATTTTCGGGTTCAATCTAGGTCACTCCGGACCAGCAGCGGCGGGTCGTTTTACGAAATTGCAGCCTCTAGCCATCCCATCTCTTCAATTTACTTGTCCCAAAACGAACGGATGGGAATTACCCTCTCGAACGGTAATCCTGTCTCTAGGACCACTCATCACACCGATTTTCAGGCAGAAATTAGTTTTATGTACTAGAGGATCTCCTATTTTTAAAGGGCTTAAAGTGGAGTTACTTTTTGCAAAATTAACTTAAAATCCTACTACAGAAGCAATATTTTCTGGTGAAAGGGAAACATTAGTGAATAGCATTATGATAACACGCAATATAACAGTTTTCAAATTCTTAAATTTAAAGATATCTGAGCTAGCAGTACTTTGCGTTCTGGGTAATGGGCCTCGGTCGGTTGTAAATGCGATTTTTTTCTAAAAATTAATAAATAAATTTAGGCATTTCCTGTTTTATTTTTGCATTCCTGGTAGTTGTTTCTTTACATAATTTCAGCATATAATTTCTTCGCACATAGTCTGTAGACCCTATTCGTTTTCCCCCTATTCTCTGTGGGCTCTCTTTTCCAGTACGTTTTTTAAGCTCATTTAAACGTCCCCAAAAACGATGTCTTGGGATGTACCCAAACATAATAACATTAAGAGTTTCGTTTTAGCAATGGTTTAGAAATCGGAGCTGCAAAGAGCGTAGCCAAGAAGCCCATTTGGAGTACATTATCCTTCTCCGTTCATTTGTTCTTTTCCATTTTTGAATCCGCATCGAAAAATGCAAATCCTCCGAATGCCATAGTACCAGATTTTTCTGTGAAACCACCACTCTAGGAAAACAATAATATCGCTTTATCACATGAGAATTGCACAATTTTCTTATCAGCAAAGTCAAGTGACGTAATTTAATGAAATAGAAAGCTTTACACTAGATAATATCAGATTCGACGAGTGGAAATGCATTTTCGAATGAAAGAAGAATGCTAGATATTTTCTGCAAAACATTTCATTTTGTTCAACTTGTTTCGTATACGTCATCCTCAGGTGGGACGCCTAAGCGTTGAAACTAGTTGTACCAAATGAAAATGTTTGTTTAAAATATCTATTTTGTCGAAATATATAGCTTTTTTATTCAATCATCATTCATCCCTATAGGATACCTCATCATGTCTGTTGCTAGTATGTTTATTCTTCTATTCATGTTATCACATCATTGAGAATTCACAACCAAAATTATTGGCAAGACATTTTTTTAATTACTTTAAGTTTCAAGTTGAACTTTGCCAAGTTCGAGTGCGTATTGTAATTAAAAGAGAAAAGAGAGTGTGTTAATTATAATGTTCACTGGATGTAGCAGTTAATGATTGCTGTGGCCGTGCATTTCTCTGGTACAGGAAATTATTTCGACTATTCGAGCCACCCCGGCACGCACTCAAAGCCGAATCTTTAGTTTTTTTACCGGATAACTTCTCAGATCGAAACTCCCTCCCTTCGTATGCCAGATATTGACGTCTTCAGCTACCCCCGAGCTCATATTTCAGATATTCACTCTGATCTCTGAGTTACCCTCTCCGTATTCCCTTGCCTTCCACTCCACATTCCCAAAACCGCACCGCTCTGGTTACCCCACACCGCATGACCAGGATTTTCACTCAACATTCCAGTTACCTCTCTGCTATGACTCCCCGTCATTGCTCTCTTTCCCCTTCTTTCTGATTTATTTTTACCACGCCTGCCGATGTTTCTGTCTTCACTAACAATGCGCCCGTTTAGTATTGCTTATATTTCCGACAGACATTATGGCATGACCATGATGCCTGTCATGTCCAGAATTTAACCTCCCCCTTTCAATTGCTCGGAAAATTCTTTGGCCTCAAATTTTAGGTATTGATTATACTCGTTCCGTACTTTTACGTTCGTCAGGTTATTTGATTTATAATCAATTTTAATTTTCTGGCTTTTTGACCAAAAAGGCTTAACTGTTAGTAACCGTGATACTAAATACACATGCCGCCGCTCCATCCCGGAATCAAACCCTTTCCATAGTCTTTATTCAATTTTGTCTTAAAAAATAACGCCGTTGATACTGGTTTCACTGTATTTTATAACAATAGTTTCAATGTGGATGAATTACATTTGTAATAGGTCTTCCATTTCAGAGGACCAGCCTTTGCTCAGTGAGGTTCCCAGGAAGCTTCGTTACCGTTCCTTACTTCGTTTCAACGAGCGCTATAGCAATGGCGAAACTTCCCAGTTCCCGTCAAACCAAATATTCATTTAATTTTTTAGCTCAATGACTTATAAGCAACAAGTATCCTCTAATAACTGCCGCGAGTAAAGAAACAAACTCGTGACTTGGAAATCCAAGAAGTTATTGGTTTCGCGAAGAATTCGAGGGCAGGCGACCCGAAAGTTCGTCCTTTCCACATGTTCGTACGTATCCCAGAGACGAATCCCCGTAATAATGAAACAAATACTGCATACCCAAGGTGTGAATTGTGTGGCAGGGATCTTCAGGTTTCAAAATTTTACCACCCCCCCTGTTGGAACAACTTGGTCGGACCTCAAATTCGGCGTTTGATAGGTTTATAATAGATACTGGTGAAAGTTTTTGCAAACTGGCTGAAAATCCTTCCCTTATTTCTAATGTTTGGTTCAACCATTCCCATACCGTTATTTTGTCTGTATTCCTTATTTTCAACCCTAATGAATTATTTTGATACTCAATTAGATAACAAAAGAAACATATAATTGTGTCTTGTTTACTCTGAAATATATCGCAGTCATCTATGAGATTTGGTTGACGATGTGTGACGCTGACAGCGGTCATAATGGTCAGCTATTCTCTTATTGTGCAATTAATTAAAATTAGCAATTTTCCACAAAAATAAAATTTATTAATACGACCGGTTTCAATGCAACTACATCATCTTCTGGTGAGAAGATGATGATGTAGTTGTGATGTAGTTGCATTGAAACCGGTCGTATTAATAAATTTTATTTTTGTGGAAAATTGCTAATTTTAATTAATCATGTTATTCCACCATATCACGCCTAAAACGTCTCTTTTTACTCTTATTGTGTGTTTAAATTACAAAATCAAAGACTGTCTGTTGAATAACATTTGACAATTGACGGAGGTTTGCAATTTCCTTTAATCGTGTTAAGAATGTGGATAGAATTAGTTTCTGCTTCAGGTGGTACGGTAGTTCCTTTGCTCTCTCATTGTGATCTCGCCTTCCAGTTTAATATGAAGTGCCGGATTTTTTCATAAGTACCATGTATTGGAATCGTCGCAAATGTTAGGTTTTCTAGAATATTCAGAGACTCACAAATATCCTAGTGCCCGAATACATCCAAATTCCGGAGTAAAATGACTTAATGATAGCTATATCAATTGTTTCTGCTAATTCCAGATCATTATCTACGATACGGGTGTACATTCTCTTTAGCTGGTATATTAACTCTTTCCGCTATAGATATATTTAGCGTTAGTTTGAGCTGAATGAAACTGCTTGTCCGACTTCGCCCCAGGCACGGTTTTAAGGATACGGCTCGTCCCTCCACCCCCGCGAGTCCCGAATGCCAATTCCTGGGGCATGTAGACCGTCGGACCGTAGAACCGTCTCTGCCGTCGCTAAATTTTCTGGGGCGTGAAGCGTGAGGAAGGGGAGACGTGAGTAATGGGGGGTGGGAGTGGAAAAGGAAAGGGAAACTGGTACTTCGTGAATATGGTAGAGATTGTGACCGTTTGTCCTCCTCTCGTGGAGGTGAAGTGTCGAACTTTGGTCCCCCCTGGCAGCGGGGGGCGGACGTGTTGAATATTCCGAATTCTCTCTGTTTTTTATCATCTCAAACCCATTAGATGACGAAAGTAAGTGCTTCCACTGATTTTTTATCACAACAAAAAGGAAAGTTACCAATCTTTTAATTGAAAAACCGAAGAATGATCATTCAGTTGTGTGTTCCCTCTAGATCAGCCTTGCCAAAGCAGTCTTCACTCGAATCCGCGAATCGGAAAGACCAATACTGCTTATTTTCCGCTGTCCGGGAAACTTTCGGTGAACACTCAGTTGCCTCTGTCGTCCCACACCCAGCAATACCCGTTTGGCGCAAATTTCCATTTCTAACAATCAATTAGTAAAGTGCAATGATGAAATTTAATACAAATGAGATATCATGGATACTATACAATGGTGGTCTGAAAATTTTCCGATCTAACAAAGATACAAGACATTTTTTCTGAAATTTTCTGAGTTGGAAACTTTTCAGATCACCCAAGTACATGTACTTGTTACTTCTTTCCGCTCACTTCTTGACTCCTTATTTCGTGACTTACATCTTCAACACGGAAAATTTCATGTACTTTAATAATTTGCAAATGATTTACTCGCTCTGTAAGCAAACTTACTCCACTGTATATAATATAGAGGAAGTAATACTTCGGAGAGACGTTCGTTTGGAGTTCTTAATACTTCTTTAAGTTTCAAATAAAGCGTCCATGTTTTTATGCAAAGTTAAACTAATGATGAAGAAAAAATGATTGCTTTTCGTGAATATAGAAGTAGGTAAAAGGGCGTAGCAGTGGGGAAATCAGTAAAAGAATAGCGTTTACGAAGAAAGCATGAGGAAGAAGAAGGAATCTGACGACTAGTCTAATCGGAAAAGACCTAAAGAGAATACGAGTAAAGGCTTTAAATTTATGGCCGGAGCGTAGTATGGATTTGAACAAATCTTTGAGGTGAGGATGAACGTAAATTCGATGATTTTGAGTTATGATTATGGAGAATTATCGAGGAAGTAACTTGGGCAGAGAGGAACACTAACGAAGATGTTCTAAACGCGTTGAGAGAAGAGAGGAAGTTGCTGGATGAAATCTTAAAAAGGTTGGAAAAAATATTCGGAGGAGATATTGAGTGATCGGGTGATGTTAACATACGTAATAAAATGGAGAATGTTAGGCAAGCCAGGAAGAGAGTGAGGTTTATAGATGTAATTGTGGTCGGCAAAAGTTACGAAGAACCGAAAAAGGAAAATCATGTAGGAAGAGGAAATTCCCTTGAATCGTAGTGAGTAATAGAGATCGTAAAAATCTTAACTCGAATTACCTTTGCTCCTATAAAGTACCGACACGTATGATAGCTAGTGGGAAAGAAAAGGTTTTGGAACATAGCATTGAGTGCCTAGTAATAGGGTGGGAAAATCGGGAATAATCTGGCATTACTCATCTACATATAAAATTCCGGAAAAGACTGAAAGGTTTTATAACAAAATATTGGAATATACTTTACACTTTCAGGCTTTACTTCGTGGATTTGTGTGATGTCCTTTTTAAGGATTTTGTAATTTACGCGATGAATGTAGGGTATTCTCAACGAGAGCGATGTTTTTTTATAGTTGCGAGATCAGTACGTGTTTGATAAGCTCCTGCGAGGGTGAGTGCTATGGCTCAAACCAAAACTGTTTGTACGACCAATATCCATGATGTACCTGACACGCCAGTGATAACGGATGATGCACAAAAAGCACACAGTCGCATTTCCAACTCCCGGAGAAAATGTTGGAAAGAAGGAAGGCGTGGTCGAGGGGAAAAGTCAAGAATGAAAGTAAAGAATGTCGTAGTAAAACAAAAGTATTATACGCACAGCCCTACGCTCTTTTAAACCTAAAATGCTAAGCAAATATCTTGAGGAAAATCCAAAGTCATTCTGGTCCTATGTTAGGGAAATACAGGGTAAACGTCCAACTGTACATTCTTTGAAGACGGAAAATGGAGAAGTTATTGCAGATAGCGTGAAAAAGGAAATATTTTAAACAAGTTTTTCCAGAGCGTCTACAATAAAGGCACAAACCCACCAAACGATCCTCCACACCCACCCGGGGAACGCATGAGCGACATAACACTGACCAAGAATGGAATAGAACATCTACTACGTAGCATCAAACCAAACATCTGCAACACCAAACAAATCATCTGGTCCGGAAGAAATATCTGCTAGAATATTAAAGCAATTAGCCGAAGACAAGGCCCCGTTTTTAGAAATTGTTTTCCTAAAATCGATAGAAGATGGCTCAGTTCCTCGTGACTGGAAGCTAGCCCATATAACTCCCATTTATTAAGGCGGGGATAGGGATAAACCAACCAATTATCGACCCATTTCATTGACATCGATCTCTTGTAAAATATTAGAACACATTATTGTCAGTAACATAATGAGGTTTCTTGATAGTAGGAAAATACTAAGCCAAAACCAGCATGGATTTAGGAAGAGCAGATCTTGGGAAACACAATTAGGTCTTTTCATTCACGATATACTTAGATCGCGAGAAAAAAAAACACAAACGTCGACGCAGTATTCCTAGATTTCAAAAAAGCCTTTGATAAAGTCCCACACAAAAAATTGTTACACAAACTTAGATGCTATGGAATCAATGAAAAAATTATTAATTGGATTAGAGACTTCTTCTCAAATCGCAAACAAATAGTAGTCATCGATGGGTTGTGCTCAAAGGAAAGAGATGTAACATCGGGCGTCCCCCAGGGAAGTGTAATAGGACCTCTTCTATTCTTAATATACATTAATGACTTAAGCGCACACGTTAGTAGTAATCTCAGGTTATTTTCTGATGACACGGTGGTATAGAGGGAAATAAGGTGCCAACTAGATTGCAAGCTACTCTCTAGAGACTTAGACACAATCTCGGATTGGTGCATGAAATGGGGATTAACACTTAATATAGACATATGCGCAGTTTTGAAATTTTGGAACAAAGGAAGTGGCGAACAGGACTTAAACTACGAAATAGAGGGTTCAGTACTAACTACGGCCAAACAAGTAAAATATTTGGGGGTAGTTCTAACACCACGTCTTTCATGGGGAACACATATCATGACAATATGCGGATCCACTTTAAAGAAACTGGACTTCATTAAACGGGTGGTCGGGAAATGTAATGAGAAAGTTAAAGAGAGGTGTTATTTTGCTCTAGTTAGACCACATTTGGAATATGCCGTAAGTATTTGGGATCCTTGGGAGAAAATCTGGCAAAAGGAGTTAGATAAAGTCCAGAGAAAATCAGCCAGATTCGTGAAAAATATGTATGACAAGAACACAAGTGTAACAGGGGATTTAGGCTGGGAGCCCCTTGAAATACGAGGAGAACAAGCGAGACTTAAACTTTTAGAAAGATTCAGAACCAGCGAGTTTAGCGATGACACAAAAGGAATAATAATGGCCCCACACTACTTAGGTAGATCAGACCACAAAGATAAAATAAGGGAGATAGATTCCAATACAGATAGATTCAAATACTCATTCTTCCCCAGAACAATTAGAAATCATAATAGTAAGAATCCGAAGTCCATTTAAAAATATTAAAAACATTTAATATACTAGTCGGAACAAAAATAAAAATTGCAAAAATGTTAGGTGTATCTGAAGGTGCATGCGTATGTTTATCGGTGGTTTGTGTGTTTGCATGTGTGTGTGGGTTTTAAGGGTTTTTGCATGAATACATACAATGTTTTGTTTGTGGCTTTTACAAATTTGTGGCTTTTGCATGTTTTTTCTTAATTACGGGTGGTGCCCTAACACCCCCCACCACACGCCCTTGCGGCGGCTTGCGGGGTATTAAGTAGATGTAGATATAAATGAATGAGAACCTGGAAAATAAGTGATTACTCTGAATTAATAGGTATATGCAATAGGTGCGCGTAGCATTAATGCACGTGGACGTGAGATATCTTTTACATTTTTGAGAGGACGTACGAGTAATTCAGAGATAAATCCAAAAATGCAAGTATTTCTACTTTAATTCGAATCTCTATGGAGTTTCACCCCCATTCGGCCAATCAGTATAAATTTCCGGGTACGCTCAATTCACCTGCACGAGGATCGGTTGTGCTTTCGCGTCTGGGGACTTGAATAACTACGTACGAATCCTTCCACCCCGCTCGACAATCGAAGCGACCCTCAAGCAAGATTTATTTCTCTCCGACAATTCAAAGTTAATTTCTGAACTCCGCCGTCGAATCTGGGTGCGCCGATCGCGAAAGGAGGGGTTGTTGAGCATCCTACTCCCCCTGGCACACGCACGAGCTCTCGTCCCACGCCTGAGGGTTGGGTGCCAATCATTCGGGTTTGGCACGAGGAGGATGAAGGTACGAGGGAGTTCCTTCACGTTCTACGAGATCCCTGAATCCAACCCCCACTTGCCACCCTCTCGCGTGTTAAGCCGTCAATGAGTGGAGCCGTCGCTCGGTGTAATGAATGCGTCGATCTGAACTCCCGGGACGCCTGAGTCGAGCGACGGAAGCAAGATCACGACCTCCCTCTCTCCTTTTGGAATAGGGATCCCAATCATGGGAAGGGGAAAATAATGGCAAAAGGTCGAGTGGAAACCGTCGATAACGGATGAACGAACGCATCGGTTTGTACCCTAAATCTCCATCCCCTTTGCATTTCCAATGGGCGGATTTCGCGCCTCACTTCAACCGGGGCACGTGTAAATGCGTTCCCTTACACACGTGCTGGTGGCTAATTGGACTCCTTCATTCCTCTCCTCCCCCCATCAACAACCTCCACTCCCCCTCCCGCCGACGAAACCTGCGATACCCCTACTTACCCCGTAGGTCGGGTGCTCGGAGACCGAAAAACGGAACGATTGTTATGACGACAAAAACCCTGTGACAATCGGTACGCAACCTGAGAGTAAATATTGTTTACCAATTTTCAACGTGATCCGCGGTATTGAAATCTTGATTCCATAAACATTTATGTACTCGTATTTTATCTCCATTAGCAATGAAGTTATCGAATGACTTAAAAAGTAGTTCTCCCTTATCATTTAATACTAATCCTCTGAGGGTCGATCATCGAGACCAATGGTTGATCACCTCCCGACCGTACACTCGCCATATCCTCATTTTTTGCCTCTTTTATTCGGGGTAATCGGTAATTGAGGAATTTTTCGTGCATGCGTCTTTTTTAATACATTTTCACGGACCGTACTCCATAATTAAAGTCCTGTTCATTTACTTGCTATTTTTGACGAAATAAATGTTTTAGCTAATATTATGTTAGTTTGACCTTTTGAACATCATCTTCTAATAAATTACGCTTCAAAACAATGCTGAACCCAATGCTTGCTGCAAAGTACCTCCTAAAAATTGATAAGTGTCGTTTATTAAAGTACTGCCTAAATTCCTAATTTTGATTAGTAAAGACTTGTCCCTTATGTTAACGGAATTGAGACAAATGGATAAATGATTCCTTATGGTGGTTAATTTATGTCAACGTATGATTTATTAGCAAATCAGATGGACTGGATCAGGTGTAAAATCATTCGAACATCAACACCACCAATCTCTTAAACACAAGTGTCTACCAAAATATCAGAAAAAATTATTAATAATTGAAGACAAACCAATATATTTGTTTTATTCTTATAATTTAATGATTAGCACGTTATACATATTTAGAAGTTGGATTTCTCGATCTATTGAAGAAGAATGCATTTTCGAATTCATTCTCTGTTTCAAACTTAATGTAGCCAAAGCCGAAGCGGCGCTCTACCTCATTCTCGTCCTTTCCTTTACCGTATAAAACCACCGTCATTTTGATACTCCCCTTTGAATACACCCTTTTGTATGGGCCTTTTTGAGGAAAAGAGAACCCTCTTAGCTCCATCACGTTGAATTTCAATATCTCTTTGATAATAGGCAATTAGTTTGCACGCACTCACGCCATTGGCACGCCAAGGAATTTCCCGTTATTTAGGCAAAAAGTAGTCCCACGGTCGAGTGGTCGTAAAAGTTAAATCATTCGTCCCGCAACTACTTTGCGGAGGTCTGGAGAGGGTAATGATTCGATAAATCCCCTCTCACCTCCCCCTGCCCCACCCGAGAAAAATCCCTCCGAAGAGCCTGTCCCATAGACAGTGACGCCGTCCATTACATTGGTCACCCTAAGGATATGAAACTGAATCGAAATCATCAAAACAGTTAGATATCGTCAGACAGTCTATCTAATCGATTTAATACTGAATAATGTAGGACGGTGAATGAAGTACCCATAGGAAATATGCATAAAGTTTATTTTTCCAAACCCGTCGTTGCATTAAAAAATTTCCAAGATGAGAAGATGTTAATATCACTAAAAAATGAGCTCTCACAATACATATTGGTTGTGAAAGCACATGTTACAATTCGTTATGTTAACATAATGTATTCCAGTGTGAGCACTTAATTAGGATTAGTAAAATTAATTATAACAGGGTATGGTGAAACCGGTCATGGCGCCTAAAACATGTGGAAGTTTTTTTCTTTCTGGAAAGGATGTTTCATGTTCTTTTCTTTCATCTCTCGCGTGCCAATTAAGGCCCGACCGGTAATGCTTGAAACCGCAGAAGGTATTATCCGCTGTACTAAAGTACGTATGTTCATTTAAAAAATTTTGAAACCTTTTCCCATCCAAACAGATATCGAAATAATATCATCGGTGGACATTCGATGCCATAAATCAAGCAATTATCGAATGAACATCGTCGATACGAGCTCAATATCGTTACATACAGCCCATTCCTAATAGTTACACCTCTCCCAGAGGTTGAGTCGTGATTCCATCACGCGCACGATGCTCCGGCAGACGACTCAAGCGGGCATCTCGTGGTAGGGTTGGAATATAAACGAGGCGGGTCTCATAATTGCCTCTTTTTTTTTCACTGCTGCTTCTCTTTAGACTCCGCCCCCTTCTCTCACGGAGCCTCCTCATCGGTGACTCCCGAATAGCTGAACGGCGCTCGTTAATGTAAGGAGGAGGTGGTGGCGTGGAAAAGAAACTCCCCGTCGAGGGAGTGAGAGGAGAGGCACGAGAGTTGATCTCATTCGCCATTTTTCCCATTAAAATTTAACAAGAATGTATTAAAACGAGGGGTGAGGGTGTGCGTGCGCCGGGGCAAAGGGAGACTTCCAAAAAATGGGGCCGTGGCTGGCGAGGATGTGCGTTAATGGGGGATGCTCCGGTGAAAATTACAGACTCGTGAATTGTGAGACGGATAATGGAATTTGATTAATATGGGCCGCATTGTGGCCAATTATGTAATTTCATCGCCGTTGCTGTTCGCGTGACGGGTGTCTCGGTTCGCTCTGACCGTTCTCATGGGTGAGCAGGGGATTTCTTTGTTTTACCTGGGGTTAGTGTCTCAAGGCTACAATTCATTTTGCAAGTACACGTAATGTGCACATGCGGAGTCTGCTCATGGTAATAAATGGAGTAGTAACTTATTACTTTCCTGCGCTACACGTTACACGGATTTCGTATTTTTTCACAGCATTTAAATCTGCCTCCAGAAGTCTTGTAATTCGTCCTGTAGCTTTGACAAACGGGCCTGCCTGGTGACGGATGAAATATGCATCATCGCAATTAAAATTACTTAATTTCGGTGGTATACGTCATGAGACAGCGGCAATCATATTTTGTGGCAACATTGTTTTCTTTCATCAATGTGTAAGAAAATGCCAAAAATCATTGTCGAAATCTATGAGAAAAGTGACTAATCTGTAAGCCTTGCCTTCAGAGAATTAAAATAATTATACATAACGCATAAAATTGCCTCTATATTACCTAGGTAGCACAACTGATTGGAGATTATGATAATAAAATGTCTTCGTTGGAGCAAGATTGAGAGTAGATAGTCCTTTCTTCCAGCTAGCCCATCTTCATTTACATGAATGAATACATTACCGTCGTTACGACAAAAAGTGTATAATTTTTTATTGTGATTATAAGGAGAGTGCGAAATAAAATTCACAAAATAAAATTACAATGCAGCATTGGGAAAAAATTGGGTAGAGTGGAAAATATATGTACATTTGTAGGAAAAGCGTAAGGATAGTGGACTAATATCCTAAACGAAAAAACCCACCGCAGGGAAACATCCACACAGTAAAGGATGTGTGAAAAACCTTGGGAGATCTATTGAGATACATATGGATACTAAACTGGATACTAGACTAATTTATGGATAATAAATAGTGGTGAAAGTGTGATAGGTGGCTTTAGAAAATTGGGAAAAATTATACACTGTATTTAAAATACAAAACAGCACAAACATCTGGAGAAAAGATCACATTTAAAGAAAATAAACAAATACAATTAAAAAATAATTATGATATCATCAGTGTTCAATCCTAGGGTTTGTTTCCTTCGGCTCATATCTTTCCATTCTACTATGTTAGAATGTAAGGCAAGGCTGCATATTCTAGGGAGAATAATGTGTTGGTGTCTATTAACCATCCCCATCGCAGTACTGCGACCGATACCGTGAACTTCACTTTCGCTTTCAACTGTCGCAGCTGATGCCGAGCCAACCCAGTCGATCTTCGCTACCAGTGGCTAATATTGAAACTGCCACCATAAATTCAGGGATATACTTGTATTTTTCTCATTGCCTCGTTCCGAAATACCATTACTGTGTTTTTTTTCTGTTAATGTGTGATCGTCTTGTTACGAAAAACCATTAACATTTTTTTCTCTGCCGAAGCATTTTTGCCGGTCATGGTGACCAGGGATCTTCGGCTCCACAGGCAAACACGCTACTTCTGGTCTACTTAAGCCTCTAATGACGATAAATTTTTATTAGGTAATCTACCGGTTAAGGTAGGTTTTTGGATGGACACAACTATCAAGTAAACATTTTGTGACTCCCCACCTAGAAAACTAATCTATATCAGGTCCCTCTTCATCTCGGTGTACTTCTTTAAAAATTAAATATTTAGGTACAAAAATAAATTTTGGTAGAAATAATTACAGTGATGGGTATTTTTGCGACCGGGTATGATTTATCGAACATATATTTTTAGAGGATCAACAGAAATACTGGAGATATGCTGCTCGCCCCGACATAAGGGGAGACGGAAGAAGAAAAGGATTACCGAAATCTGTAGAAAACTCTGGTAACGAGCAGTCATTTTCGCAAACCGCGAAGATTGATACCCCATAAACACCTGAAAATAATGCAATGAAATGAAAGGCAGTACGTGCATACTATTTTAATTGCTTATGTCACTTTTATTATCATTCCATGCAATAAAGGTGTGTCACACAATAGAGTCTCTCGGGACAAAACACGGCTAGTTGACCAATCTACCGCTAAAAGATTAGCTGTTTCTTCTGCCAACACAGTGACCCTCTTCGGCAATCGCATTTAAATCGTCATTCAACAGCGCTTGACGCACGGAATGTGCACGTTATTTCAGTAATTTCATCATTTCTGTTTGATTAAATAAGAGCGAGGTAAGGATGTTTTAAATTATGTATTTTTAACTTTAAATTTTTTCCTCCAGTCCGCATTAGGATTGAGTCAGCAGTGTTACTACGACTGGAGTATGGTAAAAAATACTCCCGATAAAAATCTAAAAACCTTCCAGAAAAATATCAGCATCATCTGAGGTACTAGATGCTTTCGAGTGAGTGTGAGGTGTGCGAAGAAGAAAGGTCAAAGGGACAGTGGAGAGGATTTCGCGTGCTCCTTCCTGCACACTTTTGCACGCGATCCGTGTTTGGATGTATACTCCTACTCCTTAATTCGTCTCTCTCTCTCTCTCTCTCCCCTCTGTCCTCCCTTCCTCTGCATACACTGCGCTTCCTCATCCATCCACCCTTAGCCCTCCTGGATTTTCCCCTCTTCTCTCTCTGCTGACCCCACGAGCACAAAACATTCCCGATGAGCCGATGGGAAGGCCTACCTATCCTTGGGGAGTGATGGTGAAAGGAGAGGAAAAAGCCTTCTTTGCCACTGGGACACCTTGCGAGAGCGCGTTTTCATTTCCCAGATAAAAATTTGTGTTGAAAATTGGAATATGCCGTTCATATTTTTTCGTTCCCGCGCAGAGCAGGTGAGGTTGGAAGCCGTCCGTTATCACCCCCCACGGAATGAGGTGTGCGGACGAACCCTGGTGAGCCCCACTGTCTGTTGCTCTCCACTCATCATCATTAACGACATCATTCCCATTGCACTTTAACCGAGTCGAACTGACATTTTTTTTCTGTGCCAACGATTTCTTTCCCTTTCGAATGCGGGTATGCTTACGGCGAGCACGTAGGGTCATGGCCGATATTCACAGCCATAGGCCTGTATGGTATTCTGAAATAGGGCTGTCTCACTTGGCTCCCGGGGATTCTTTCTATGGAATTAATGATTTTCGCTGCTGAATGAGATACCACGGTCGCATTTCCGCAGCATCGAGAACAGAAATGAAACCTTAGTTGCTCGTGACTGCAGATTTTGTGACCCATCCGTTTGTTGAATTCCCGTGTATAAATTTGTTTATTGGATTGACTCCCTGGTCATTTTCCATTTTCCTAAGTAATCCGTCGATTATAAAAGTAAAATCATTTTTAATAAATATCCTTCTTGGATAATTTTACAAGCGTCAAGATAGAATGGATAGGATAATAGATGCGATTTAATTCAAGCGAGTGCAGTGGTCATCCATACAATGCGTGGATTAAAATTCTATTTTATAAGTTTGATTAATGTTTTAGACTTCCTTTATTCACGATTGTTACTTTATTTTGATGGTATGTTTGACATTCAAGTAAAGTTCTAGCAGTTTAAATAATTTCTAGAAGCCCGAAGGCAATTGTATTAGGATAAGGAAGGAATTGAAGAGTACAGGGATGCATTGTAACGTAGTTTATTGAGAGTTGTATTTAGTGGGTCACTTTTAGCCATATTTGGTCGTAATTTATGTCCCGCAGCAAATATATTTTGAAAATTATTAAAATTGCGCACTTATTCAACACGAATAATTGATTATGCAGAGAGCTGATAGATGGTTAAGAAGTTTTCAAGATTAATTAATTGCCCGTATGCAATGCTGAATACTTGGATAACTATGAACATTTTACTCAGTAAGTACAGACTTATTTTTTAGTTTAATGAGCACAAGTTTTCAACACGGATCAGAAATATGTGAACGAATAGAAGCTGTGATTTTTTGGTTTAACAAATAGTTAATGAATATTGGAGACCAGAATATTCATTACCACAAAACTGTTGCACATATTTCCATGATTAATACGCACTTTACTTGAGAAAAGTTAATTCGCTGAAGACCTAATTCGGCATATCAGAGAATATTAGGATTAAAATTATGTTGGTTTTTGTTTGAAAAGAGAATGAAATTTTCCGGAAAAAGTTTACTTAGATTTTAGAGATACAAAATAAATTCAAAACATGATAGAACAGTGACATTATCCGGAGCATTAACCATGCTTGAAGCAAATTGTAAAGCAAGTTAAGTTGTAAGTAATTACATAGAAATTTAAAGTAACTGATATCAGTTAAAACTACGAAGTGATAACAGTTCAAATGTTATACACTCGAGTTATTATATTTTTAATTATTTTACACAAATATTTTCTTCATAATGGAATGTTATAGAATGATATTCGTGGAGGAAGAGCTTTAGGACATGCCTTTTTAAGGGCTTCTTTTGATTCCTGATTTATTGACCCACTGAATTTTAGGCCAAGTAACAATTCGATTTAAATCATTACTTTTACACTTGATATGCAGCTTTTCCTTTAAAAAATAAAATTGGCTGAATTTAAAGATATCATTGCTCTCATATCAGCAGCAGAATTAAACTAATTTATGGATTATTTAAACCATTCAACGTTCAATGCATTTAAGCAATTTGGCTTCGTGATTTGCGCAGATTTTTTTCCACTTTAAAGCTTTTTATGTGGTCGATGAAACGGTCGAAATGAACGGAAACGGATATAAAATTTGAGTTAGTTTAAAAATAGGCGGAAAAAACTGTTCATCCGAGTCGAAGGACCAGTGATAACTGTTTCATAACTATTTCAGCGTCCTCTACACTCTCAATGACACCTTTCTCCTGCAAAGGGACCAAGTAACATTTCTGGATGGTTATATCGATCAGACGCCATTTTGTTTTGACATGAAAAAATCTAATATTGTATTATCTATTCTTTTTCTAAAACTAATTTTTTTCGTTGAGGAACTACGTGATCTGTCCAGAAAGTAACTTGTGTTTTGAAACAAAATATGAACATAGCGGCATGACAAAATTTAATTGTATACGTTTGAATGACACATTAAAAAACATGTTCCACTTTGTTGCCATGCAAATTGGGGCATTTCTCATAAAGATACGCAAGATTTTCAATTCTGTCCCTGAGTAAATCTGCCGCCTTACATTTTAACCTTTTGTTTACTACCGCATGCAATTCTGCGTCACTGTCAAAGCGCTGTGTTGCAAGTCACGTCTTCTTCGCTGAAAATAGGTATCCATGTCTTCTCCCCAGTTACGACACGTTCTAAGTGTGTGTAACCATCTTTTTTCCAAAGGCTTCGAGGAAAGTCAGCGATGCAGCAAGACGCTGTTTATTGTGGTCTTCCGTCAAGATTTTCGGCACTCATTTGACAAAAAACTTCTTATAACCAAGCTTTCCCGCTACATTTTTATGTAGTAGACTTCGTGAACTTTGAAGAAAATGAAGCGAGAGATTCGCAATCGTAAATCGATGATTTTCCCGATTTTTTGTTGATTTTCACCATCAGTTCATCTGTCACCAGGCTAGGCCGACCGCTGCGGTCCTCGACGTGAATATTGGTGTGGACATTTTTAAACTGAATGTAAAACTATCTCACTCCGCCTCCACTCATTATTCCGTCTTCGTACCTTCACTAAGTTGCCTTTGAATTGCAAATAGCTTGTGATTTTTTCGAGTAAAAACCTAATCACAGATCGTACTTCACGACTCGCAGGATCTTCTATTTCAGCGCAAATGTTAACAGTTCGCAGTGAGAAAAGTAGTAAAACCACAATCTGCATACTACGGCAGCAGGATGCGTACTGAGTGGAGGAAGTTTTGACACCAAGTTGGTGGCTCTAGTCCTACCCACCGCCACGCTAGGCCAAAACGTAAGTTATTTGATGTACAGTTCTCGTAATTGGTAAGCGAAGCATTTTGTACTAGGGATGCGTGCTGTTGACGCACAGATTCACTCTTCCGGTTTTTGTGAATAATGACCTCATCACATTGTTTTAACTATCACCAGTCCGAATACCTTCAATCTCGAGCTTGAATATTTTGTTATCGTTTAGTAATAGAATTTTTAAAAATGTATTTGGCTTTCGGTAAGACGTTAGCTGTTAGAGCACCTCACAAGCTAAATTTGACTAAAGTTAAACTTATTGCTAATTTTATAATTCTTTGTGTAGTTTGATACACTAAAAAAAACGGAAAAGCGTTCATTTATCAATCGCGTACATTGAACACAAATTTAATTCCTTTTTCAAACACTTTGAGCTTTTTTCTAAACCAAACAATTGACTAATACTAGACGATATAACCGCGGAGGGATATACATTATTTTCGTGTAGTTACTAATTTTTGGGTTGGAAAGAGACCTCTGCCCCTTCCGGAAGGAGTGTAGCCTTCCTCCGTTCAGTGCACAGCTGTCTGCCAGTTTTCGTTACACCCTCCTTTACCTAACCCAAGAGCATGAAAGTTGATCCACAAATCCGGATCCAAAATATGCGATCTCATCGGACGGAAAAGAGAGTACTGTTCGGGTGTACATGCCGACAACGATATTGCACGCCGATGGACGAATAGCCCTTTCTTTTTCGCGACACACCCTCAAGGCGGAAGAATTGAAGGCACCGAAGGCTTCCGTGAAGTTTAGCAGGCACCCCCTGCCCTTTCTTGCAGGTCCTCCTCCAGCAAGAGGGGTTACCAGATGAGAGGGGCGAGGGCGCGTACTTTGTCAGGAGCACTCTTTGGTCTCCCACCCCTTTTCCTTCGTCTTCCCTTGTCACCCACCCCCTCGCACACACTCCTCCCCCCCTCCTCCTCCCATCAGCCACGCCTCCTCCTTACCGGCGATGCGGAGAGAGAACTCCTTGAACGGCAGACGCCGAGTAGTGTGGTTTCATCAACCCTGCCCCCTCTCCCCCTTCTACTTTCCTCCTCCTCCCGGCAGCCGCCTTCCCCTGCCCCTCCCAACCAACCGTTACCCTAGGGAGTCCTTGACCAGATTAAAAAGAACCCCCCGCAAGGCCTCCCCTCAACCCCCGTTTCGCCCCCTCCCACGTTCAAAAGACGCCTTCGCTTCCCAACACGCACTTACGCACGCCACACACCCGCTGCCCGCCCAGTTGGCCAAAATAGACACTCCAGATTCTGAAGAAGCGTTCCCCATATTATGTTCTTAAGGGATTCCACTCCCCGAGCCTCCCACGCATGTCAGTATCTCTCGCTCGCACTCCAGTCGCTACGCGTGCTTTCCCACGCCGTGATGTCGGCGACGAGGGGCTCGGAGGTGCGTCACACTGCGCCGCTCCTCTTGCGCCCGAACGGCCCACGGCAAATCATGTAATGATTTTTTGACTTGGTCTGTTTTCTTTATGTACCGTCGTTTCATAAGACATTATTATTTATTCATGTATCCTATAATAAAAATAAAAAGGATGCACTCATGAGATTCCCAAAAATTAATAATGCCCAGTCAAACACGAAATTTGGATGAGATAAATAGTCTGAGAGGACAGTTTAAGTACATATTTGATTATAATTTTTATGGAATTGGAATCGGTAGCAAGGATATTACGTTAACATTGACATTAATAAAGGAGAATGACGTTGACAAAGGGGGTAAAGGGACATAATTAACGACCAGAACCCTACTTAGGAAAACAACGGCGAGGATTGTGAAATGGAGCTTAGCGTTATGCCATTCTGTACCTTAGTCTTTGAGAAAGGGGTTGAGAGGAGATTGTAGGCTTTTTGATGCTGCAAAAGAGGAGAATTCGGAAATAAGCTGGACTGAGAGGAAGACGAGCAAAGAAGATGCGAAAGGAAATAAGGAAGCTGTAGTAGATGTGAAAATGATAGGGGAAAAACAAACGAAAAAATTTTGGGAACTAATGAGATGTTAAAGACCCTGTTTGAAATAAACAGAAAGAATATTGGGGAGAATGTAAGATGAAGAGGAGATAGAGTATAGATATTTGAGGAGTTGAGATGGACAGTTATGTTGGAAGGGAATGTGCATGTAGTGTAGAATTTTTGCAGGAGTGATTAAAATAGTTGCGAAACCGTGTAAGTAGCTTCTGGGTAACGTCCAAAACATTATTAAACACGGTAGATTCTCTGAAATAATGACTCATTGGAATTAAAATGATATGGAATTATCTGATATTAAAATGTATTCTAGGAAAATGATTATGGTTAAAAATCAGAAACAAGGATAAAATATTTAAAAAAATTGCGAAGGTGAAATTAAAGCAATGAGATGGAAAACTAGCAAGGAAGAATTCTTGAGAATCTGAAGGTTGTTCCGCTAAAGAGAGACTAAGTGACAGAGAGATTAAGGAAATGGAATTCCGAAAACCCTTGCCGTTGAGATTACAGAGCACGACGACAAATTCCAACGTCAACTCTGCCTCTCCGAGCTGTTTTTTTAATCAAATGTACAGGGCGTTTCCTTGTAAGCTCCGCATTGCTTATCCTCGATTTTGGCTTTCTATTTTTTGCTCCACTTCAGTTCTGAGAGGGGTTAATTAGTTGAACAATATGTCAGTCCCATAAAAAAAGCAATCACCGGAAGATCCATTGGATTTTTTTCGTTGTTTTGGAGGTTGCTAAATTTTCCGTCACGTATTTATTTAGTGGCAATTAGGCCGAATAAGAGGTAAAGCGGATAAAAATATATCTATTCTGGGACTCTTAGAATTGACCTCGGGTTCCTGTTGGGTTGAACAAATATTTCAACGCAGCTCGATCATCCTCTTGGATGCCCCGATCGCCGGTAGATATTAACGAGATATTAAATACTAAATAAAAAACCAGAAAAATGAAAAATGCATCTGATAGGAAACATCGAAGCAAAGAAATATGAAAACATGAAGAAGTTAGAAGAGATCAAGTGTGCTACAATTATGTATTCAGGCAGATGGATTCATACTGTATTCGTTGATGCTGAAGGTTAACCATCTAACACTAGTGTTACCGTTGATGTCAACGCAGCCTTAATCTTACGTCTTATTAAGTTACGAATCTGATTTTTCTACTTGCTGATATCTTTGGTTTAAGTGTCACCAGCGGCTTTGAATATGCAACCTGCTTTTTACGCACAAGAAAACCATTTATTTAATTAACATGAAATTTTTTTCTCGGAACCTTTACCTTCTTTTTTCATTGCGCAAATGCATTAGCTTTACTTTTAAAATTGTTAATTTTTACTATTCATGTTTTTATGCGTGTACTCTTTCCGCAAAAATATTTGAAACCTTCCCTAAAAATTTCCCTTGTATATTAAGGCTGTAAGATGATGAATGAGACTTGTGAACTTTCGCCACTCGTGTCGGTGAGTGGGATTCCTTTACGTCTCCTGCCCGCTTGAAATGGGCGAACAAGTCACCAGGACAGGACAGAAAGGGAAGAAAGGAGGCTTTCTTCCCTTTAAGCATAGCGAGCATGAAATTCTTGCAGTGAATATTCTTGAAAAATCTTCCAAGACATTTCCCTAAGTCAATAAACGTAATCACCCTGTGCAACTTTTCGTGTCTCTTGACTTTTTAATGCTAAAACTTCTTTAACTCAACGTATATGTTCCTCGCGAGGGTTTCTCTGGTAATTTTCTTTTTTGGTATGAAATTTTCTTTTTTTTATAGGGGCCCTAGTAACATTTCACAAAGTTTTACTCTGTTAATTCAATGTTGATATTTCATATCCCCCATTAAATGGATTGATATTTTGATTGCTTCTCCTAGCAGTCCCAAGGTTTGAAAAGTAAAAGTTTGTGAAAACGATTTGGCCTTAATATAAGAGAGAGAAGTTTTATATCGTTTCTCATTTCCTTTAATTCCCATTATTTTCCCCTCGGGTGATTTCATGACCCAATAATATTATCCCAGAAGAAGAAGTTTTACGTACTATTTAGCGTTGCGTGTGAAAATTTAGGATATTTCTCGTTTCGGTAGTCGGTGATATGATAAATGGAATCAAAACTTTGAAAGCCATTTGATTCGGAAATATTGACTTGACTTTATTTTCTGGAAAAGAGACTGAAAATTTTGCTGTAAGTATTTCACAACCCCGTCTCAACTTCTAATATCAGTCACCTCTTGTCTACTCTCCTTATGTAGTGTGTTCAAGCATGGATTTTTTTTACGGGAACGGTTGTTAATGGAAATATATCGTTGGACATAAAATTCGCGAGTACTTTTTTATACGAGACATACTCGAACATGTAGACTGCTTGTAAGGCTGCACCATAGACTGCACACGGTTCATGTCTATGTTGCTAGAGTGAAAAGAGTTTTCAATACTTTAAATTGCATCGGTTGGTCTGCAAGAATAGCATGATCATTCCTTTCTCCATTCACGCGAATTAAAACCCATTTTAATTTATTGTTCATTGATTGAGTCATACGATGATGGTGTTATGGTTGTGAAAAATATGTGTCCGCCGATTCGACCTTTCTAGGAAGAGCGATAGTCGACCAACACTGAGCACCGTGTTTCTAGGGGACGATAACAATTCTTACGCAATCGTTCTCAGCAGCCATTGAATCATGACGTCTTGAAAAGTGTAGACTTACAAGAGAGATTATGTTGGGAAGGAACAGCATTTGCAACCTTCTGGTGTGAAACATGAGAAGGTTTTGGAACTCGAACGTACCAACTTCATATTTGAAAAGGCATTCAAGTGATATGCTCACATAAATAAAATCACTTGCGGATCAAAAGCGCACGCAGCTTCTTGGGTATTGGATTGAGTTCTGTATTTTTTATTACTTCTTATTTCGTCAAGAAATTTTGATTCCATGAATCTCAGTATAAACTCCACTAACTCTTTACGTCCGATTCAAGATATTTTATTACCCGTTCAAATTTTCATCCTCAATCTAATTTTCTTATTAGTCAAATGCCCAATCGATCTGTTATTTATTGTTGGAGGAGGGTTATATAGGTATGATAACTGGAAACCTTATTTCAGGAAACAACTGTTATTGAAATGGCTCATTTGTTTGTGTGTTTGTGACCCCATGTGTTTGATTTCTAAATTGGAAAATTGTTTTGCCTACCGGACTACTTGAATTTTTATGTCTATTACTTTGATTATAATGATTAATATTAAAATTATCTATAGTTCCTGTTAGACGTTAGATGAGGCTTTCCAATAAATCTTAAATAAGGGATATTTGGATTGAAAAAACATTCAAACTTGTAAAAATAGGGGAAATGAATTTTCGCATTTTTCACCAAAGCTTGTGACTGATTATAAAAGATTATTTTAGTACTTTTTGAAGCTTACTTTTTATGACATAAATTTTACTATGGACCTTAATGGCCTATGAGAAACGAAACTAATTTATTAAAATTGTAGAGGTTATAGAAACAGAGAGAAAGGAGGCATTAGACGATGAAATTTTTTAAACCATAACAAAATAAATACAAAAATTATGCTGGTAACGGAGTGCACATTAAGTGGTCCTGCATATTCTATCAAGCCAGTAGTGAATTTAATCATTACACTCTTTCTATGTTATGCCATTACTAATTGAAATTTCTAGAGTGAAAAAATATTATGTTGGAGGTTTAATTACACTGATACATAATGAAAACTCACAAATTTACAAATTGTAAAACCTAAACACGCGTAATAATAATTTATTATGGGAAATCGATGTTCAAAGTTCTATTGTTATTTCTCATTTATTGACCGTATTTTATTTTCCAAAACGCTGAATGAGGTCTGTACCATAATAACGCCATCCAAAGTGTAAATTAACCACTCCAGTTGTCTCTTTAAATAAAAAATATTACTTCAGCCGAATTACATCGGGTAGTTGTTTTTAATTCTACCAGCCCTCTACCGAGTGCATTTCATTTATTATGTACAATATCTATTATGTACAATAAACCACCTCCTATCCGGCCAAATGTGAACCTGAACCCCACGTCCTGATAATCCAATGACCGGTTAACTGTAAAGCACAAAGCATAAATAGAATTTCAAGGATAGATATTGAATGAAAAATATTTTATGGTGTTTGGTAATCCATATTATTATAATGGAAAGGAAAATGAAATAATAATTGTTGATTGACCGCTATCTAAACATTTTTATTTTTTTTTAATATTTATCTTCTAAATGAAATGCAAATATCAAATATAAAAGAGAAATTATCGGTAAAAAGTCACATATGGGTGGGTTAAGTGCGACTCTATTGCGATAGCCGGGCAGCTAGAAGCTTGAAACATTTATCCACGAACTATGTTTCAACTGCCGGTAAAAATATTTGTGTACATTTTTTTCTTCTTTAATCATTCAAACAGTTCTCGAAAACTCTTGAAGGTTTTTGTACCGTGAACAGAAGGATCAATACCTGTCCGTTCTTTCCTAACGAAGCCATTTCCCCGTTTCATTTCCCCCTATATATGCACCGCCACTTCACAAAATGTCATTCCCCACACTCTCCCTCATTCCTCCTCCTCGCATCCGACGGCCCTTCCTCTTCTCAACATTTCGGAAAGGAGCTCTGCTCCTTTCTTAATAAACCATGCCGCGCTTCCACTCACAGCTTCGCCATTTCTGTTCTCTCCGAGCCGACGGAAAATCCACCCAGGGAGGAAAAAATAAAGACGCCGTCTATTTCACACCAGCGTCCTTTTTTGTCGCGCGCTCTTTCTCCGTTATTTTCCCTTCCGTAGCCCTAATATCCGCCGTCGGTGCGCCACAGTTTGGCCCGTTCTCGGATTCTCTTTGACCCCCGCGGCGCGGTGAAGGAGAACGGAGCGAGCGGGGTGCGAAGGTTTTCGGCCTGTTAACGAGTAAAAGGAGAATGAGGCAAAAACGAAAAAAAAACTATTTCTGCGCGTCGTCCGCGTCGTCATTCCTAATCGAACGTGACGCATTTCCTCCCAGGGGAATTTTGGGAAGCTTCCAGAGAGCCATGGAGTCCATGGGTGGGACCTCCTCCCTCCCGCTCTCTCTCTCTCTCTCTCCCAAGAGCCTCCCCGGGTTCTCCTGCGACGCAGTTCTGCTTTTCTCTCATCAAGTGGACGAGGAAAAAAAAGTATCCCAGCGATAGGAAAATTTCGATTCAGATATATCTCTCGTCTCTGACGCGATCGCTACGTCAAGAAATGAGGATTCTGTGACTTTGCCTTGGCCATTTGTTTGTCCCGCAGCTTGACGAAGGGAGCGAAATCTGGTGGTGTCGGTTCACTGACCGGATAATCAAACTATCTTCGGATCTCAACCCGAATCGCTGACCGACTCTTTGCAACCTTGCCTCGTGTTTCCTTCGGGGAGCGAGATTTTTGTAGTGTAAAAATATTCCAGAAATCATGGGTCTTGGTAAAGCTGAGAATGTTGTAATTTGGCGGAAAAAAATTAAGGAGCATCGTGCTTTCCCGCCATAAATGTGTAATAAAAGTCCTCCATTCGCTGCAAACGAGAGTCTTAAAGTTATGGAATCGGAGGCCCAGGAGATGATAGTCGAGTCGAGAACCGAAATTTCTTATCAAATGATCTATTTTTGCCGATCAAGAGATGCCAAGAAAAGTTCATATTAGAAAAAATTAAATTTCCTTACATTCGCCTGGCGTCTCAAACACTAGAATAGCCAATATATTGGCTGTCCTTATGCAGCAGCACTCTGGCAAATCATGCTGCGTAAGCATGGCTTTTTGTTTCCTCAAATAATCTCACATCAGCATTCCAATATGAAATCCTCTTAATAAATGGAGGTTTCCACTTAATTTAAAT
The DNA here is from genome assembly GCA_037158775.1 of Hetaerina titia. NCBI lineage: Eukaryota > Metazoa > Arthropoda > Insecta > Odonata > Calopterygidae > Hetaerina > Hetaerina titia. The sequence continues at coordinate 83,563,229 of CM073769.1, read as the reverse complement.
TAACATGATAGATTTATACTTTGCATTAATTTCATTGCGACATTGCAAATCCAAGGCTAAGGAGTATATTGGGAAAGGACTAGAAATTTGCCTTTTTCTTACACGTGGATTTTGTTTTATTTTCTTGAATAATATTTTGGTGACCCCTTCCTGCCTTTATGAGATTTTGCCTTTCAACTTTAATTTCATCCGATTTTATTTCCATTTTCTTTGACTCACAAACGTAAAAATAATTGCGTCATATTTATATGAACGAAATTGTCTTGAATCTTCCGATTTTTTTAACTATTTTATATTTATAATGAATAAGGATAATTTTAAACCAAATTTGCAGCATTTTTTGGCCAATTAAATGGTTTTACAGTGATAAAAGATAGAAATCCTTTAGTTTATAGAAAGTGTGTCGGATATATAATGTTATTTTCCATAAGACAAGGAAAATTTGACATGTGTATTCCAGTCCTTCCTTTATTCATTTATTTCCGTGAGAAATTGCTTTTATAACACGTATGGATTTGATTTCGATTCTTTGCTAAAATTTGTCGCAGCCACGCAGTGCAGATGCGGGTGTGGAATACGGGGAAAATTTCATTCCATAATATTTTTAATCTCTTTTAATGTGCTCTTGATGCAGCGGGTTACTTTATTGCTCTGTAGACGAATTTCGTGATTAGCCTAGCGCGCACAATAAAGGTATTGCAGGGAGACTTTATTTTTTTCAACATTGAATTGATTTCGTTTTGGTAGACGCGGTCGTTCCGCCGTTTTATTTATCCTGGAACTTTACCAGAAATTTAATTTTGGAAATGTGCGTTTCGTTCCATGAGTTGCAAAAGCCCGATTAAACTCCCTATCGGAGCACCCTCTTCGGAAAATTTTAGGAACGGCGGATTGATAGATTGATAGAGGAATGAGTGAAAGATGAGCAAAAGGAAAACCTTTCGCAAAGTATGGATGGGCCTTTGAAAAACAGGAAATTTTATTTCCCAAGTCGTTGAGGATGAAAGCCGTTCTGGCCATTTTCAACCGAACGCTTTGATAGTTCACTACTCTCAGGCTATTCTGCGGAAGAAAAGTTTTTAAAAGTTCACTTCTAAAAATACTTTCGAGAAGAAGCTCATCGTTTTATGAAAGTTCTGTGATACATTTCAATTGTTTTTTTTTTGATCGGAAGTAGAAGAGGAATCATCATTCCTCCAATTCCAAACGGAATGTTGACTTATTGGCAAGCTTAAAACGAACACACGAATCCTATACGACAAACCCACTAATTATCCGAGAGTAACGTCAGTGCATCATGAGTTAATTTGACGAGTCTGAATTGTAAACATCACCGAAAAATTCAATGCGATGAATAAGGATCGCTTAAGCAGAGCCAGTTTCTCAAACTTTATTTATTGATGGGGCTCTCAGATAAATTTCAATGAGCACCTCAAAAGTTTCATGGTTCAATGGAGTTATGGGAACCAAAGGTGGAAGATTTGAGAAAAGTGAGCTTTTTGAAGAACGATATTCGAGTGATAAACGCACGCGTCATCAGTTAAATAGGTCGAACTAATAAAAAAGTAAATAAAATCTCGCTCCGGGAGTACGAGAACTATTAGTCGCAGGAAGATATCACAAAGTTCTCTAGGATTTGGAATTTAACACTATTATATCGTATTCTAGTGCTATTGACTCTCAACATCCCAACCACCTAGTTTATCGCTTCTCCAGAGGATCGCATAGTTGAAGAACAACCCGTCCTGACGAAAATTTTGCGATGAAAGGAGTAAAAAAAAAACTTCCGATGAACCTCACATTCCAGAGCAAGGCCCCTGCTCGGGGTTTCTCAAGAAATCATTCATCCTTCTGACCGAGTGGAGAGCAAATGTTTCTGTGATCCGCGGCCAAATATTTTCAACACTTGGTCCGCATCTCCCCCCACCCCCCTCTCGTTTTCCTTCGCATTCTCCCCAATTGGTTCGATACTTGTCTTGTTTAACCTCAATGCCTCCGATGTGTTGGTGGTTGTTTCTTGAATGTATGTGTGTGTTTCTCTTTCTCGAGTGAGGAAATTCGACTCAAGGTCGCAATCAATCCCCGGCCGGCTTCACTTTCCGCCGCAGCTGCCCCACCCTCTCGCCACCCCCGCCTCGTCCTTTATAGCCCCTCCACCCCTTTGGATGGAACACGACCGCTCTCCTCCTTCCTCCCCGTCCTCCGACCACTCGAAAGTGAGAGGACCTTTGTGGAGCCATATTGTTATTATGCGCGTGGTGGTGTTTTCGGAGGTGTCGGTTTTCCGAGGCTTGGAAACTATTTGTTATCGTTTGGAGTCGACCCTACGTAAAGTTGCTTGTATTCTCTTCGAATCCTCCGTGCGAATAAAATTTTAAGCTTAAAATTATCAGCCTTCTGAATTTGCTGAACGAAGTTCTGCGTTAATCTTTATGCATTTGAACTACCGAGAGTGCCACTTCTCTGTGAAAACAGGAAATGTGACGATGGAATTCTCTATAATATTAAAACGGCTTTGCGTATAGAATTGAGTTTTATTTCATCTCAAGTGTTGTGAGTATGCTTAAGTGCATTAAAATATGGGAAAATATATTCCTGTGTATTTGTGCATATTTTGATAAAACATTATATGGGAATTTTCGGTCGTTTACCATGCATTGAGAAAACCCTTTTCTAGAGAAGAATTTAGCTACAACTCTTGCAATACAGGAAATGAATATAGGAAGGGCATTGCGTCATATTGTGGTTGGGTTGAGCTCTGTCCAATCGGCTGTTTGTTAATTCAGTATCGCTCCTGTTTGGGATTTCTCTATCTCGATGCTTGTTTTCAATCTTTACTTATTATTAAACAGATTATTTCTTAAAGTATATAATATCCTACCCTACCTAGTCTAACGACTGTGTGTACATTGATATTGATAGCCGATGGGATTATCTATTAATTTGAAAGAAATGCTAGCGGTGAAACATGCAATTCATAGCAACTCTTGTTAACTGAAATAATTTGAAAACGAATAATATGGAGAATAAATTAAGTCCCTGATGATTAACTGTCTATAAGGGTAGATAAGATTTAGGAGAGATTCTTCGTACGTACCCTGACTCGAATGATCTCCTAGTGTCAGCGAATTGCTCCGAAAGGCTGCAATCGAGGATATTACTAGACTAAAATATTTTCAGAGTCCCATTCCTTAGAAATAAAACAAGAATTTACTGAGCACAGCGTTAAAAAAACTGGGGTAATCAATCCAAAGTTTAGTTTGATTTTACACTAATTGCACTATGATATTATTATCTACAAAGTTCGCAATCGATGTTTTTTCGTTAACTTTTGCTTTACAATTGTTACGAAGATAATCGTGCTTTTGAGTGTAATGACCCATCACTAACAATCATACGCAAATTAAAGTGAATCATTGGAAGGGAAAGGCTGTCTACGAAGAGCGATTTACACGTACTTGGCGGCTAGAGAGTACTTCATATTGGAAGGGGGGGGAGGATAGAGAGTTGTTGGCAGAAATCCAAAAAGACAGGGAAGGTGTATGCACATCAATTTGATTGGCGATGGAATGTTGATGACAGTGATGAAGGAGAGAACGTTAGTCAAGTGTGGTAGGAGGAGGAATAGGATAGGGATTTTGGACGGAATGAAGAGAGAGAGAGAGAGAGAGAATGGGTGCGCAATTGCAGCAAGGTTTATTGTAGTGTAGGGTAGGTGTCAGGGTGTCATGTTAGGTGAAGGTTACAAATGTAGCTGTCTGTGTCCATTCGAAACTTATCTTAAAGGGTAGATTAAAGAAGAACAATAAATTGCATTTACATTCGAAATCTGCATTGCATTGCAGATTTCGCGGATATCGAAGATATTACAATACTACCACTTTTTGAGAGCAGTCTTTAACCGAGCAATTATACGTTGACTTCGTGCCAATATCAAAATAATAAAAAATAACTCACTCACCGATGATCCTGGATGGCCTTGATTATCCTAAAATCCTGAATGGTCTTGACTTACCCTTCCCAATAGCAGGTTGTATAGGTTTTTCGAAATTATGACTCCTTCAAAGCGTGAGCTCTTCGTATTGAAATGTGTCTGCAGTAATCTTAGGGAAGATAAAATATCTGGAAACATAAATCGCGGTAGCTTCAGGGCCGTATTTAATCATGCGTATAAAATATTCATATTCTCTTCAGCCCCAACGCCCAAGATTTTAAATATGCAATGTCTTTAACGCCAACTGAAATCCCATTATTATAATTATTATTATTATATTTATATTACAATTCCCTTTTTTTATTTTCCATGGACTCCTTAACTCATTAAATTTGTTTAGATTTTAAGTCTCATAAAATTTCTAATGTAATGTTCACTTAATAAATATTTGGTAGGATGGTCAGCAACCATCTCCCAATGGAAATCGAGACAGTGCTTTAAAATTTTGTTGTAACTTTATGCGTATATACCTGAAAATAACCAAAAGTAAGTTTTAGACAATCCAACTGCCTGCTTTGAATAGGGACAGAATGGTGTCGTGACATATATTGAGTTTTGGTTCCCCATTCCAATGAGCTAAGTAATGTATCTGGGTCATGTTGTTCGATTATTCATGGCTGCCATTGTACATTTTTTACCCTGATAGGAACAATAAATGCACGTGCACCGGACGAGTCATTGATCAATCCGCTTGAGGACGTTCCCTTCGTCACCTGTCAATGTGGTTAAGCTGCCTTGTTCACGGGTTTTCTCTCGCCATTCTTTTGCATTACCTTTTCTTTTTTCAATCGATATCGCTCGCTAATTATGGATCTTTTATTTGAATTCAGCGATAAATTATTTCAAAAGATAAACTCGTTTAATCCTACCCTGGATAATACAGATATGAAGCTTGATTTATGAGTATCCTACCCGCAATGAATCAATGCGGCACTAACATCCGCATTCAAGTTCGGCCGATATACTCGTATATATACGTCTATATGATTTCATCCACAACTGCCTGAAATCATTCTATGCAAAGGACTCGGTTGGCTCAAAAATGTATGCCATGAAAAATAGTATACACATGTCCGGGTTTAAAGCCAGAAACAATCTTGAGTAAATCCTGCTGATGCGAATTGCATCTTTATGAGCAGATCCTAGTGTCTTCGAATTCGGCCTGTTAAATGATACTATTCTGTTTTCGTGAATATCGTTCTGATATTTATCTATACCTACCGAAAGGAAAACAAATGAGGAAGTACTGGAGATGGTGGGTGAGGAGAGGGGTTTGTTGAGAGAAATCCTATGGAGGCAGGAAAAATGGATGAAAAGCGTATTGAGCGCTAGTGGAATGTTGAAGAAGGTAATAGAGGGAAGAATGTTAGGCAAACGAGGAAAAGGCAGGAACAGGATAGGGATGTTGGACGGGATGAAGGGAGGAAAGAAGTACACAGAGATGAAGAGGGACCTGATGTAGATTCGGTTGCTGGATTGGGTTTTGTTTGGAATTACTAAATGTTTATTTGATAGTTGTGTCCATCCGAAAACCTACCTCAACCGGTAGATTACCTAATAATAATTTATACTTACCATGTGTGAGCCTGGTAGGGTGGGGTCCGAGGGAGGCACGAATGAGCTAAATAAGTAGGGTTAGGTGACTCTTTTTGTTGGTTAACCCTGCCCGTTACTCGTGCTCTCTCGCCGCATTAGTTCGTTTCAGAAAGGGTATGTTGGCCTTTTCGTGATCCCCGAGATGCGATTCGTCATATTTCCCGCAATGAGTGAGTAGTGAAAGGTATCCGTTTCCCTCTCTTTCTCCCTCTCCAAACCTACCCCTCCTTTCCCTCTCTCTCTCCCATGATGCCTTGTTTGGCCTCGCGATAACTTGGCTCGAGCGAAATATGGTAGTGCAAACAGTCTCCATTCCCTCCCGGGAAGGAGAGAGGACTGATGGGAGGAAGTATGTAGTGAAGCTTTTTGCATATAGAGTACGAATATGTGTATGTGTGTATATATATATATATATATTTATATACATCCAGCATGTATTTTGGGCAAAAGTCGAGCGAGGAGGAGTCGAGGCGCCCTGTTTCTGCGCGATCGAAAGGGTCTCTCTCTCTCTCTCTCTCTCTCTCTCTCTCTCTCTCTCTCTCTGCCATGTTTCGCATTAATTCACTCGCAAGAACCCCGGCCTCAGCGCGCGAAGGGTCTAGGAGAACACCGAAACGTGAGCGATACTCAAGGCGGAGTGAGGGGATATGTAGATTAGAGGGAATGGAATGAGGAATGCTTAGGGTTACCAACTCCGAAGGAGTTAATATTCCGAGAGGCATCCGATCCACGAGCAGTGAATTCCTGAGACTCCAGGAGATCTTCCTAACCGAATGTTTTACTTTCTTAAGTGAGTGAATTGTGAAAAATTTTACCCTCTATGGTGTTGAAATCGAAATGGAATGGTTTTATCACGAAATTCCTGGCACGGCAATGAATAATAAAACCATAAACACAGTAATCAACCCGAAGGTCGGTTTAGTAGGTGATGGTAGAGCTCACCCGTGTACCAAGCCCGACGGCGTGTGAATATTCACACATCAGGGTAGGATTCGGTGATATTTCGTAATTCATCTAAATACTTAAAATATAAATGTCATCATATATTCACTAACATCTGAATTTAAAACTATAGATTATGAAATTACAAAACCAGTACTTTTGTTCCTATTAACCACTGTCGCACAGCTTCCTCTTATTTTCCCCTTAGGAGGGTTGAACTCGTGTTGAAACTTTTTTATTGAACATGGCAGTTTGTCTTCTTTTGTGTACCTGCTCCGTAATGAAAAGAAGTCGCAGTGGCATTACACTAGACTGGTGGGAGAAAACAAAACTATTCAGAAAACAAAACAAAATGAACGACGAATGAGAGAAAGCCATTGCATCAATTAATCTATTATCGGTTGAGGGTCATTGAAAAAAAACTACGCTAAGGCAATCATGACTGAAACTCGTGGGGATTTAAGGGTTTCAAACACCCTTTTGTAGATTGCGCTCGAGAATTTCCTACGAGATATTTTTACTAGTTAAAGACCATAATTCCGTTTCCTGAGAAGTGGAATCGCTAAAATGAAGAGATTTATGGTGTTGTGAAAAAACTTAAGAAATAATAATAAATTTCAATGTTAATATAAATTTATTCTGCAACTAAGGTCCAACCAATTGGAGAAATGGTCCTTTTAATATTAAAATTGTCCTGATGATCATTATCAGTACTTAAGCCTAAAGACTGGTTTACTCTAGCCCTTCATTTTACTCAATTCAGTGTTGATTCCCTTACCCTCTGATAGACTCTCTCCATTTTAATGTTTCCCATGCACGTGTCTCTTGGTCTTTGTCGCGGGATGATCCTTTCATTTTTTCTTCTATTATGATTCTAACTAAAAAAAATTAAGTTTAATTTTACTAATAAATTATCATTTAATTAATGATAAATAACATTTTTAAACTTGGTGCCCATCTTCAGGTGAATTCGATTCATTAGCTCTGCAACAGAATTGGTTCTCCATACCGTTCTTTCCTCTCCTGCTCTTCTATATACTTCCTCGTTCCTTAATTAGTCTATGGATTTAGTTTTCAGAATTCTCTTCCAGAACGATGTGTCAATGGCTTCTATCTCCACTTGTCCAGTGTTCCATGTCTCTCATCCGTAGATTTATGTTCAATGCGAACGATTTGACGGACTGTTTCTTTGGCAACACTTGGTTTTTTTTAAGCACAGTAGTGGTCATTTTCTTCGTCAACGCCTTCTTAACTTGAGGTATTCTTCGATTGACGTCTATCGAAATTTTTCCAACCCAAGTTATACTCCAGTTCAGGTTAATGACGGATTACTTTCCCAAGTGTAACAAGCCCTCTCGTAGTCTCCATTAGTAGTAGGTATCTTTAATATACAGGCATTGTACTTGCATTTCCAAAGAGGGTATCCATCGCTTTAACCTCGAGTACCTTCATTATTTCTACGTTTATATTGCCATCTCCTATTCCCTCGTTGTTCTTTGGGTTTCTACTTTCCACATACTTCTAATAACCTTGCTTTTCATATCCCCATCCCGCATTTATCCACCTTTACTGATGTTCCCCTCCCAATATTCCCCACCTGGAGATTCGATTAAGAACTATTTTACTTCTGAAGGGTTTTCAAGGGAGGAATGCTGTCACGACTAATTTCAATGAAAGACTGCATCTTTTAGGGTGACTAATTTAGTAGTTTCCCTTTGGTTCCCACATCACAGAACTGCGGCTGGTTACGTGAATAATGACTGTCCTGATGACATTAAGTCCAATTATGTTTTCTATTTATTTTTAATACTTTTTAATGTATAGTATTACCGTATTTGTATCTTTTAACGGTTTAAATTCAGTGAATCGATGGTGACTCGATTAATTAAAAGTTATGGGCTGCTGAGAAAACAAATTGGAGGTGATTAAATCGTGCTTGTATAGAATAATATTGAAAATAAAATGGATAAGCAGAGTATCAATAGAAGGCGTACTTCAAAGAGCGAGTGAAGAGAGAAGCAGACGTTGAACAATTCTTAAATGAATATTTACGTACGTTTTGAACACAATAGCTGGCTGTAACTGGAGAAAACATAAAGAGGAGGAATTAATGAAAAAAGATGAATAACGATGAACTGTTAATGGAAAGTTTTCGTGGAAGAAGTTATGAGGAAATGAAGTAATTGACAGGGAACAGGACAATTTGGTGAGCTACTACTGAAAACCTCTCTAATTTATACCCCAAGATGAAGAAGAGAAAATTGTTGTTTTAGAAAAATAAATGCTATTCCCTATTAATGAAGTAATTTCCCCCATGGAAATTCCGCAAATAAAATCCACGCGATGAAAAAAAAGTATTTATGTATAAAGGTCATTAGTGTCTTCGTTATGCGATCACTATCTTCTTATTATACTGTTACGTTTCCTCATGTAGAGTTCTATATTTCAATAGTAGTTAGTTAATTATTAGCGGAGGCGGCCGAAGGTTAAGGTAATTTGCCTAATTAGGATTAGGCTGGTAATTAGGTAGGAGTATGATACTCAGGAATGGAAGAAGAGTGAAGAGAAAGCCGGCGTCGGCATTAGCCCAAAAACTTAATGATAGGCGCCAAGGGTTCCACAGATTTAAGTCCCATCGAACGGGCGGCGTACTCAAAGTGCTCTCCACAAGCACTACAGGCATAGATCGGGATACCATGGAAAAATACTGACACCTCTGGGATTCGAACTCAGGGCTTCAGGGTGGGGAAGCAGTACATTAGTCACTGCACCATTCTGATCCCTTTCATTTCACGACCAGGTTTCGTTAGAGAGTAACATTTTCAGGCCACGACATATTCTATACAGAGTTCACAGCCACTCAAGCCAGGTGGAGTCTGAAAAGATCCCTTGAAAGCTGGTGCAAACAAACATCCGCTATCATAACAGAGTGTATATATGCTGATAGAGTGACCGAAGGTATTGAAATTTTAATATCAATGCTTCCAAAGAAACTCCAAGGCCTTTATTAAACTGGCCGTGTGTGTGAAACCAAATGCCTTACTGTTTGTAAGGTAAAATAAATATGTCCGCATAAGAGGACTCGTGTGTTGGAATTCACGGTAGGCTGTCAAATTTCAGTGGCGGATCAAGGAAGGTTTGGCAACCATGTATGGTTGTGGGGGTGAGCGAAAGGGGGAAGAAAGGGACGGAGGGGTGAGGACAGATCTGCCTCCGGCGAATTCGCGCCATTCTCCGACGATGAGCGCCTGTCGATGCGTAAAACTGAAGATTACGGATTGTCGGCTCCCGACCTCCCCAGACGAAGCTTCGCTTCCCCTCGACATCCACCCCAACACCCCCCCCCCTTCCCTCCACTCAGCCTCCCTCTCCGCATTCATCCCCGTGAGTCGGTTTCGGTCGGAACAATTACAAAAGATTAAGCCGGTGGCGAGAAATCGCGCGCGGGGCCTCTCACGCGAATGAGGGAGGCTGTGTTAGCGTCTCGGCTGTAACGGAGGAGACGGGAACGTCGGCCGTGGCGGAGGGAAGCGACTTGAAAATTTAAAGCGACCCCGGCGAAAGTTGGGATTGAGCGTTGGATGCGCCCTTGCTCTGGGGCCCCGCGGAAGGAGCACCGGAGCAAGTAAGCGGGCGAGCGAGAGAGATAGAGAACGGTCCACCACCCTAGGCACGAAGGCGTGAGTGTGAATTTTGTCGCGGGAAAGGTTAGGGGTGATTGAATAAACATTCACGCGCACGAGGGACCGGATAGTGAAAATAGAAACGCCAAGTAAGCAGATAGAATTTTTAATCTATTCGGCTATAAAACTATGCTCATAATGTTCTGTGAAAAGTATTGCAACCGAGAAATCAAAGGATAGTTAAGACTCTTTATTATTTTCGGAAATGTCTCACTTCATGGTGCTTTTCCAACGTACATATTTCAATTTCCTTTCCTTTAAAAAAGCACTAACATAAAAATATTTCGATTGATAAAAATTACTAAAAAAGTTTACTACCTCCTAAGTAAATACTACTTGTGCATTCGAACAAGCTAGAGAGAGAGAGAGACATGAAGACATCAAGAGAGAGAGAGACATGAAGACATCAAGAGAGAGAGAGAGACATCTTTATAGAAATTTTCATTGAAGATATTTTCAATAGACAAAACAATTAAATATTGCCGGTAATTCGCAAAAATATTATAGAAATAAATAGATTATGAAGATAGGATTGATAAAGACAAATAATTCACCTCTCAATGAACAATAGATCGGAGTTTATCGTAAAAAGTTATTCACGAAAGATCTCATACAAATTTTTGTTTTCACCGATTTTTGAACTGGCGCATATCTCGATAAAACTCTACATTTTTTTATTTAAATTGATTATAATGCCGAGAAGTTTACCTGCACGAGTACCCTGCTTCATAGCTGGATTCGTGTAGCAGTGCATAGTAGTTATTAAGGCAGACGACTGACAGATTAAGTCATTGACGCCATTATATATGAGTGGATTATTAGGTAGGGTTAGGATCTTCAAGAAATGAGAAAAGGAAGTTTGGAGTTACTATAATTTTTGAAGAATATTAAAAGGACCCCGGTTCGGCACTCTTAACCAAAGTCGCCGTGAGGTTCACAGTTTAACGTCCTATCAGATGGACGAATTATTCCACTTGTGGTGAGCTCTACATAGCACCGCAAGTGTAACTAAAATGTGGAGGTCGGATGAGTATACTACTGAAAAATTCTGCCTCCACTATATTGGAACCCGGGTCCTCCAGATTAGGAAGCCAGTGGTACACTAGCCACCTCACCAACCCGATCCTCGTTGGATTCCAGCCCATCGTTTTCGGGTCACTCGGCAAAACCGTTACTCCCCTCGCTGTCATGAATGCTGTTTCAAAGAGATTATCCACGAGCAAATGTGGAGTAGATAGTCACTTTGACATGAATCTATTTATCCGGAAAAAAGAAGCCACCCGAGCAATCCTGGCGCAGTCGCCGGTTGGAGTTGGAGCCTCGCCGAGAGAGTATGGACGTCGAGTAGTGATGGTTGTCTTTTTGGTTGAGCTGTGCATGCAGTGTAGAGAGTTCCTTCGGTCGTCGGATCTCATGAAAACCAAATGCAGCAAAGTTTTTTTTAAACACCTCTGAATCAGCCTGGCGTTTAACGTATGATATTTTAGCGACACACGACATTTTCCACCGTCTGCTCAACTAGGACAGACGATGGGAGCGTGGCGATATATAGAAGAATCGTGGCGATTCTTCCTTCGCGAGTATCGTTTCATTTTCGGCCCCGAAAAAAAAGTTCATTCTCTGAGAGTGGTGATGCGGAAATAGTTGTACTATTGAGAGGTGGGTGTGGTGTAAAGAGATTCGCTTGCAGAAGTGGAGAGGGGGAGAGAGCTCTGCAGACGGGAGTGGAATGGGAAGGTAGAAACTGAGAGATGGACCGGAGCGTACGGGCGCGTAATGAGCTCTCCCTCTGCCGAGAATGCCCGCGCAGCGGTCCCTGTTCATTATGCTGCCGCTGAATATTATCTCTCCGGGTGAGAGGGAGGCAGGGGTGGATGGTGGTGGGGGAGAGGAAGGAAAGAGTCGGAGAGACTTTCGAGGGATAGGGGAGCGGTGGGGGGAGGGGTATTGTAGAATTTTGCTGCGACGAAGCGAATATTTTATTCCTCGACATTTACCCAATTTCCCGTTCGGATCCCGAGCTTTAGCTCCGACCGGAGCGTTTAAATCCATTGGCGCACTGGTTTCTAATTTGCGTGCACCCCGCATTTCCATTAATTGCGAAGCTCCCGGACGCGGAAGCTGGATCTGCGTGCATTGAAAAATTGACATTGTTGTCATTTAAAATATTTCCCCTTCCGCATACCCGTTTTCGAACGAGGGTTCAGGCGCGAAGTTCTGCGCTTGACGTTTTAACACGCCCCCGTGGCGGGCGTGATGGGACAGGGAGGAGGAAGTTGCGCCGCGCTTAGAGGCTGCTCCTGACGCTTCCGACTGGAAATTCGCTGCGGCGAATCGGCGCCTCTCCAAAGCACTCAGTTCGATGAAACAGGATTTTCCCTCGGTGACTCTCTTGCACTTTTTGAGCACGACGACGGTCACGAGACAGCTGAAGAGTCGAGGGGAAAAGTGTACTGCGTGCGACTGATTAAATGAGGGAGACATTGCGGACCCGGCAGCGGCGGAAAATGCTGAATATCAAAAGGACATATGAAATAAGAAATTATGTTTTTATTCCGAATAATATAGGAGTTAGAGTAGAGGTTATGTAGGATAAGGAAAAAATAATCAGATGGTTTGGGGAAGCTTTGAGACATAATGAACTTGCTAGGTATATAATGTAAGGGAAAATGGAATGGATGAAGTCACGAGGAAAAATACGGGGCGAATCCGTTGGTCAAGTAATGAGAAATATCGTGCGAGAGAGTGAGCAGGAAATGGGGGAGTTAGAATTAGAATGGATAGTGTGGAAAGGCTAAAGTAAAACAATATTGTGATTGAAATTAAGATAATAGACCAAGCTCTGTCTATCACGTGATATGACCGCCTGCCAACGTAATTATCGCGAATTCGAGTCCCATCTGAAACATCCATGCATACTGTACCATTTCTGACCCCTTGATTCCCTTGGCCTGACGAGCCAAAGCTTTCTGGGATCTGAGGGAAAGACGTGACAGCTCAAATTTCCCGCATTGCCGAAAGTAATTCATTTGGAGGTATTCACTGTTGATACTGTTGTACCTATTGTCACTAGCACACATCATCTCCAAATGTATTTCCAAACCTTTCTAATTAAGTGTGTGCAGTGTTCACTGGTGTTTCAGGTCAGGTGTTTCACCTGCTATGATTTCAGTCGCTGAACCTGCCATCAATCAGAGGGCGTTGATTTAGCTAATTTTTAGTGTACTTAAGAAATTAGCTAATTCTTTTTTAGTATTTGGAGAATTATTTAAGTCTGAAGCGTAGATTTATTTTACAATAGTTTTAGAATGAACGATGACGAAAAATAAATTAATAATACTTCCGCAATATTGTTTTTTTCCCATTTCGATTGAGGAATTAAAACACCAAGATCACCTTGTCGCTCACCTCGGTTTATGCTCTTCTTTTTACTTAGACCATTGAATTTTCTCCCCTAAAAAAATATGAAACTGTGTTTGTGGGCAGTTGGGAAAAATTTATAGTTCATTGAATTAGATTTTCATTGATTGGATCTTTAAATTTGTTCGTAAATAAAAGTTGGTTGGTTAATTTTTATAAAATAATAGTATATAAATAAAAGTTGCCATGTAACGAGGGATTGGTTTTTAGTCAGATATTTTGATATTTTGAAAATATTCTCTTCACAATACTGAAAATCTTTCCTATTGGATCCTTCGGCAGACTTTGAATCCTCTGAAGGCAGCATGAAATCATTATGAAATCATTTACTAACCTCGATGATGCCGAAAATTGTCATCGTATGCCAGTAGGAAGGCGTCGAGTTGTACTTTTTAGTGACTTTTCTTAATTCTAATTCTTTGGTGTTTTATTGATATTGTTGCTATTTAACAATTATGTTCAAGCGTAAAACTTGTCTGCATTTTTATTAGTGTTAAATAAAATAATGCTTTTATCCTTATAAAAGTTTTAGTTTCTCCGACTAAATACAATATAATTTTCAGATAATTATGTATGTATTTTCATAATTGGCTCCCTTCAACGCTTAGATTTTCTGTGTGGAATAACTCTCGGGGGAAATAGTTTTTTTTAATGAGGATCTTATTTTTATAAAGCAGCAATTTATTTCTTGAATTCTGTCATGCATATTGATTTTTTACATATTCTCAGAATAATACCCAGAGGTACTTTGCTAGAATGTAGAAGAGAATAATGAGAAAAATTACGTGGTTTGGATGAAAGTAGGAGAATATGTATTATTTGAATCATTATAATGGCGTTAAAAAATTCTAAATATTCTAATTTAATGTATGTCGAACGTACACACCAAAACGCTAAGTTCCTTCGTCGTAAACCTTTTTCATGCATTGAGAGAAATCATTTTTTGTTTCTTAATAAGGTCCTTGGCGAAAGTAAGTGGTGCGATTTAAAATTCGAAATACGAGAAGCAGAGACTTCATTAAATCGAACGAGACTTAAGCCACTCGTTTTGATAACCCTTAAAATAATTTGACATTTTCTATGGCCGGAGATTTTTTCTGAAATAACTTCATTTCGGAGTCATAGTTAAATAAAACCGTAGAAGTACAGTCACTCATATATTTGAATGTAAATATCAGATGCTCGGGAGATTCATTTTATGGACTCAAATTTTATTTCTTTTTTCAAATTCGTACTACTTATCTTAAAAAAACAATGAATATCTTGGTTGACAATTCCATTATGCGCCAATAAATGATATTGTCTTTTATGTCTCTTATCGGAGTATAACAAATTCATCCAGTTCCAACACTTTCAATGAAACCACTTTAGGTCGTATTCGTGCTTGCGTGCATGTGTACCTACATCTCATGCAATTCACATTGACCTCTATCTTTAA
The DNA here is from genome assembly GCA_037158775.1 of Hetaerina titia. Lineage (NCBI taxonomy): Eukaryota > Metazoa > Arthropoda > Insecta > Odonata > Calopterygidae > Hetaerina > Hetaerina titia. Next base: position 83,548,156 of record CM073769.1, on the reverse strand, counting down.
GAGAGAGAGAGAGAGAGTGTGAGAGAGAGAAATTGCCATTTATCTCATTCCAGCACTGAAGAGTTAGCAAAAGCATTTATGTGGCCATCGTACAAGTTTTATCAGAACGGAAAGATCAGAATTTTGACGGACATCCAAGCGGAATTTCCAGGCCCAAATTAGAATCCCTTTGTTCTGGGACAATGTTTCCATTCATTGCTGACAAAAGAGGCATTTTTAAATCTTGATGCTCGCGCGCTTTGCCAACTCATTTACACTCGCCGAAACTTATTTTTTTTTGTCTTTGTTCCCCGTGTTACGTTTCCCCACTGCGATGTGCCTTCTCTATCCCAGTCACTCTCCTCCCCCTCCTTATTCCTCACCCTCTCCCCTCTCTCCCCCCTTCCCCTTTCATCTCACCCACTCACTCACTCCCTCTGTCTCTCTCTCTCTCTCGTTCGCATACCGCTCAAATTGGCGCTACCGAAAAGAAACAAGCTAAAGCGCCCGAGCGCAAAAAGTGTGAAACGAAGCGTGGCGCGGGAAGAGTGCGTCATTTTTTTCCGACTGTCCTTTCGTACCCAACCGCCAATGATGCCGAATCACGAGCTGACGTCATGGAGCTGGGATGTGTTTCCACGGCGGTGGTGTAGCATTCGCGGCGATGATGAATGAAAATCTTAATGGAAGCCTGGTGCAGTAACGTAAAACCCGAAGGCACACCCCCGTGCTACAGGGTGGTTGTAAATCTTTGGCCATAAACGAAGTGGAATGTATGCCGCGCGGAATATAGGCCAATGCTGTCTATACTTCGTCCCTCAGGAAACTAAGAAGTAAAAACCGTATTTCACGGCAGTGATGCAGTCGAAAACAACCCATTTCAAAATTCATTTGGAAGCAATTTAATTTTTGCCGCGTGACTTGGATGTTAGGGACCCGATTATTAAAACAATAATTAAGAATTCACCCCTAAACTTCAAGCTCAAACAATAAAAGAGCATATTGCCAGATATAATAGACGTATTAGTCGTTATTTTATATGATAATTATTAAAGCGGATAATGTTTTGAATGAAATATATTTTAATATCTGAAGTTTGTCATGTCAAAAACAATATTTGCCTTATGACGGCTTTCAATGCATATTGAAATTTATATTCACGTAACCCTATAAACTGTGAATGACGCTAATCGTCTTTCGCTTAAATGGCTTGACAGAAAGGCCTTCTTAGCTTTAGGACCTCCTTTATGAAACAATCGTTGCTATGTGATTCACGCCAGTAAATAACACCAACTGCGTAGAGCATGAGATACCACAAAGATATTAAATACACAATTTCAGTATTTTCTTTTTAGAGAAAGGAATTTCGCGAATTTTTTTCTACGAGGAATTTTATTTCCGCGTCAAAGAACGAGATGCCGCTTCTTTAACAAGCGAAACACTTCCGTAAACAGTATTTGAACTTCGTCCATCGGTTCATGCCCCCTTTTTTCACCCCTCGCGTGTTTTATACGGAATCAACCGGTCCCTACCGCAAGAAGCGAAGCAATTCAAATGCGAGAGACTGAAAATAAACCCATAAAATTTTATTGAGCCCATAATTCTACTTTTTTTTTAAAGATATCCCCCTTACGATGCGAATGAGGAGTTTCCGTTTACTTTGACGCCTGCGTCTTCATTTTTTTTATGAGTGCGCGAGTGGCAGGAAGTGTGGAAAAGAGAGAGAGAAAGAGAGGCAGGCTATAGCAGTAGGAGAGGGAGAACTGTGGATGAATGATGGAAGCAGGACGGGAATTCGGGGATGTTGGTTTTGCGACGAGCTTATGGGGCGACGAAAGATGCATACGAGAGAGGGTGGGGTCGGCATTGGGTGAGATTCGTCACGTGGAGGGGAGGGGCGGGGGGGAGTGTTAAGCGAGGAACTTGGGAGGGGAGAACGGCAAAGTAACGGTGGGGGGAAAATTTAGGGAATGGAAGAAGAGTTGGGAGGTCCAAGCCTTGGAATTTAATGGCCACAAAAAAAGGGCAAGATGCCATGTGGACGTGTGGTTCTAGATAGCAAGTTATGGACTAAAGGGGTCCATAGTACCCATATCTCTTTAAGGCCCTCTCATGTCTTCTACGGACCGAGCACGATTCCAACAACAGCCGTCGGCGATATTTTAATTCCTGGTGAGCCGCATGGTCTGTGCTTCATAAAAGTGCTGTGGAACTCATAAATTCGATGCCTGTTCGATTAAGACTTGAGTGTGTAAGATTTATCATTCCCTTGCCATAGCTCTCTTTCTCTCGCTTTGTCGTTGCTCTTCGGCACTATCACTTGATTCTCACATATGTGATAAACGTATTTAAAGGTATGCTTAAATAAAGGTTTAAAAAAAAAGCCGTTAGCTGGGATCTATAAATTAAATCCTCTATGCATACAAAAGAATAATCGTCATTTAACCGTAATAACAATTTCAAATGGAATTTTCTATCAAACACGGTTCTTCTCTTGGTGTAAAGAAGTATTCACACTGGTACTTATAATCTATATTCTTAATAGTAGTTGACTATTATTGCGATTGTAGATGAATTTATGTGTCGACGTGTTGTAATGACAAGTTTTTCTTGGGAAAATTTGACAGCTTCCAAAGTACTAAACAGTATAATAGTATATTTCAGATAAAATTGAACCGGTAGGTTTCGCATTGAATTCTTTCGAATAAATCCAAATGAAATCCCGAGAAGGATTCACAGCGAATCCGAAGATCTTAAATAATGTAGGTTAAAAATAAATCACAGAAAAATATTTTTGGTTAATTCACTACGTCCCATACATTAGAGTTCTTATTTTTTCAAATTTATATTATTATGCATAGATTTTTCTCTGGAACACGTCGTCGGGCGTTTTGCACGCTAAAAAAAAGAAATTGCTTGAAAAGCATGAAATATACATAAGCGATGTTCATGGCATCTAAAATTATGGTGGCACTCCACATTGACTTGCAAAAATCACGAGGGTGGGTACGGAAAAAGTAATGATGCTTCAAAATCGCGATTCCCCTGAACTCTTCACAAATTTTATAATATAAAAGAGAAATTTGGACAGTTAATTCAATTGCCCATTGCCTTTTTGTGATGAACTGAGGCACTAAACTCATTTTGGTCGTGCCCACAAGGGAGCATGAGAACTGTGCGGATCCAGCTATTTTAACGCGTTTCCGCTTACGCACTGTGGCTAGGAGAGGTCTTTTTATCCGCCTTTCCCTGACTTCCATTTTCCAGACAATTGGAGTGCCTAGAATATCCCTTGCGTTCATGCCGCAAAGTTGTCGCCCGAAGGCAACTAACTCACGGGTGATCACATAGGAGAGAAGGTGCGGGTTTTATCCAGGAGGCCCACCGTAGAGGAATATTTCGAAAAAGATGGAAAATTTTATGTTTATAATTTTCTCTTTGCTAAATTTATCCAATACGAGACATCCATGATCTTGAGGGTATTTTTTTTTCTTTCCTTACCAAATATTTTGATTTAGTTCTGTATCAATGGCCGCGCTTTCGATGAGTTAGATGGATCAGAATACCAATTTTGATAATGGTCATATTTAATATTGTATATAGTGAAATGATTTTCTCTCAGCTACGACATATTATAAAATAATTACTTCCTGATCGGTTATAAAAAGAACGAGGATTGAGCTTATGAGAGTGAAATTCAGGTGAAAATATGACTTTTGTACTAATCCTATATTTTGTGCAAACGTTTCATTTCGTAAAATTTAATTTTATCTCATTTTTACCGCATAACTATGGTGATGGCCTATTTTTTTTAGAGTGTCCTGTCATTTTCAAAATACTATAAATGGCTGTAACTTTGGTCGGTGTAAAGATATTTAAAATACTAAGGTTTTTTTTTATTTTACGCCCAGGCGAAAACGTTTGCGACCCGCTTTTAAAAATGCATCCAGATATAAGTTTTTCGCTATTGAAAAAGGACGTACTGTGAGAAAGCAAAAATGAAATGTAAATACTCACATGGAGAAAAGAACCTCGGTAAGAGCACGACGCAGGGAATATGTAGCGAGCCTAAGTAAGGAAATACATTTAAATATATTGTGATGAATTTCTATGCAACATTCATGACTATTCTCGTATTTACGGAAATAGAAATCGCATATGCAAAAGTAGTTTAATGTGAATTGACTGTCCGAAAGAGATATAAATTTTGCGATTCTCTTCAGTTAGAAGTTAATAATTCATCCCACATGAATTTTAATTTTTCTGTTCTTTTGGGTTAAGCCTTCCCGCTCGATCGTGTTACTCAGGAGTAAAAACATACAACCTTTTCCGCTCTGAGCGGTGGATCACTACATTTGTTTTGTTATTATTATTAATAGATACTCTACTGGTTAAGGTAGATTTTGGATGGACACAACTACCCAATAAATATCATGTTTCTCCTAACAAAACACAGCCCAACTGCTCTCCTTCTCCTATCACCACTTTAACAAATATAGTACCTTAAAATTCTACATCAAGCTCCTCCTCCCCTCCATATGCTTCCTTCCTCCCTACCATTTTTTGAAAAAAATAGTCTTATATTAATGCATGATGCTTGCCATAAAATACCCAATTTCTCATATCCTAATATTGTAATAAGCAAAAGTGATATGGACTCAAATACGAATACATACGACCTAAATAGAGGACACCTACGTTTATCTTCGTTCTTAAATTAGCTAAATACAGCGTAATAAAGACACAAGGCAATGAATCTTGACGTCACTAACCCAAAGGCACCCACTTGGTTGATAATGATCAAACAAAATCCATGTGGTACAGGAAAAACCCCTTTCCATTTTATTTTTACTGGTACTCGCATTTTTAGATCTTCAACAAATGCTTAAACCGCAATATTTCCACGGGCCCGAATGAATTTGCGAGGTTAGTGAGTTTTCATTACAATATAATTCTCGAGAGTACCAATTAATTTGGCCACCGAGGAAATTTAAACAAATGGTTGCATTTTATTTTAGTAAATTAACATGATATTACATTTAGTTCTTACGTGAAGTTTCAATCACCTCCTCATAGGATTTCTAAAAGAGGAAAATTCAAAGGCTTTAAATTTTAGTGTACCTGCGTGTAATATAATTCTGCAAAATTCGCGGAAACTGCAGAAATGCCTATCTTTGATATTGGAATTTTATTGATTATGGATAGAATGTCGCCAAAACTTTCATGGTTTCTTATCGGGCCTTATCTGAAATGAGATTCTTTTTTCCCGATTATTTATGGGAAGAAAGGTCTTGCCCTAATTTCTAATCCCCTGCTACTATTCTTTTTCGAAGCTTCTGTTCTCTCCACTTTCCGTGTCGTGTCGAGTAAGTTTATGAAGCAATGGAATTTAAAAAAAGCTTATTATGCATTACTTGTTCTTCTTGATCCGTAAATTTAGTCGTTTTAATTTATTTTTTTTTCAATAAAACCATCCAGTTCGTCGTCATTAAGCTAGTGCATAATGTGTGAGTAAATTTTAATAATGGAAAATGTTAATTAATATGTATATTTAATAATCATTTTTTTAAATTGCATGTTTCATTTAAATAAAAATTGATCTAATTCGTTTAATGGCAATGATCAAGATAAGGGTTAATTTAAAAAAAAAAGACTTATGCCATAACTTTTGGAAAACTTTGTAAATACATGAAATATTAAAATTAAGTTAAAAGGAATAATTTTATTCCCTTATCCATCATCCATCCATCATGGTGGTCTCCCGTTGGCTTCCTCAATAGTCTTTTAACGTGACACCGTAACTAGCTTGATAGACAGCATCTGAAATTTACAGATCAGGATAGGGCGTCAGTTCCTTTCCATTCGCCACTTCTAGTTTCCGAGAAATATCTGGTAGCCGAGCATAGCTTGGATGAACTGAAGGTGCTCAGATGCGTGTTCGGAATCATAATGGAACCCGTTGGTCATTAGTCAATCACCAAGTTATGAGCCCCACGGATAATCAACGACATATCGGTTAGGTGCTCCGATAATCAAGCTATAGATGACGTGTTCGAGTAGAGAGGAAGGCTAAGTGAAGCACAATAAGATGGCAACAACTAGAGCAAGTGGAACAGTTTACGTATGTTTGGAAATTTCTTGGGCCAAAATGGTTCCAGTAGCAGTATTATAAAAATAAGAATTATGTTAAGCAAAGAAACTTACATGAGGAGGGAAATTATGATCGGGACGCTAAGTAAGCTAGTGAAAACTAAAAAAAAACGGATTTTTATTATTTGGAGTTTTTTTCCCATATATATATATAACATATTCTCCCATATGGTTTTTTTTAGGTTACCGATCAATTGAATTCGCTGGAGTGATTATGGTTGAATTTTGCAGGGACTGTCACTACTGCAATCCAAATTTGCATTACAAAGATAGAGAGCGATCCTATGGCATCGAAATATTACGCCCAGAAGCGCGAATACCTTTGCGGTACTCCTCGAAATTGTCTCCTTCCCTCCATCGCCCATCAGACACAGGTTTGTCAAATCGGGTCATAAACGTATCCCACAGATGCATCGTGCTGCAATTAGTGGCCAGATTAGATGCAAGTGAAGTGGATGTTTTGCTCGCAGTATTCGTGTGCCGTGCCGAGGCCGTCCTGCGTCTATATTTATGTGCATGTTTGGCACTTATAATGTTGAATGCAAGGTCCTCGAGCGTGTTTTCCGCAAGACCATGCGCTCGTTTCTCCCTCGGTCACTCATTATGAAAGCCTCGGAGCTGCCTGGAGAAGAAGCGAAGGGGAAGAAGACCACCGGTTAGCGGGTAGATCAGCACTCTCCTCACACATTCCCGATCGATATTTCAGGTGCCCACCGAAAACAAATAAAGAGGCAATTTCCGTTCCAGAAGGTCCTGGTAGCTTGGGAAGTAAGACATTGATTTGTGCACAGAACCTCGCTAAATATTTCATTAACGTAGTCTGAAGATGAAGTGCTACGAGACAGGGATATTTGGTCGTAACTTCTGTAGCCGCACATTCCACCAGAGAATTGGAAATTAAAATCTCTTCATGAAATACTAGAATTTTTCCTTTCTTGATGAGTACGCACGTACCAGCAGAAGTTCTAGCACTAAAGTCACACGTTACCGCCCACGTTCAGAGATTCTACTGGTTGAAGTTGTAGGGTACTCATCCCGTGTCTCCATACATATTGCAGAGGGCACTGTATACTGCAGTTGCAAGATTTTTCGTAAATACGGCAGACAAATATTCTCCACTAGTCTGGAATGAAATCCTTCCCTTTATTTTGGAGGGCGTGCATTCGAAATTCAGAATTACTTATGACATTCTCGTCATATTCAGAGAAAGTCTCCCAAACTAATTGTTACTTAACGTATTACCTGTGGCTATTATGCATTTTTTCTTTTAAATCTTAAATTAGTAATGTAATTTTCTCACTCATTTCTCCGGATGGAGCACCAATGAAACCAATAACTTGTAATCCCACAATCTATACTTCAGAGACGACTAATTAGGCGGCTGAATCGCCCATTTGTGGTATCGGAAGTGTTTTAATCCACATTTCCAAGTCGTGACTCAGTTTTCAAGTGGTGACAAGTTTTCCTGTAGCTCATAGGAAGTTAAACGGACGCAATGGTTAACGCTTTACACAGAAACACTGAATTAAAACAAGCTAATGACATCTAATATATATATATTATTAGTCACTAATTAGTCATATTTCTCTTTATCAGTACTCAAGCGTGTGGCAAGAACTCGTGCTTCCGATGGAAAACGGTGAAGTCGCTCTTTCCAACTTAAATTACGTGATTTAAGGCCTGAAAGCAATAATTACAAAATATCCATAGGTAATGTGCTAAGAAAAATTTGGCACTATCCAATTTCCGTACTCGGAAAGAGAACAACTGAACCTTAACTGGTGCATGACGGGAGAAAGGTAGAATAATTGTAAAGAATGAAAATATTGTCCACTAAATGATAGGAGAGGTTAACTATATCAACGATGAACTCACTTTTTCAAAATGTAGACATCATCTGGTGCTGATTATTACATTGTTCCAGAGGGTCCTGGAAGCTTAGGAAGTAAGACATTGATTTGAGCACAGAATCTCGCCAAATATTTCCTTAATGAGATCTGAAGATGCAACTGGACGCAACGCTAAGAGGTTCTACAGAGCGCAGATGTCGTAACTGCCTTAGCTGTACATCTCACCAGGGAATTGAAAATGAAATTTTCATATGCCCAGAAATACTGGGCATATCGTGTTTCGATCGAGTGAGATATCCTTTGACTTTATTCGTTATGAATATGGTTGTCCACTGCCTCAGAATCATCATACTCGTATATTTGATCTAGAAAAATGTAATACAGGTAATAACTATTAAGTGCTGGATAGTAGCCACAATATAGGTAGTGCTATCTAAAGTTTGGATCAGGTGCACGCTGGGATATTAGATTATTGTGGTGCTTATAAAACAACATATGCAGTCCATCATAAACTACTTATAATTTTTGTTTGATTTATTCTTTAACGTTTCAATCGACGAATCAGGTAGGATTAACTTGATCACGACATCCGAAACCACAGCTTAATAACTTATTTATTATGAATATGTATAGTGGGTTGCGGTAGTCCAGGGGTAGAGCGTTGGACTACTGACCGGAGGGCCCACGTTATTTCCAGGCAAACCTCTCTAAACACCCTCAACTCCTACCAAGCTATGTCATTTTTCGGGTACCAGATCTTCCTTGGAAACCATGACCGGCACAGGGAAAGGTACTGGCCCCCAGTATATTTATATACCAGATTAACCATTATTTCTAATGTATGGCGTTACATTTTATGTACCACGGCGAAGTAAAGATTTTAGGAAAAAGATGAATGTAATATTCAGAAAATACGCATATTAATTTTTTTTTGCATTTTACAGACAGATAAGTATGCGAGCTCGTACATATTTGGTTGACTAGCGAAATATTGTTTTTTTTTTTAATCCTCCACGATTATATTGAGTACCCAAGAGTTCTCATTTATTTTTACTCGGCAGCACCAAAGTAAGAGTAAGATATTCATCGATAATCATTCAAATTTAATTGCAAATCACACACTACGTAGTTAATCTGTAAACAATTGCCAATTCTCAGGTTGAAATGAATTTACGACTTTAGGTGAATATAAAGTTAGGATTATGCAACCATACCATATTGATACCAAGTCACGCCAGAAACTTTTTTATTTTTATTTTTTATATTCATTTAAAGATGAATGGTCCCAGGAAATTGAATTCTGAAACTGTATTTAACACCTACATTTAACTTGCTTCTCTTTTCATCAATGCCGTAACTGAATAATAAATGTTAGAAAATTCACGAATCTCTCTCTTTTAATTACGAATTTTTCACGTGTTAACTAGGTCAAATTCATTGCAATGCTTGCTTTACGAGGCATCACAGCTGATCCAATGTAATTTAAATATTAACCTGCAGACGTCCTCACAATGGAATTTTTCATCCGCAATAAAGAATTGACAGATATTAAACTTCCTCATACTAAATATTCACGATTCCCGCAGGAATATATATCAAGTTAGGCCATATTAATAAGGGGGTACAGAACCCTTTGGTCAAAATTGTCATTGTTTGAACATGTTTCGGACTTTTAAAGTCTGCCTCAGTGTAAAAACCTACATGAAATTGAATCTTTCACTTTTGGAAAAAAGAAGACATTGTGATTCTTTTGTTTCACCCTACATTTGTTTTCAAGTGTAATGCAATGAGTAAATAAAAAATTGCCTATTTAAAGATGAAATTCATGTGTATACATCAGTCATAGTGAATGGTATTCTCTAAAAGTGCTTAGAAGTTCTCTTTTTTCGGAAGAAAAGAATAAGTAATAGGTGAGAATTGGTTTGAAAATGTCTGTAGGCTTCAAAGTTGCACTCGAAATAACCGTTATCCCCTGATTGAAAATTAGATCGTATAAGAGTCTAAACTGCTTTGCTGTCGTGGCCATTTATTTCACATTTGTTGTAATCTTGCTAAAGAATATTGATAATGAAATATCTGAGAATGTAGAAAGATAATTTACCCTTTTTATCTCTTTGGATTAGATGGTTGTAACACGGAACATATTGAGCGGTAAGCCCATATTCGATAAAACCATCCACTTTTGAGGAGGAAATGAAAGAGGTTACATGAATATTTTTTCACTGGATACTGATGAAATTAAAAAAGAAGCATTTCATACTCAACTCAATCTCTCTGATCCAACTAAATATTCCTAGCGCTACCCGAAAGGATAAAAATGTCAAAATAGAACAGCAGAGGTCAAAGGGAGGTTAAAAATATGACATTGGTTTTATTTTTAAAGTCATTGTTTTTTTTAGCTGGGAGCCACCGCAGTCACACGGGATTTATTTTTCCCAAGTTTGTGAAACAATTATGTAAATGAAATCGTGAATTTTAAGAAATAACATAGGTGCAATGAAGATATGGATTAGTTCATTATGCAGAGAATCCACACTGGAATGGAAAAATATTTTCCCCCTAATTCAGGGACTGGAATCCCATAAATTGGGACACACCTACAGTTTTACTTGATTAAGTAAGTTTTGTATGGTTTTTGAGTGACGGAATACTCTCATTTGGGCACCCAGATGCATTCAGCAGCAGAGGTTACTGCAGCCTCCATGCGCCTCACTCTGCTGTACTCCCCCCATGTATAGTATAAACAATCTGAATTCATAGAGATCCCCCGTATTTTAATTTCTTATTCTTTCACTCATTCCCTCACCCTTTACCGTGGCCTCCGGAAAAAAAACTGGACATTAAGAAGCATCATGAAATAATTCATTTTCTTTTTCGGCCCGTTTCGATTGTGTTCAGCATGTCTCGTTTCAAATAAAAGGAGATCTTTCAGGCGTGATATGGTGGAATAACATGATTAATTAAAATTAGCAATTTTACACAAAAATCACACAATTTTTTGTGGAAAATTGCTAATTTTAATTAAATATGTCTCGTTTCGCCTACCCTTCTTAAAGCTTCCTCGTTTCTTGTTTGTATATGAGATTCATTGAAAGACATGAACATATAAAACCCGCTTTCAATACCACGTTCAACTCCTCACTCAGTGAAAGCTGATCCAAACGTCCTCTATGCCTCGATCGAATTTTATTATAACCTTTCCTGCCATACTTTTATTCGTCCTACTTATTTGATCGAACGGAATTCTTTTAAATGGTGAAGGTTCTTCTTATTTCCTCTTCCTTTCATGAATTGTTCGCAAAGGTCCCGTGAGTGACCTCACAATTGTTTCGATACATTTTGTCCTTTGCAATGAAATCCAAGTAAAGAGTTACTTCCGAATTCCATTTAAGATACCACGACGTAAATTTTACATCCCGGAAGGGAGTGATATACGATTCCAATGACTAAAAGGGGGAGATATTATTTTTACTTGCACGACCACTTGCGAGATTACCTACGTCACTGCTCTTGTACATTTTGGACTCCCGTTTTAAATTAGCCAGTTTTAAATTGGAGCTCTCAGTCCTCCCTTCGTCATCCATTCATAATATTTCCTTCCATCCTTCTCGAGCTCCTGACGTTCCGATCGATATCTTGAACTTTGAGACGCTGTAAGTACTTTTTTTAATGTATTCGCTTCCCTTTTTTTTGTACTTTTGCATGGAAATGGATTTTCATGATACCTATCTGCCAGAGTAACTCGTTTTTCGTAAATATAGTAGTTATAGGTATCGTTCGATGGGAATGGATATGCCTCCCATGAGTTTAATGTTCAGGTTCGTAGAAAATAGAAAATGTAGGTCATTTTAAAATATATTTGTGTTACATGGAGGTATTTGAATTCTCAGCCTGGATTAATATGGAAACACTGGCTTCATTAATTTCCCTTAGCTAGCTAAACCTTTTGCCTGAAATACAATTAACCAAATGGAAAATATATTAGAATTAATCTAAAAAATATTCATTTGAGCTTTAATTTGTGATTCAGAGATTTTTGTCCCTAAAAGCACTATTAACATGGGAATTATATAATATTATTATTTAATTAATATAATGGCTTGATGAACAAATGGATGAGCCCACCCGGCGGTAAACACATGAATTTGCTCAAAATTGTCTTTAAACTCACCCGTCCAATACTTTAATTTTCGGAAAACCTTTATAGATTACATGCTTGATTAGGTTTTATTAACCTAAAACTATGCTTTTTTACAAGAATGCTTTCAGTTAAATGAAAGACTCTGTGAGATAATTCATGGAAATTTTTTTATTGCAATGTATAACAGGCAATGGTTTCTAGTTGACATTTTACATTATAAGAATCAGTCTTCTGTGTTTGCATACACGCTGTAAATATTTGATGTTGAAATTAATGAGCGTTTGCATAGCCGAGGAATGATACGCCAACTTAGCACAAATATGTACATTTCAATGACACCATTTATATATTGCATATGTGTGTATATTTGAGTTTTATTTCAGCGTCACGCCTGTGACCACTTATATTCACTTTTGTGAATAGTTTCCGTGTATATTAACAACTCAGTAACAGCCGAAGCTCTAATTCTGAGGCCTAAATTTAAATAATACTCTCCTATCTACCTTTGATCGAATACTTTAGCAAATCATGGCAGCGGAGGAACACAACAAAAGAACGCTTCACCAAAAAATTTTATTTAGTAAAAAAAAGATTGGTAGTGACCTATCGTGCAAGCCTTGTTTCTTAATTCAAATAGCACTTTGGTTCGTACATACAGAATGAATTCAAAGGATGTCACAGTGGTGTTTGACAGGGGATGTTCAGCCGAAGAGAAATTGGTAAAACATTCCAATACAACCCTGAAAATCTGCAATACTTTAATGAAAACGTAGTGCACTATTTGAAAAAAAAATATATATATAATGTGATCATTGAAAACATCATCAGGCTTTTAAAATGACTGATAAAATTAGAAATATATGCATATGAGCCTTACAAATTTGTATCATATAAAAAAATTCACCGCTTTTCGTTGATAATTATTATTTATTATATTTGAGTTTTCGTGTACCAGATCTTCCTGTGAAACCATGACCAGGTCAGGGAAAGGCACTGGACCCCTTACACTTACTATATGTGTAAATTTCACACGCCGTCGGGCTTAGTACTGAGTCCTAAACTCTGCCATCACCTACCAAACCGAACTTTAGGTTAAATAATGTGTTTATGTTTTTTTTATATTTGAGTTGAACGGGCTGAAATTTTAGCAAAGAGCTATATACCTAAAAAATGGAATACTTCAATGAACGTAAAGATCGTGCTCAAGAGGGGAACTACGTGCAATATTAATTTAAAATAGGAGTCCTTTATCAGGGAGTTTGCAGAAGTGTTTCTGGGCTCATTGAGGCCAAGTTAGATCGCAGATAATTTCGCGTCAAGACATTTAAAACCATCCATTACCTGCGTAACACCTCAAGAAAGTAGATACATATCCGCTTAAGAGTCAATTTATTTTAATCAATGGTCCTTTGGTGAGCTTCCGATAGTATCTAACACCAAATTAACACGACCCTCCAACCTATAAATACATCAACTTGGCTTCCCAAAAACGGGAAGAAGTATTGAAGAGAGTACATTTTTAAGTGTTGGATGTAAATTACTTGTGCTATGATCTCATTTCGCTCCCTCATGTTTTGATGGAATAGTTTTATAAGCTCCCTTCTATACGGCCCTGTATTACATTCCCTCAATTTAAAAACCTGCCTAAGTAAATGGAAATGTGAATTTTATAACCTCACAGAAAATTTCCCTTTTATATTCAAATTTGCTCCGTTGTTGGGTCGCTGGGAAAGTCAAATCTCTAAAGCGAAGGTTTTTCAGCGTTTCCCAACTTACTCAGAAGTAGTTCAGGCGCGCGTATTCGTCTCATGTGAGGGTGCTTAACTGATCACGCTGCTTTTAACAGAACTTGCTTCAATTTCGCAAATGAACTGCTGGTAAAGTGGTCCTCTTCAGCTCCGTGCGCACTTGTCTTTCGTTCCAACCGTAAAAGATGGCATTGCTCTGGTTGACATCCCCAGCGCATCTAAACATTGGTTATTTTAAAGAACTCCAGTATAACCCTTCCTCTCGGCGTATATTTGCCTCGTTCACTTTCCACTTTCAAGAGAGTTGTGGATGGCGCATAAATGCACCATCTCACCAATAATCTGTCATATTTTGTAGTGTGATATCGCTTATAATAATAGCATGATGCACTGAAAAATATGCCACACACGGTAGATTTTCGTCGTACATACGAGGACAGAACAATGGATCATTTTATGGAAGGATCTGATGGGAGAAAATAACGTGTTTTTTATCCATACTTGCCCTCTGTTCCTAACTGCCTTTCAAATCTGATCGCTACAAATTTGATTTAAGCATTAGATCATATTTTTAACGGTTCCGAAAATTTCCAACATAAATTTAAAAAAGCTTGTCTATTTTTAATAGATAATATTTAGATAATTTGTTTTAAATTTTGACTTCGTAAAGCAGTTAATGAATATTAAGCCAGATTTACTTCAAAAGACCTGCATTTCGTAAATCCGTCACGATTATATTTAATAAATGACAGTCAGTTCGCTTCCGTATTAGCAAGGAAACATATTTTAGAAATTAAAATATCCTAGGGTACACATAATTTCAGATTGAAAACAGGACTGCTTTTATATTATATCCTGATTACTGGCTTTTTGATTTAAAATACAAGGTATCTAGAACATATGTATGTATATGTATATATATATATATATATATATATTCCGAGACCTTCTTCAGGTCAGAGTCTGACCTGAAGAAGGCCTCGGAGTAGGCCGAAAGCTTAAATCATCTACAGTGTGAGTGTCCTTTTACGTGTTATCTGTTTTATTCTGTGTTCTATTGTGCCGTCCAAAAGTTATATTGCTCTCGTGAGTACTTTCGCATCATCTATATATATATAAAACTTAGACAGTAACACAGCACGAGAACACATAAATAGAACACTCACAATAATATCTTGATAATTTCGACGGACTCGAGCTCCTATCTTATCTTCCGAAGAAGACGGAGCTCGAATCCATCGAAATTATCAAGATATTATTGTGAGTGTTCTTTTTATGTGTTCTCGTGCTGTTTGTTACTGTCTAAGTTTTTTATTCAACACTTCCGTGTTACTTCGAAGAAATCACATATATATATATATATATATATATATATATATATATATATATATATATATATACATATATATATACATATATATATATATATACATATATAATATCAATTAAGCGAGTATACATATAATTGAGAATAAAAATAATGCAGTATTTTAAAACAATTGTAGCCACCTGCAATGATGGATAATCGCCTTTGATGATGGATAAATTCATAAAATAACAGGATATGAAATTATTCTTTGGATGAAAACTTTCAGTGTAATGAGTGCAAATTTATCTCCCCTTGTATTACGATATTCGTTGAATTCTCTTACTTTTGTGAGTGAAAATAACGACGATCAAGTGAAAGCCAAGGTATAGTCTGACCTTGTGATGTATACCAGGTCAAGTTAGCCACGCGCGTGCTTAAGATGGTGCCCCTGAGTAAAGTCTAATTAATTTATTTCTTACCTGCCATTTCGAGCCACGCGGTACCTACTCTCCCATGCTTGAACTTGTCCGTCGAGGAGAGCGGTTATTGTGTGATTGAAGGTGGCGCGCGCGAAGTTTCGGCATTTCTTTAACTCCTCTCTTTTCCTGACCGTCGTGTAACACGGACACCAGCCCTAGAGATAATAGCTGGTGGGAGAGGAGAAGGTGAGAGAGAGGAGGGGAAAGTACGAGTGTCCTGCGACAGCGAGTGTGAAAGCCGCAGCCTCCATCTTGAGTTCTCTGGGTTGAAAGCGAAAGTGGGTAACGGGCAGCGGCAAGCAGTGGGTAGGTATGTCGGCGAAGGTCGCCGCTTGAAAGTAGTGCCAAGGGCGTCGACACGCGATTCCTGACATGAGTCGCCTTTTAGTTTTCTTTCTTGCCTCGGGGAATCCTTTTGTGCTCTCGGGTAGTCCATTGTTCACCCTCCGACCGAAGCGACGCGCCGCGAACATTCGGCGACGTGCCCACGACCTTTTTGACTGCTGATGAGCTTTACCCAGGTGCTTCCGAGGGGAGAGTGGGAAAAAATCATTCACCACCCGGGATGTGTTTATTTCGAGCAGGTTTTAATGCATTTCGAGTTTGTTTAAAATGTAATTTGCTCGACGGCGGTTAAATTTGCATGTTACGGTAAATTAGATTTCATATTAGCCAACATAAAATAGGTATATCATTTTAGTATCTGTCGTTGAAAAATATATATTTGAAAAATTATGTCAACATGTACTTGGTAAACATTTCAAGGGGCTCTGAGGTTTTCAAGTAACTTAGTAATGAGATTCTAGGGAGACGCAATGGTCGAATTTCTTTCAATCGATCATAATGATGATAATTTAATATGGTGAGTGAGTTTAAAATAACGATTTCCTACAAGTACTTAAAGGGTGATACCGTGGAATTAGCGTTTTAAAAAGTATCTCAAACAAAATATTGTTCCTTCCAATTTGTTTGAGGTACCTACGTGCTATGAATCTTGACGCAATTAAATTTAAACTCTGAATGATATTAGTGTCTTATCTTCGTTTAAATGCATTTATAAAAAATCCAATTATTGATTTTATTTTATTAGTCATAAAATACTGCAGACAAATACCTAGACGTCCTTTTAGTCAAATTAATTAGAATATCAATGCAATGCAACAGTTTCAGAGTGTAAAAATCATTCGCCTCCCGCAGTCTCTTGAAATTTAATTAGAATATTTTCAAATGCGTTCTAAAAATCATCATAAGCTGTCCACCCCCTCTTAACTAAAAAAATTGAAGAGGGACGGTACCAGTTCCATGCATTTCGAGTATTTTTATACTGCACGCCATTGTGACACTAGTTCATTTTTTTGTATCTTAACATCCAAAATATGTAGTTAAAAATAAATAAATAAGAGAAAATATATACATTTTCTTTAATTTATTGTTTTATAAATTTAAGAAAATATATGTATTTTCTTTTATTTATTATTTTATAAATATATTAACATCATCATAAATTGTCATTAACGATTTAATGACTGTGTACTCATCAAAACATCGATTTTAATTAATTATTCATCAATTTAATAAATGATTATCAATGAATAATTGACGATATAATGCCTTTATTGTTAATGTTTATTCAATTGTCTGCAGAAAATTATGTCCTAAATAAGAAGCATAAAATTTATAAAACAAATAATTTTCCTCTCATTTAAACATTTCCTCGCACACTTTTTTCATTTCTTTTACATTCTGTTCATTATATATATATATATATATATATATATATATATATATATATATATATATATATATATATATATATATATATATCCAGTACGTCCAACACTATGCCATGGGTATCACCTGTTAGTAACAAGGAGTTGTAATGATTGAGGCATGAACATTCAATGAAAGCATATTTCAAAGAAATTTCACCCTAAAGGTGTAGTGAAAAGTGGAAAATTTCTTTCATTTTTCAGTTCAATATAAAGCCCGTCGTAACATTTAATTTATTTAAATATTAAGAGTTAGCTCATTTTAAGGTAACTTTCATAATAAAAAATCTCTTCATTGTAATGAAAACACTTCCTTTGTCTTCTTTCGAAACGCTTAATATTTTAGTCATTTTAGCTCTTTTCCCTTCTCTTTGAGAATTTCCGCTGTGGAGAGGTTTCTAACAAAGCGCTCATGGCTTCTTCGTGCAATTTATCCTCAAAGACTTTTCCTCTGAAAATTCTTTCCTAACGCCTCCGGGTTCCGTTACTCCCGATGAAAATAGCCGATGCCCTCCAATCCTCATGTTTAGCACCTGCTATGTAATTTGAATCAGTGCCTCTCCCCTTGACTTTCGTAGCCCTACAGTTTCCCTGAAAATTAGCAGGAGTTTTGCGGAAGTCTTACCGAAAGCCGAGATATTATTGGTTGATAATTATTCACTGGGTTTCGCTAACGAATATGGATTCTAGAGGGAAAAAGTAGTTGAACGCAAGAGTTTATTGATAAAATAACTTTGCTGAAGCGTCACCTCCATATTTGTAGAGTTGAGAATAAATATTGGGCCTCTATAATATCAAGTGTTAACTTTGATTTGAATTTCATGTGATGGTAAATCTCGACCAATTGCCGTAAACAATTACTCGAGTGTGGACGGGGACTGAATGACCTCTCCATTCTATGTTATTTTTAAATAAAAAATATTAGCGACGTATCAATACGTCTCTGATACATACGTACTAATATCTAATACTCTTTCAGGTATCCAACCTATTCGTCATAAAATGTCTTTGTCCATTTGTCCATAAGATTCACTATACATACTATTTAATTCAATTCGATAAATATCATGAATTTAGAAAAATTCTTCAACCTCTCAATTTTAAAGAGGTAGTAATTTGGGAGCATTTTTTGTATTAGTCCGATAATTATATTTTGTAAGACGATCACCCAAGGTTATTAAAGACATCTTTATGTATTAATGACCCGATAGTTATTTATGGAGCTCAAATTATAATGATGCCATGCTTAAGTTCTGTATTTACAGTAATTTTCTTGAAACTATAGGGTTTCTCAAATCAGGAAATACTTAGCTTAAATGTAATATTCCAATGTGTTGGATCTCTAGTGGATTGGTCGAAATCAATGTATACTCTTTCTCAATATAAAGAAAACGTTCGATAGAACTGTGTTTCTCTCTCCACTTTTTGGCAAAGGTAATGCTTGAGCTTTCGTTCTCGCTGAAATCACGTTATACAAGCACAACACACACTTGTATTCTGCATTTAAATGTCATTAAAGCACATCAGGTTGCTCACTTAGATCGAACAACACCCGCGCATCACTGTCGTGACTTGACTGTGACGTTGACTTGGTATGACTTAATCTAAAGCCAATCTTAAAGAAAAAATTGTACTCATCGAAAAATTTCACTTGGAAAAATGCATTACGGCATCTGTTTCATTCTTTGAGTGAGTTTTACTTGGATGAAAGTAGATTCATAGCCGTTGAACCGTTCCCCCAGTACTACGGCTTTTGGTAGTCTACTTAAAAATTTGGGGTTGTTTTCACTTATTGATTGCTGAAATCAGGACCAAAAATGACATATAGTATGTACGAGAAGTAGTACACCATACAGTACAGTACAGTAGTACACATGGATGTTTTCAGGATTGAAATCTCGTAGATGTACGAGTGATTCTATCTCGGGAGAAATCTACAAAAACGAATATTGAAAAAATCTTGTCATCGCTGAAGTAATTTTCGCATAACCGAAAAAGATGCAATGTGGAAATATGGGAGGAAATCAGAAAAGACAGCTTAAACACTCACATCACCCTTAAAGAGAAAACTAGCTGGGAATCTACATTACGCAAGTACTGTCTCATGGATCACGGAAGGCACTGGAAATATTTCCAGCGAGAAAATGAGCCATCCTTGAATCGTAATACTTAAAAGAATCGAACTGGGTTCCTCAGTTTCGGAAATCCGCGAAAACTAGCCTCCAAAGCAGTCTCAATCAATCTTCAACACCGATGTCGAAATGTTGACATTTCTTCCGATGCTTTCATCAAGTAACCCATAGGACAATGGAGAGATTATTGGAGTATTATTGCCCGTGGAAAAGACCCCAACACCGGTTTAGTCTCTCGTTAGTCATATGCATCATTGTAGCAATGGCGTTCTCTTGACCTGGATATGGCGAATGGGCACGCCCACATCCCACGAATCACCTCACCCTCCCCCCCCCATGCCCTCCGTGTGCTGCCCATCGTCGTAGCCTGTGCTTTACGATATTCGAATTCGAATTTATCGAAATCTCGAGAGCAAGAACAAAATCGTATCTCAAGAGGATGGATAAAGTGATCAATGAGATAGACGATGAGTAGAAGAGGAGAAATGGATCGGGAACTCATCGTGAAACATTGGATTTGTTGGTAACATAATAGAAGGAAAAGTGGTAAGTGACACATGTTACACGAGGAAGACCAAGGGATAAATACTCAGGTCAAATATAGTGGGACAATACGCATAAGAAAGAGGATGATGAAGGGCTAGAGTAAAAATATCTTTGGAATTAAACAACAATCGTTGCATCTCGCACTCTGTATCAAGTTTACCGGACGTATCGCTGTACCCATCCGTTATGCGCAAGTTTAGATACACGTACCTATTTAAGGTGCCGATTTGCAGTCCCTAGCTCAATATGTTCCTGTCGGCGTAATATGCGTTGGCCATTAATGATATTGATATGGGTGGCACAGTCGTTCTACTAACTCGCGATATGCAGGTATACTCATGACAACCATATTTTATTCACCTTGATTAGATGATTATATCGATGCTGAGTTCGATGTACGGTGGTACGTACATGTATGAGAAATATAATAACGCGTATCCGCAAATATTAGCTGAATCGGAATCGCATAGGGATATCGCATGAAAATCGGTAATCGAAACCGAAGCTTCGTGTTATTGAACAGCCCTAGCCGTATATCCACCGTGCCATCCACTCCCAAGCTCGTTCCCGTCCTCCTCCATCCCGCTCGACCCCCTCCCCTCCTCTGGCAATTAATTTCTTCTCTCCTTTCCGATACCACCACACCACTTTACTACTGGATCTTTCACTTCCTTTTCTTATCTTCTTCGACATTCTCTCCTCTCCCCATCTCCCCGAAAACCCCGTTATCCCTTCCTGGGTTTCCTTCTCCGGCTCCAAGCACCCTTTAACCACTCTCCCAGGAAGCGCCAATTCTTCCCAATGCTTCACTCAAGCTTGCGTTCATCAGGCAGTAAAGTCACCTGGAGCCAGGGCCCAGGTGGCCTCTTATCTCATCTAATAACCAATTCCGACTTTGGCAGGCGATTGGACGTAACGGAAAAATAAGTTTACTCATTATTCTTTTTTTCAAGCTGTTCTTTTATTTAATGCCAAGTCACTGTGTTTTGTTGCCCTATTTCTTTCTGTTTTCCCCCGAGAAACGGGTTGCTGGGCGGAAGACTGAAGAATTTATTTTTATGGAATCCACCTTGCTTCCCTTTCCATGCATCGCCCACAAAAACGAGAGCAATAAATCACGGAGTCGTGTGCTGAAAAATGTAGTCCCCTTCTAATATGTTCCATTTCCCTTACTGCAAACCGCTTATCCATTATTTCTTTCCGATAACTTGTTAAAATATTTCATTTTCTTGCCTATAAACTGATGTGGGTGATTTCATGAGTGAATAAACGGATTACGTAATTGGGTTTAAGTTACACGAATTTTTAATTTCAATAACTCAAGAGTTCGTCAAAAATATATTGAAATTATTACATATATATATATATATATATATATATATAATATATTCTTTTAGAAGTTTGCGTGATAGACACTGATCATATTTTTTAGTTAGTTACCTCGAAATAACTCGCCAATGTTTTACATAAAGCTGCCGAAACATGCCGTCAGTTCCACAAATCGATATTAATTTCGTAAAAAACACTATCAGCCAGCCATCTCAATTCGCTTTGCCATTTTATCATGAGAGATTGACATATATTACCACCGCTGGCCAATTGGTATTCATCTGACCACTCACCGTCATCTTCAAAATAAATATGTACAAATGGCGCAGTGACCTATCATTTTTTACCGCTGCGTGTGATGATAACAACGGAGCAATCACGTTAGCGCCCAAAAGGGCCAAATAGTAATAAACCAACGTACTTGAGGAAACCAATGAAATGTGAATTTTTTCCGCTTTGTGGCTGAACCTCTCCTCATCACGCAAAGTTTCCGGAGAGAAATGGCATCAAATTTTAGGTTTCCGAAATGTTCCCTCGTACATTATCCTCTCTCCCTTTAGTCCGTGAGATATTTCGAAACTTTGAATGAGAGCACTCGATGAAGAAATATTATTTAGCATTTCATGCCTGGTAACAATTTACATATACTGTAAAACGAGGAGCACAATGGCTGAAAATGAAGGGATCCCGGTAATTATGCATCCGCTTTTATCGGCTCCTTTCCTTTTGTTTTTTAAATTTAATCGAATTAGAGGGGCATTTTTTCTCGCGGACCATTAACTCATATTTCCACCAAATTACGCGGATAGGTCCTCCCCCGACATGGTCTCTTCGTTGACTTCCTCAACATCCCAAATCCGCCGCCGCGAAGTTTCTCGTTTTCCCAATATTGCATCCGGCGAAAGATAAAATGAATTATGCTCTGAGACATTTCTTTGATTTTCGTATTCATTTGGAGCCTTTCGATTCTCCAGTCCAGCTCATTCCAGGATCTTAAACCCGTCGCCACGGCCAGTCGCAAAACTCGAGAGATCTTGGTCATGGAGAAAATGTATCATCCAACACTAGATCGTTATTTCGTGCATTTTCCCTGAGCTGTCTGTGTGACTCCTCGGGAACTTCTAACCACGTTTAGCCGTACTGGTTAAATGAAAAGTTGAGTAAC
Organism: Hetaerina titia; assembly: GCA_037158775.1. NCBI lineage: Eukaryota > Metazoa > Arthropoda > Insecta > Odonata > Calopterygidae > Hetaerina > Hetaerina titia. Next base: position 83,525,559 of record CM073769.1, on the reverse strand, counting down.
CGGCCATAAATAAAATCCGCGCCGACTAGAAATTCCTTCTCCTTTCGGTGGTCCTGGGTTGGATCGAACGTTCAAGAAATATTTTGTAAGCAAAAGGTTACCATAGTCTCTAAGCTTGAGGTTCTTTCTCAGTCTTGGATTGGGAAGCTCCTTTTGATCCAGTTTCCTCCAGCCGCCGGGTCTATTCATCTGTAACCAAGTGACGTGTTTGGGGAAATGTTTGTATTTATGACGCCGTCTGCGTTTGATCAGATTATTGTTGTCTTGTAAGCAAGAAAGGAGAAGTGGAAAAATTACCAATTGATATATGTTTTTCCCATCAATAATATTCAGCATGAGCCAAAATACGACTCCATAAAAAGCTGTGCTCAGAAACTATTCAACAGTTACCCGTTAAGGTTAAGATCTCTTTTTAACACGGAGTAAAAAATGCTTTCTAATAATTAAATCGAGCACCATTCATGTTATTAATATTATTCGTCACCATTCCAGTTCACCAAGTTCGTACACATTATTTTTTTTCCCTTTACCGAGCTTAATTGATGTCAGCCTTCATTGAGGTCAAACTTCATCGATGTAAAAATAATTCAAAACTAAATTGAACAAAGAACAGTATAAGTAATTTGTGAATTTAAAATACCCAAGTTAATTGTGCGTTTCCATTAATTGTTGAGATAATCTGCAAAGCCGTATCTTCATTCTGAAACATAATGTAATCGCCAAGGAATATTTAAAGTAACTTAATTGTCCTAAAATAATATTATTTCTGGATTATGAGTTTGTCGAAAGTCATGAATGTGATAATTATGTTTTCCACTCGATAAAGTTCATTAATTTCGTCTGAGTTTGCGAAATGTGCGCAATAACACCCTATGAAAATGCAAACTTCCTCCGAGATATTTTAGGAAATACGAAATTTCAGCAGCAAGGACCGGACAAAAATTATAAAAATAGGTTCGAAGGGGAAAGGAATTTGAAAAAAAAATCGGAATAATTCGTGACCTCTCATCATTTAAAATACTTATCATACTGGTTCGCGTCGCGACTGGATTGACGACCTTGTGAATTGCATTGACCGCGCGCGTGTTATTTGAGCGGTGAAAGTGAGGCGGGCGAAATTTCTTGTTTCACAAAATAAATAAATGCGGTCAAGTATGCAAATTATTGAGCGATGGCGAATTTCATAAGCATGCTAATGGAAACGGGATCAGTTTCATCCACCCTCCTGTTTGCTGAACATTAACTAAGCCAGGGAATTTCTCTTCCATCGCAGTAAGCCTTGCATTATACTTAATTCACCGGTGAATGCGATTTAATGGCGCGGAACATTAAATTATTGAAAAAAATATATACTCTCTAATTGAGGAATGCTTGCATAGCCGAGGATTCGCATGCCTTTTTTCCTACGACTTGTAGTGCTTAAATATGTGAATGTCGGTAAAAGAAGAGGCTAGTTAAAAATTAAAAATGAATTTTCCTGAAAGATAATGTCTTAATATTCGGATCTTGACTCGACAGAGTAGATTCTCTTAAATCAACAATCTTTCAATTCTCTCTCCAGAAAATTCGGGATGAGGATAAAAACCCATGCTGGACTTTTTTTTCTAATTAGGCGATGAATTGCGTGGACGGGACAGTTAGGAAGTATCTGAACTTTTACTACAAATGCTCTGTATCTTACTTGATTAAATTTTAGTTTACATATAGAAATTTCAAATAGCACTTCTTCTGCCCCCATCACCCGACCGAGAGGAAAATGTTTGGTGGCAAGGTTTGGGAAATATATTAGCCCTATGACCTTAAGGTTCCTTAGATATTGGCTAAAAGGATATGTAAAATACGGGGAGTGTATAACCTTAGGATTCTGTCCAAGAATTTATTTTATCAGGGTAATATCCAAAATTTCACAAATATCTGTCGCCTTCTTGGCCTGTTTGAAATTTTTCTGCTCCCAGAATTAATCAAGCCCTGCGTTGAGATAACGAAAAAGACAGCTGTTCCCTGTGGAATCAAGCGTATGAATATGAGATGATGATCGGGAGACTATGTAGATTGTAAATATTTTCTTGGGTTCAGAATTAATCAGATCAGAACCGTCAAAATGTCAATATTGTTTGCACCGCGTGCTTTTCGCAACACATATCTCTTTAAAATGTATAAGAATTTATCAGCCTATCCATTTTTAAATGACTAAAAATGTTCCCTTAACTTTCAAAAAATTAAAAATGTTTAAGTTTGATGTTTAACTAATTTTGGTGAGTATCCCGCTCATTTGGCGATTCATACTCTGCCAGTTCTGTCTCGCTGAGAAACGCATCGTTATCCCATGTAAGATAATCCATCCGGTCCATGAAAAAATGCATCCATGCTATATCTATTAAAGAATTGATAAACCAGCTCAGGCACATAAGGAAATATATTCATCAGAAGCGAAAATAATGGTGAAAAATGATAAGAAGACATAATATGGTTTAGGAGATAACTAGATGTTGAGGAATGTTACCGTGGATGCCATAGAGAAGAAACTGCAAATGCAAATAGGGATGATGGTGGAATAAGCTAAACATTTTGGAGGATAAGAGAGTAAATACAAAGTAGAAGGAGAAAACAATTATATCAGCTTTAAGGATTTTAGAGTTTAAATTGTGCAGGAGTGATAAAGAAGTTCATGTTATTAATAATAACATCAACTGCATCTAAATAGTACCCTGCAATCCATTGCTAGGGTTTATAGAAAATCATAATTCCACAAAGGCATAAAGCATCAAAATTAAACATGGCATAAATATTAATTACTAATGAATATGTTTTATAGTTAAAAAATGGAAATTATTTTTACAAAAACTACATGTATTACGGAAAATACGTTCAAATAAAATACTTCTTTACGAATGCGAGGCGGAGTTCCAGTAAAAACCACAGTTAACAAACCAACCTTTGGGTTGATAGGTGAGGGTAGGACTCACCTAGTGCAAAGCTCAACGGCCTGCGAAATCCACACATCAGGATATTGAGGAGCAGATTCTTTTCCTGTGCCGCCTATGGCTTCCCAGGATAATCTCATACCCGAAATTTCACGCAATTTTGGTGGAGCTAAAGGGTCACCTCGAATCGAACCCCCCTGGTCAGTAGCTCAGCCCTCTATCCATAGGAGTAACATGTCTTTCGCTGCTAGTAAGAAGATCAATTAAATTAAGATTATGTAAGAAATTAAAACGTATTTTGCTACTTAGAATGAATGGTTTTTCCACAAGCCCTCTTTTGCAGTAATTCTGATCCCATATCATTCACTGGAATAATGGCATCGTAAAATATGTCGGTTTTACTCTTGACATGTTTTCATGATAGACTTGGATAGTTAGATACGACCTGGAAACTACTACCTCAGTACGGCAAGGGCAATGACTAATCTTTAACATAATCGCAGAGGAACTTTTCTAACTAATGCAAGGTATTTAGTCTGTAATTTAACCTTCATTCCCTGAGGCGTGGGCCAATCTAGTCCCTCTAATTAACTAGATACGCTATTTTGTTTATCATAACAAGGTTTTTATGAACGCATCCCCTCTTCTCTGCATATGGTCAAGTTTGACCGTCAAACTTACTTGATGAGGATTCCATTAACTTACTGCATTACTTAAATAAGGTCTAACTCATGAAAGATAGCATTTCTCTTTTACCCCCTCGTCGCATTCCCTCAGCACCCTTTTAATAAATCGTAATTTCTACTAGCTTGTCCACATATTTCTCGTATTACATTTTCCCTCGTGAGGTCATCAGTAAGAGTAATATCTATATATTTAATCGAGTTAACACTTGCAAATTGGGTATTTTTCAGAAATTGTTCAAAAACCAACTCCTTGTGGTCAATTACTTTTGTTGAGCATGATCCAAATAAGTGAAACTGTAAACATTCCAAATAAAATGGGTTGCTATTAAAGAAATTTCACTGAGATTAAGGGTTTTTGCTCGGAAAAACATCATTCTTATTTTGAAGAACGTAGGTACATTCTTTACGATTCATATCTCTTCCAGAAATATTCCTTCGACCACCCGATTAAATGCATAAAATATGCGGCGTGGAATCGGGGACTCCTCTCTCCTGGGCACCGGGCGATTGCTATTATTCACGAGAAGCCTTAAGACTACACTGTTCCTTTTGTTTCTCCCCTTTTCTCTTGTCTTCCCAAAGGAGGAAATGGTGCCTAATAAAAATTTTGTACGATGTCACAAAGAGCTTCCAGCCGCTCCCCTTCGTCGTAATCTCTCGTCATTTGTTTTACGAAAGGGGAGAATCCCTAGGAAGTCTCTCTGAGCGCTTGATTTCTTGTATCTCGTCCGGGGTTTTCCCTCGCTACGCAGTCTTCTCCTGTCCAGGAATCTCAGGTTTATTCGAGACGAAGGAAACCGGCTCATCGACCGGCGTTTTATTTCGAGCGTTTCAAATCAGACGAACCGCTCAGGAATGCCGTGAGCAGGGAAATGATCCCTCCTCCTAAGGATGACGATATCGGTAAACCATGTACGCTCTGAACGTTTTCTTATTATTGTCTTTGGCCATTTAAAATTTAATTATCCTCCTTATGTGGATTTTGTTCTCATCTTATGTCGTTCAGCGCCAGACCAAGACCAGGGAGAATGTTTTGGGTCCGTATCATCATCCAATGCTTTCAGAGGGTGTTATCATGTTGCCCGCTTAGTTGGCGCGATGAAAACATAACTTTAAAGAACAGATAGTAGAAGGCAGCTGGTCCCTCGCACGTGGAGTCGCCAGATGAAGATTTGAGCTCTTAACTTTTAAATGGACCTATTCTCACATAGACGATAGACATTTTCACACAAAAACTTTCTGAATGCCTCACTCTCACGCTGTACAAAAACTCTGGTCTGGTTCAAAAATAATGTTTAAATCCCCTGAAAGGCTCACTCCTGAGGATTATTTCATTTATCAGAGGAGCCGGAGTGGAATGCGCTCTCCTTTTAGGAGCCAACTCTCATTCCCACGCTCCAATGTCCCATGGGCCCTCAACTCCCCAGAGTCATATCCCACGGAGGACCGACTCTGCCACTCACTCTTCCTCTTAAGGACTCCCCTTCACCGAGGAGTCGAATCATCAAGACACGATACCCTGGAAAGAATATTCTCTCCGCTCGAACACCGTTTTCTTAGAGTAAGCAACAGTTATCAATTCGAAGTTTGGTTTGAACGGTAGTTCTCGAGTAGTCAGGGACTAATGGGTACAGGTCCCATGATTAATACGACGCGTATGTCAACGTTTTACCCTGCAAATCATCACGAGGGCGTGTGTTAAAGGGTGTTGGGTCATCAGCCAGCTAAGCAATCACTATTCGAAGTGTTTAATTATGTTTTCCACTGTTTAGGTCTTGAATCTTGTGAGAGAAAAACTATGACTCCTTGATAGCGATCGGTTTCCCTGTTTATATCCCCGAGTTTGTTCATTGTGGTCTCGCCTACAAAATTAATGAGGTCCAAGGATTGTTCCTTCCGTGCCTGCGTTATAATCGAGACTTTCCTAAAATTTAAATTCATGCCTTCAATATTTGTTTCCAATGTCGCTCAAGCAAATCCTTCTCGTGTTGCAAGCTTTGATAATTCACACGTTCGCGATACCTGGGCGCTCCCATTCTCTTCGCGGTCTGGTGTTTCTCAAAAGGTTCTTCCGTTTCCCAAAAATAGTCACACCTTGAGCCCAGCTGCGAGTGTTCAAAGCCATTACTCGAATTAAAATCCAAGCTCCTCCGATCAGCAGCGGAGCATTCTACCCACTAGGCTACCGCGTATCTTACTTTCAAAGTCCAATTCCTCAAATAAAAAATGCCATTCATTCCATGTATATGACTCCCCCACCTCCACCAAACATCCTTAAAAATTGGATCCATTTTTATTATTCCTAAATTTTTTTACTATTATATGTTATTATAGCTTGAAAAAAATTATGGATCGCCTGTTAAATTAAAGTAAAATGTACGAGTTAGTTCTCGTAGTTTCCATTAAGTATTCCACAAGCACTATTATTGCAACACAATAGAGATAAACGCCACTTATATGTTGTTTCTTTACATGATATGTTAAGAGATATGATTTTCTTGCCTATTTAATAATTTTCGTGATTTTTTACGTGAATCGATGAATTACCTGGTTTTAAGTTACATGCTGTTTTTAATTTTAAATGTTAAATCCCGCCAAAAATATATTTCAACTAGTTAAAAGCTTAAATATTTTCTCTTGTAGTTGTTTGCGTGATAGACGCTAGTCATATTAAGTTGTTTGTTACCCCTAAACGACTTGCCAGTGTTGCACCTAATTTGACCGGGACATACCGTTAGTTCCAGAAATAAAAATACTTACGGAAAGAATACCAGTGGGGTAGTTTAATCCGATTTGCCATTTTATCTCTCGAATTTGGCATGCACAAGCTTGTATAAGCGCTATTGAACTTTAAGTATTCTACTGACCACGCACAGCCATCTCCTAAATAAACTTCTACAAGTGATGTTCTGTCATTTCCTAGTACATCGTGTGATGATAATACTCAGGTAATAATATTTATAGATCATATGGGCCAAATGGATAGGTACAAACCAATTAACACTTGATGCGGTGATTGCTAACGGCTGGTGACTAGGAGGAGGTGGCCCATCGCCTCCTGCGGTGGCCTGCTGGCTTAGACGAGAACACGGAAATAAACGCAGGATAAGGGAATCAATGAGAGGTTGTTTTGTTGGAGTAATAAAAGGAGAACTCACGCGGCTGGTATTTGTTTTAATTCTGGGGTCAATTGGTTACTTTTTTCTTTCTCAAGGTATTTATTCACTCGCTGAATGGAACAGTGGAACTCGAGCGGTCGAAACAAAAAGAGAAAAAGTTAATGGAAGAGGAGAAGAGATAGAGACAACTTGAAGTGGACGTTGGCCTTCGGTCGAAAAGGCATGTGGTGTCTAATTGTTTAGTCTCCCTCCGTTCTGAGTGTTGAGCGTAGTCAAGGAAGAATCCGTTTCCGCGTTCATTGAAGCGTGTAGATGCGAATGCAGTCTAACAGGATTTTCTTCCAGTGACCACCTGATAGTGGAGAACTTTGTGTGGGTGTCAAGTGGAGATTGAGGAAGCCTTAACTCTTGAATTTTGTTTGGGGAATGTATATCCATGCTCGTGATGCAAGACACAGGAGAAATCTCTGCTAGACCCAAGTGTACGTACGAACCTGAGCGTCAAACGTTCTCCCCACAACAAGAGTATAGTCAGTCTGGACTGAGAATGTGCATACGAGTTCCAACGTATTGCAAGTCTGATCTTTTGAATGCGAAAAAAAGAAAGTTGTGGTATTTGACTTGGACGTTTTAATGACGACTCCCACCAATTCGTCACTTCTTCTTTAAACCCTTTCACTCTCGCTTCAGATGATTTTTGTGGAAGGTTTTCATCCAAATCAGGGTTATGAAAATATTTACATTATGCTGCTGTAAAAATAGCGTTTAATCGCCAGAAAATTGAACCTTCTGAATTAACTTAGTTTTACTATCACAGTTGGTGAGGCTTCTGCCGGTGCTGGTGGTAAATTAACCGTATGCATTAAAATTGTGAACATAATGTTCAAAATTTGCAATTCTGATTCATTGGAGATCGAATTGATTAATCAAAAGAGACTAATAAATTCCAATTGTTCCACGCAAAAAGGTGACCCGTCTTATAAAATCAGGGGTTTTGGGGACGGAGAACGTATCAATCAATCAAAAAGAGAGGGGATGGAGAGCAGATGAATCAAATGCATAAAAAAATGGAAGAAATTAATCCGCGAATCGTGATCTCTACTCCGCATGATGTTTTGTTTTCATATAGTTTTCGCGCAACTTCACTGTTGGTTAATTATCCCAGGATTAATTTCCAGAATTTCTCCAATAAAATCTATTTCCTGCTAATCCTTCAGCTCGTTTAATCTTTTAATCTCTTTACAAATCCTCGAATACTCGTGTTTATTGTTTCTGTTTCACGAATTTCACCTCCGGCCTCACCCCAGTGATTCACCTCTTCCTCCCTTCCTCCTGTTTTCTTCGTGATCGTTTCTGAAGCATTTACAAAACTATCACTAAGAAGAATACGTAATATGATCAATGGATTCCCCCATTCATCCTTATCGGCGTTATCATAGGCCCGCCGCATTCCATTACACACCTTCGTGGGGGAGTAACTCCTTCATTATTCAACTCTTCCTGCCTAGAAGTAAACTTCAAGGTGTCAACATTTCCCCAGTTTCAAGAGAGGTCTCAATAACGGATCGCGTCGTGAGGAAAGGGGGAGAGGGTGTTTCTTAAGGGTCCTCCCGGCGTTTAAAGGATCCCTCTCAGAAGTGCGAACACTCATCCCTCTTTCTCCCCCACTGAGAGGAGCGTCCACTTGGGCCCTGGTGTCGTCAAGTCGACGCGGCTCGGCGTTCGATCTGAGCGCCGGCCCTCTAGAGGGCACGATCCCTTTGTCGTTCTCTGTTGACGACCATTTGGGGAAAGGGGAGATACGTGGCATTAGAGTACCTACCCATCATCTCCTTTCTACCCCCTTCCCGTCTGATTCGGGTAGATTTTGCTTGCTCTCTTCCGTTGGCGCTCTTTCATTTCCCGTAAACGAAAAACGACCTAAGCTTCCTGAAAATTCTCTTCTCCGAACCTTCGAAATTGTTTTCGTTCGAAATGGTGTCTCTCCTTTGCGCTTTCCCTAGAAGTAGGTTATATTTTGCTACGTATATGAACAAAAAGTTGGCATTTTTGTTAAAAAAACAAACGCGCGTAGGTGCTACAACATGCCATAATATCCCGTCAATATGAAAAAAATTCATGATAATACCTACCAATACCTAGTGACATTTTTGTCACTGCCTTTCTCTCACCGGAGACTGGCTGATGCTCCAATACAAACAAGTTAAAATTGATCATTCACCTTTGTTTAAATGTTGATTCTTACTTAGTCTCTGATTCGTCTTATATTATAGCTACAGATAGTTTTTTATACGAGTACAGTATAGTCTTCGTAAATAGCATAGCAAGATATAATTTTTACGAATAATAGATTCATCACTTATCTATTTAACATATTTACATTGTATATGATTGAAATTTTTATAATAATTTATCTAATATTGTACTAGAAACAGTAAAAATAATTTGGCATAGGCTGCCCGTGAAAAATAAACTGGATATAAAAGCGCTTATCAAAAAATTACAATTGCTTGAAAGCAAAATGGGATCAGTGTTCATAATTCGCTGAGTTAATAGAGTGACAATAATTTGTATGACTTTGGGTAGCCCGAAATTAAATGTGGGTGTTATTAATGTATCTGACATTATATTTTATGATTAATGATGAAATAACGAGCATATACATGTAGAGGAATATCCTCCTCACCCTCCCTCTCAACTTCCTCTTCATTGTCCCTCTCCTCATCCATAAACAAGAAAATTCCGCGAAATTTACTTTTCCTCACACCCAATTGAATAGTTCTTCAACACTTTTAACTATTGGAATTCTGTGAAAGCAATTAAGGAATAAATGTACATGTGAGAAAGTGTAATGAGTGAATCGATTTTTGTCAACTGTGACATTCTATGGAATTAGGACATTAAAAGGAAAAATATTTGCGAAGAAACACGGCGAAAGCTAAAAATATAAACCTACGAAGTCTGTTAAAAAATTTGCAGAATTTATTTATTAAAAAATACTACACTAAAAAATTATTGGTCAGAGTCAAAGCAGTCTCTTCCCCGACGTATAAGACTGGGAATCACTGGCGGAGCGAAGGTTAAATTATAGATTGAAGCTCTTGCGTAAATTGGGAGTCTCTTTAGCAGTAATGTTAAAAATGTATTATTACTCCCATCGTACTTCGATAGGAGATTCATGTCAATAAAATTAGAGCGATCAGGAGTAGAACGTATAGATTTAAAAGATGTCATTTTTTCCACGAACGGTAAGGGATCATAATGGCATTGTCCGACCGCGGTAGGGTCATGTTACCTTAAAAATTAATCTGCTGTGTATTCACCCCTTGCCACACACCCTAGCGGTGCTTGCAGGGTATATAATTAAATAAAATACACTTATCCCAACTGTGTTTTCACTTTTTAAAAGAATCCTGGAACTCTTCTTCCGGAATCTTATTTTCTCCTCCGTCGAATTTTTCCTATCCTTGAAATGGGGGCAAATCTTTTTCCTTTGAGTGAGATTTTTAGTTTGGGGAACAGGAAAAAGTTACATGGGGCCAGGCCCTGTGAGTATGATGAGTGTGGAAGCACAGAGGTCTTGTTTTTGGCTACAAACGTAGGAGTTCTGAGAGAGGAATGAGCCGGGTAGTACTTCGTCTGACTTCCTGGTCATTAGGTGGGTATTCGGGATGTACAAAGCCCTTTGCATAAAAAAACATTCAGCATCACCTTGACATTCGAGCGAACTTGTCGAGCTTTTTTGGGGCGGGGGGACGTCTCACCAAACCAAACCATTGTGAAGAAACTGGGCCTGGGGTATTGAACTTTTGTTTCGATTTCATATTCATAAGCCCATGACTCATCACCTGTTATGATTTTGGACAAGGAGGCTTCATCCTCTTCAGCTCGATCAGACAGTTTCTGACAGACTTGAACTCGATGCGTTGTTTCTGGTCTGCTGTGACTCGCGATGACTCGACGCATCCTCAATTTTTCAGTCAGGATTTTATAACACGAAACAATCTAGATGCCACACTCTTCTGCAAGTTCCCTGAAAGTCAAACGTCAATTTGCACGAATGAGATCGTTCATTTTCTCGATTTGAGAGTCATCAGTTGTCGTTAATGGTCATCCGAAACCATTGTCATCTTCCAAGGATTACCGCCCCATTTTGAACCGGATAAACGACTTTTATTTCATAATATTTCATACTTATATTTAAATAGTTTTTAATAATTCATGCATACACTTAAATTATGCAATTTTTTCATAGCATTTACATAGCATAGAACACCCCTTCACGTAAACGGCTGTAACTAATCAACGAAGTCGTTAAAGGTGGTTATTTGGGAAGTTTTCCCCCTTGTCAAGCAGTGCCATGCTTGAATGAAACCCTCCTGCATGTGCATAGCGTAATAATATATGGACTGCCTGTCACCTTCCGCCCCCGATTACATTTCGTCAAACCCTCTTCCTCACTCTCGTCCCAACTGTTCACAGCCCATCGCCAACCCGGGGCAACATTGACCGCCGCATAGGCGAGGCGCAACTGAAGAGACGGCGACCACACTCGGGCATCCACACCGAGGCACCTCCCCATACCGTCCCTCCCAACTCCCCCACCCCCGCACCCCCGCGGGATAGACTGCCGCCGCCGCGTGGTGCTATGTCCCAATCCCGCGAGGCCCTCGCCATGGACGCCTCCGGCACAACCTTCGGCAAGAAGAAGGGCTTCCTCGTCAGCCGGTGTACGGCAACCTTCCTCCTGCTCGCCGTCCTCCTCTGCATCACCGCAACCGGCCTCCTCGTCTACCACTTCGCGCCATGCGCCCGCGTCCCCGCGGGCGCCAGCACTCTCGCCGACTCCTCTACGGAGGAGGGTGACTATCCCTTAGGGGGCCTGGAGGGGGGCGCTGGCGGGAGGCTGAGTCCTCACGCCGGCGACTCCCTCGGCTCTGGCCGTACGCCCAAGAGGCTTGACGTCCGTCTCCCGAGGAGCGTCCTGCCACACCGGTACGACCTGAGACTCGTGCCCCTGGGTCTGGCATCGGCCGCCGCCAACTTCTCCTTCCACGGCGAGGTGCGGATCCTTGTGAACGTGACTCTGCCGACGAGGAACGTGACGCTGCATGTAGGCAGCGACATGAGGGTGGACGAGGCTTACTCGGCGGTCGATAGGGTGCCGAGGCTGGGCGAGAGGATGAAGAGAGTGACCGTGGTGCGCCACGAGACGGACATCGAGAGGAATTTCCACGTGGTGCACCTAGCGGAGAATCTGGAGGCAGGGAGACAGTATGAGGTGCACTTGAAGTTCTCGGGGATACTCAACGATCTCCTACAAGGGTTCTACAGGAGCTCTTACACGGAGAACAATAGGACGAGGTTTGTTTTTTGGAGGGGTTTTTGGTATTTTCTCCCTTCTTTATCTGCGGGGAATCCCGTAGGTATTTTTTAAGGGCGTCGCCGTGGACAAGTTTGTACCGTTGACTAAGTTGAGGTTTGAAGTAGTTTTGCAATGATATTTCAAGGGAGGAAACAAAACAAATTACTGGCTAAAATTCATTTTTGCAATTAATCAATACCGATAACATCGCTGCTTACAACATTTATGAGGAAATTTTCCAAGTGAAAGAATATAGCTTTGGAACTTGACCGAAAGACTAAATTATTATATCTAATACTTGTATTAGAATAATATTATATCAATGAACAATGATAAAAATAATTCATGATGAATTAATTTTGGGAATGATTCGATGTAGTTGCCGAAAATGCTTCTTGAAATTTGTTAATTATTATCATTCTCTTAAATTTACCCTATTAATGACATCGATTAATGCGGAAGAAACAACCCTGGCGTTTCCTCATTGTCCCTCAAATTAATTAAATTTCAGCGTCGCACACGCAAAGTTCAAAGGGTTTGCCAACCAGATTGAAATTACGAACGCATAATTTATTCTTTATGTTAAAATTATATGAAAAAGGGCAAAAAAGTAAAATTTTGATTGCCTCGAAAGTTCTTTCCACGTGTCAGAAACAGAATTACTAAGTGGATATTGTCTAAATATCCTTCCTGGTTTTTGAAAATCATTCCGAATATTATTAAATCTTACTAGTTTGTGACTGAAATCTCAACTTGATCAATAATGACTTCCAAAGGCTTTGATTTTTATTTTTTGTGAAACTTTAATATCTGGAAAAACTTTTTCTTACCTAGGCTACCATTATATGTATAAAATAATATTAATTGTGCCAATTTTATTCTCATTGGAATGAGTTGTATACTTATTCACTGCTTACAACACTAACATCCGCTGTTCCTCATGCTTGAAATATTTCAGGTGGATCGCTACGACGCAGTTTCAGCCCACTGATGCCCGGAGAGCATTCCCCTGCTTCGACGAGCCAGCGCTCAAAGCGAGGTTCAAGATCAGCATAGCAAGACCACACGGAATGTCAGCCATTTCCAACATGCCAAAAATTCAAGGGGTTACCGAACCTGTGTTAGTGGTGAAACTCCTTTGTCTTTCCACCCCTTAGAATGAAGTGGTGTCCAACCTTTACATGCTCCGGGTCACATTAAGTGTCCTCAAAAACCCTGCCTATGCCGATTGGAGACATACTCGTCGGCGTGATACTCAACGACAGATTATTTATTTCTCCGTGAATAACGAAACATGAAATTTTATAAAGTCCTCGTGGTTCGCCTTTTATGAATAGTTGAATCATTCGAGATACCGATCTTGTAAATATATCGCATGTAAATGCATACTACTGTTTTCTCATGGCTGACCGCCCGATCAGTGTGTCGGGCATCCGGGTAAAAAGAGACTCACCCAGCATTTCGGTGGTTACCCTGATGGACGGCAGTGACAAAAGTCCTTTCAGTTAATTTCTATTTTTTATTAGGTAATCTACCGGTTAAGGTAGGTTTTTGGATGGACACAACTATCAAATAAACATTTTGTGACTCCCCACCTAGCAAACTAATCTATATCAGGTCCCTCTTCATCTCTAATTTCTATTACTCCGTTTAATTTTCTTGAAAGGGCGATTTTTCCCACGCTGATGTAGACAGCAATGGAGACGTTTCTCGGGAAAAATTATTTTCCTGGCCACACTTGGGCAAGTCTACAGAGAATAAACTTGTGGCCAAACCTGTAAAACCACCCCTCAACTCATTTTCAGCCAAAATACGTGAATTGTTTGTTCCACCCGCTCCATTTCACTCCACCTACTTCGTTTTTTAACTTAGCCTTCTTGAGTATCCCAATACTTTTACTTCAAATTACTTATATCTTCGTGCCACATTTCTTGCAAAAGTCCTGTAAAGCACTCAAAAATGACTAAAATATCATGGCTGACTTTTCCTAGAGCATAGGCAAACTTGTCAGAGTTATCTTACCTCGCTTTTTTGCTCCCTGCTCTAGCCTTTACCATAAGTCCCTTTATATTTCCTTAGCATATTATTTAAAATGCACTGGAAATAATTGACAATGTCCTTATTTCCCAGGCCATCCCAAATCTCCCTATGCCACCTTTGATTGTTCCATCTTTTTCATATACTGGCTTTGAATAAGATTACTATTCTTTTAGTCTTATCCTATCGTTAAACTACTATGGTTAGGTAAGGAGTACTTTTCCCACTCTGCTCCTTAGAATGCTTCTTCAAAATCTACAAAGCGCTCATAGATATCATGGTTGTATTCTAAATTCCTTTCTTTAAAATCTTATTAATGCAATGAGAACACAGAGTTAGATGTGGTTACATAATTGGGAGAGGATAAATCAATCTTATATCATACAACCCATGAAACACATGAATTCTGTCTTTAGCAGTATGCTAGAACATGCAAGGAATTTTACCAATTTGTACTACCTGATTTGCCTTAATTTCATCTAGTGATCCTTCTGCCTCACTAGCTAGTATGTACTACTGGACCCATACCATCTTAATCCCCAATGCTTTCTGACTATCGCGGTGGCCTGTTTACCATACTTCACAAATTCTTTTCACCTTCTCTGAATCTCTTTCAATTCCACTAATAACTTTCATGTCTCATATGATTATAACCTTATGGTCTCAATTTCGCCCAAATAAAGACGTTTATCTATGTATTAAATAGTTAGTTTAGCTTTCTCATTGTTATATTCTGAAAATGTTAATACATTATTTCATAATTTACTTTTTTACTTATAACATAGCTTACATAGTATTACACAGATTACATAAATACGAAAGTCTACTTTTCTCTTCCTCTTGAATTTCTACACTTCTTCACATTTCCCTTTCTCAAAATCACTTGGCTTCATTTACATAAATAGGTGATACAAGAACAATACTATATATATCCTGCTGGGATTAAATCCAGCTTTAAAAAATATTTTATCAAAGTTGTATTGTGAACTATATTGGTGATTGGATTGGAAAACTTGTAAAAGAAATTGATCCATAGGCAACTAGTCTCAAATTTGTAAATTTTAATTTTAGCATTGTTTAGATGTACCTAAATATTCAACACTTTAAAGCAATGGCCCTCATTTAATCAGATGGCAAAAATGGAACTACAGAAGAATTGTATTGCTTCAGGGCCTTTGAGAGAGTTCACTTTTCCCCAGACTTTCCCTGATTCTGCTAAGTTCCCTGTGATATATATTAATTGCCAACCTGTAAAGCATAGTTTATACATGTAAGGTAGATAGCAAGTTATAACAATAACTTGATCATCTTCCTCTTTCCTCCCCCTGTAAAATATTACATTCATCACTGTCATCGAGGTCATGCATGAATGTATTTAATTGGTGCTAGCATTGAGAATGAAATTTAAATTGATATATCATTAGGGGTGAAATTGTGTCATATAAATCTAAATTTGATTACAGAAATATTAATAAGTTTATGAGGTATAATTAAGTAAAATTCTGATTTCAAAGTTGCTCTGGAGTGGTGTGATTGATTAAATTCACATATATGATTCATTGGTATGAGTTTCTGGTTCTAACTCTTTCCTTCCTTTTATACCATTATTTAGTCAGTCCCTTAGAAATGTGAAAGGATTTGCAATTGCTGACACTATCACATATTACAACATTTATGTGGAAAAGCCAAGTTGTTTATTTTTCAATTTCAATATGAAGATTTTCCACCAAGTCATGCCAGAAACTGTTATATTTTCATTGAAAAAATGTACTGTACACTAAAAACCTTTTTGAAAGGATATTCTGATGATTAGTTATGAATTTTTCAGAGTGGACATGCCTGGATGGATTTGGGATCATTTCATGGAATCAGTTCCAATGTCAACATATCTTGTTGCTTTTGTTGTGTGTGATTTTGAAAGACGTGCAAATGGATCATTTTCTGTATGGGCTCGTCGAGAGGCTATCAACCAGGCAGATTACAGTCTTCAAGTTGGTCCAGCCATTTTAAATCACTTTGAACAGTATTTTGGAGTGACATACCCTCTCCCCAAAGTTGATATGGTTGCTCTACCTGACTTTGCAGCTGGAGCAATGGAAAACTGGGGACTAATCACCTACAGGTAATTTCTATTCTTAGGAGTCCCAGTTCTAGGGATGACTACAATAATTAATTGCATGCCTTACACCAAATCACACAACCTTTGGTAGGAAGATTGTTTCACCCTCATTTTAAAAAAATTCAATTCATCAAAAATCCATTTACTTCCGTGTCTTTAGTGCCGAATTGTACCTCGGCATTAAATGAATCCATATTGGCGATAAGATCTTGAGGAAAAAACATTTTTAGTTTTTAATGAATTGTATCGCATCAGGGAGCTGTTCACTGATTTCATCTAGAGTATTACATTGATCATTCCTTATGAGTTTGTCAACTGATTTTTGCAGTTCATCCATAATGATAGGCAAGCTCCCTGAATGTTCATCCTCATAGAAGTTCTCCATCCCCAAGTTGAAATTTTGACATAA
Source organism: Hetaerina titia (assembly GCA_037158775.1). Classification (NCBI taxonomy): domain Eukaryota; kingdom Metazoa; phylum Arthropoda; class Insecta; order Odonata; family Calopterygidae; genus Hetaerina; species Hetaerina titia. The sequence goes on along the minus strand of CM073769.1, from coordinate 83,508,900 downwards.
ATGCCAAACAGATAACTCATCAACAACATTGTCATAATAAACATCCTTGAATTGATGTGAATATTGCATAGTGACACATTTCTAGTGTTGAGAACTATGATCAAAGCCCTATCTTCACTAGTGTTGGCATTTTCAATTTTATTAAACAATGAATAACATTCCCTGAAATGACAAAAAAATGACGGTATTATGAATCTTCACAAACAATGAGCAGAAAAACAATTGAAGGTGCTTGAGATTGTGTGGTACTTACCTGCACCATAAGTACTCCATACAGAGCAGACAGGTACTACTTTCCAGATGACACTTATATTTCTGGCATCCTTTGGAAAACCTACTATTACATAAATCCTGTCCACTGATGTAGTCTTTTGGCACAAATTAATCAGCAAAAGTTAGAATCAATTTATGCTGATTCAGTTGCAATGTATAAAAGCTAATCACATGGAATGCCTACGTATTTTGAAAATAACAACTGGCAATCGCATCAACAAAATTTGGCAAATATCCATTTAAAATCCCTCTAGCATGTAATCAAATGATCCTTAATATCCCCTTAAGATACTATATTTCTGTACCCACATAGTCAAGTTACCAATGCTAAATCAAATGTAATTATTCAAGCTTATTATGGAAAATAACTGATTGCCTAACAGTATTTTCTCATATAATTTAGAGGATTGCATACTTCCATTTTTATGAGTAATGATCACAGAAAAAGTGTCAGCTTTTACCTAATGATGTATATCGTACAAATTGCATACATGAGTGGTGTTTTAAATAGTAGTTGAATGCATATCTAAGAAATCCATAATGAACTCTCTAATTAATTATATACGTTACCTGTTGTTATATCATGCAATGAGATTTCCAGTGGGTAACTTAATTCAATGTATAATCTCCTCAGGGAAACAGCTATGCTTTACCAGAGAGGAGTCTCTACTAATAGCAACAAACAAAGAGTGGCTACAGTTGTATCACATGAAATTGCTCATCAATGGTTTGGAAATCTTGTAACCCCATCTTGGTGGACAGATTTATGGCTGAATGAAGGCTTTGCTAGTTATGTGGAGTATCTTGGTGTTGAAGCAGTAAGTGAAATGAAATAATTAGTACATAAAAATATAATTTAAACTTTTAATAAAAAGAAATCAGTTTTTGTGATTAGGAATTTATAATTGTAAGTTGTTATGCTACTCTTCTTATTGGAAGGATTTTTTATAACTCTTAAAGTTATACTTCACAGATATGTATGCACTATAAGTATTTCCTAGCCATAATAAGATGTACCAGGGCATAAGACACACCGTGAATTATCAGGCTGGAATTCATGAAAAGTACTTGGATCAGACAGAAAAGGTCAAAATATTTTGAAGTTAACACACAATATGAGGAAAATTAAACTCACATTAAAAAAATAAGCAACTATACATATGTCAACATTTTTTCAACAGAGAATTGTAGAAATTTGAGAAATTGACCTTTAAGTTGCCTTTGTCTATGTACAGAATTGTATCAAGTTCAAATGTAATACTGTATGAGAATCTTTTCTCTTAAGATTTCATGAGGTTATTATCATTTTTACTTTTCTATTTTCTGTTATTATTTTAATATTCTTGACATTTTCTGTTAAAAATAACATTTTCAATTCCTTTACAAGTTGAATGCCTGTAGACTCCAAGTTTATTGGGAGAGAGTTTAGAATGCATTTATGTATTAGCATAGGAGCAACATCTCCATTGGCCCTTTGGGTATTAAGTTTTGCAGTAGTACCACATGTGAGATGTAACAAAACACACTACAATGTCTGAACCCATCTATGGTTTATTTGGTAATTTTTTAAAAGGTACTTTCAATGATATATTAAAAGTCTGTTGCTTACCTCTTACTCAAAACAGTGATATTGTCAAATTTTGCAAAAAAGGTAACTACGAGCCTGTATAAGAAAAAATACTTAATAATAAGTGTTTTTCCAGCAAATCCCCTTTTGCTTACAGATCAACATTATGTTCATGCACCTCCAGCCTTTAGGACGTAGATTGATTTTAGAGAACTTTTTTGAGTAAAAAAAGAGAGTCTTGTGGGCCTATTTTGGTCCCTATTTTGTGATTCATTCTGCAAAAGAATGAATATTGCTAAAGTATAAGTCGACAATGCCAAAAGATTAATACCGTCCTATTGATGATCAGAAAAAAAAATTATTTTTTTCAAGATTTAGTATTGTATTTAAAATACAGCAAACAAAAATATGACTACGAATGCCTGTGACATTGTATTTATGGTATTTCATCAAAACATTATGTTCCTTTAAAGCCCCCAAAATCTCTGAGCAAAAGAGAATGCCTCGGTAGCTTGACTGGCTAAAGCACTCAGCCAGACATCAAGGGATATACATTCAAATTCCAGTCAAGGCTAATGATTTTTACACTCTAAAACAGTTGAATTTTTAAATTATGTGTGATTCAAATTTTCAATTTTATCCCATTTGGTGGTACCCACCGCTGCCTTTTTACAATAATATATTATGGTTGTTTTCATCAATGCATTAGTTAAACTTGTAATCAATTTAAATATGTATATTATTCCAAAAATTATAATATTCCTTTTTTATAATCAAAATTTTATTAGGTTGAACCTTCTTGGAAAATAACTGAACAATTTGTTGTTGATGAACTTCAAAATGTTTTTGCTTTGGATGCCTTGGAATCGTCTCACCCAATATCAGTTGAAGTGGGACACCCTGACGAAATTAATGAAATATTTGACAGAATATCTTATGGAAAAGGTGAGTTGATGAAGATAATTGAAAATGAAAATATTCACCAAAGCTTAAGTTCATGATTAAATACTTTTTGAATAAAAATGTGGAATATCTTCCAACTTAATTACTTAAATAAACTAAACATGCATGCATAGAAATAGTCTATGTGACAAAAACTTTAATAAACCATTTTGGACTTCTAATTAACACCACAGATTATTGCTAATTTAATTACACTGCTGCTGGCTTTTACGTTTAAAAGTAGGAAATGTTTGTAACATAAAGAATCAAATTTAATACAATGAGATATTAGGTTAATATAAGGAAAACATTAAGGTAAATATTTTTAATTCTATGTCTTCAAATGAGAAAACACAGTTTTCTCTTATGATTATGTATTAAAATATGTTTTCATGTTTAGCATGGTACATTTATATATTTAATGGTTTTGTATTTTCAGGAGCATCTATTATTCGAATGATGGATCATTTCCTCACCACCAATGTCTTCAAACGAGGATTGACCAGTTATCTAAAAAGCAGGTGCGGAGTATTATGTATGAGGGTACAATTCACCTTCATTGCATTGTATCAAAAGAGAATCAATTCCAACTTGACATATGAATACCTAGCTAACACATTTACATACATTGGTTTCTGCTTTGTAATTTTTGCTTTTGAAAATGACGACTTATTTCATTAATCAATAATGAGATTATTAATAATATTTTTAAAGTTTTGTCCAAAATTTATGCAAATTATAGAGAATAGAATTAGTAGGATATTATATGCTAGTAAACGATCATATAAACTGGTAATACCACTATTACTACTAACTGTAATCAGTATACTATTTCTGATGAACTACTTACAATTTCTGATGTACTACTTACTATATTTGATATACTATAACATAATTAATATACCATCAGAATAGACTAGTCATTAGAACATTATAAACAATACTAGTACAATGACTAATGATATTTTCACCAAAACATTTTTTTAAGTTACAAGGCCTCTGCTCTAAATTAGCATGTTTTTCTTATTTCACCTTCACATGCTACGCAATATCCTACTCTTGGTTAACTGTGGCAAGTCAGGGCGTACCAGAGTGCAACACAAAATGATCTTTGGGATGCATTGACAGCTCAGGCGCATCAAGATGGTGCTTTGGAAAAAAATGTAAGCGTGAAGTTAATAATGGACACATGGACACTTCAAATGGGATTCCCAGTTGTGACAGTGAAACGAGATTATGAAAAGGCAACAGCTAAACTGACACAGGTAAGGAATAACTACTGATATTCACTATTCCCACCAGGAAGTTTGAATGTTTTAAATATTGTAATATTTAAATATTGAAGTATTGTGATAGAAAAATGGAGCAAGAAATGTCTCATAAAATAACTACTTGCAAAGTTCGACATGTATTACTGCCTACCTAGTGCATTACACAAAAAAATAGTAATTAGGTATTTAGTTACCTAAAATAAAAAAATTACTTCATTTGTATTTACTTTTCGTGTCCAAGAACCAATCTTATTGTTAATTTCATGATTTGTTTTTACTACTTTGCCAACATTCGCAAATAATTCCATTTGTGAGTTATCATCAGTTAATAACTCAGTTACATTCACAATTTTTATCACAATGAAATTTCTGCTCAAACAATGATTGACATGAAATAGCACAACAGAGCTTATCTATGAGATAAGACCCCATTTAAAGATACCTGAACATATGGTTATAACTTTAGAAATAAGTATTATCTACCTTCACACAGGATGTACTTTTGTTTCTCAAAATATTCATAAAATATGGGGTACCACTAACATGTGGGCAATAAAATGTATTAGTTGATATTACAATCTGCCTAAAACTTCTGGTTTACATTAATATACATATGTAAGTATTCTACCGCATTTTGTCCTTTTGCTAAAGAGTGATGTCTCATGAATCATTTCCATTATTTTTCTGTTCTGTAATATTAATTAGCTATATTATATATTTTATGCTTCATTACTGAAAGAGGGATCATTCCATTAAATTAAGAGTTCAGACCTACTGACATTTTAAGGTTACACTTCACCTAATGTGTGTATGTATGATCACAATTCAACAATTCATTGTAACTAATCTGCAATTCAGCCGCTATATATAGTAGATACTGGCTTGCCAGGAGTGCTCTAATTGGCTGTTCCTTAGCGATAAGGATGAATTACCCTTTTCAATGTAATTCCTAGAAACAACATGAATATTTAATGCAGTAAAACATTTACACTTTGAATGTGGTAGATTTTTCCAAAACATTATCATTGTTCTGTGATATATATTGAAATTTTGCTCCCAATAATAAATGCCTTCATATGGCTAGGAGTGGGGTAGGTGATTTGACACTGATCTAAATCCATTAAGCAGTGCTAAACACTAAACTAACTTCCTCATTTGTATTCCTTTCTGTTCATTTCACCTTTTCCATTCTTCACATAGCCACATTTCAAGTTTCCCATCTATGGCCATTGGCTTGCTTCAATGACCATGTTTCTGCCCCATATAAAACCACACTCCACATCAAAGTTTAGCAAGCTTTATCTAAACATCTTTCTCAATATCCCTGTTATGATTTCCCTCCTCCTTGAGGAAGTTTCTTTGTTTGACTCAATCCTTCCTCTCACATCTTGACTTCTTTGGCCATTTTGGTCAAGAGCAATCCTGAGATTGGTAAATTTTCCACCTGCTATAGCTCTGAACTCCTACTTTAATATTTATTTTAGCTTTCCTCTTTCTGGGAAGCTCTAAGACCTTTCTTTTGTTTACATTTATTCTCATTCCATATCTTTAAGTCAATGAAGAAATTCAGGTTAGCAGGTCATTTTTTTAATTTCTATAACTGGGTGTTTTTTTGCATAAAAAGCAATTTACTTCTAGTAGAAATTATTTTGTCAATAAGGCAGAGGACAAATGGGTTTCTATTTTATATTTAGAGGAAGGCTATTTCATTGGTACTTCTTCCTTAAAGAAATATGCTCTAGAGATGATTTTTTTCTAAACATTTAGAGCATTATTAATAGGTCTAACTACAACCTAGGTAACTAAGTAAAACAAATGCTTTAAGCATTGACTTTCAAATATTATTGGTATTACTTTGAGACTAAATAGTATTTAATGTAATTAAAAATAGTATCTTCCGTTGATAATTTCTAATATTGAGTAGTTATATGAACTATTAAGCTTACAATTGTATATTTGTGGTTAATTAAATCAATGTATGATGCTATACTTTTATACACAGCTGGATTTTGAAATCAAGTGGACAAACCTTCTCCATTAAAGATGCAATAAGAAATTATATATGTTCTTTCCCTTAACTAATATCATTATCTGTTTAAAAAATTAAAGGAGCGGTTTCTGCTTCGCAAACAAGGAGCTGGAAAATTTGCTAAAAGAACAAACCCCAGTGAAGGTCAAGAAAATGAAAAGGACAATGATAAATACCTGTGGTGGATTCCAATAACTTTTACATCACAGGATGAAATAAACTTTGAATCTACTCGACCCCAACATTGGATGAAAATGGAGCGCTCAATAACCTTAACATCAGGACTTCCCCCTGCTTACCACTGGGTCATTTTTAATATCCAAGAAACAGGTAATTATATTTAAGATGTTTTATTCTCAAGAAATTCTTGAAATTCAGTCCAACAAAAATGTTGATTTTATGAAAAATATTTATTGATACTCGTGCTCATTAAGTGAATAGTTCCTTCAGAATTATTTGTCTCATATTCTTCTAACATACACCAATAGAGACAATGATGGTGAACATATGTCTTTGAGAAACCTTTGAGCAGTGCCGTAAGGTTAGGAATAGTTATTGGGTTGTCTAAATTCCAAGGGATTATTTTACTGATTTTATATATTAAATGTTTCACACATTCTTTTGATGATTTGAGTGATGTTTTCCAACATTCCCAAAAATTGACTATCTTGGGTAATCTTTTATGTCACAATAATTTTGTGTCTGCTTGTAGAATGCTGCCATGGTTTCCTATAGTGGTTATTGCATGTCACAAAAAATAAATACTTTCTATTACATAATGCATGTATGAATAAATAAATTAATTAATATATTTCTAATGATCCAACTAGTTCAAATTGTTTTTCTTTTTTAACTTACTCAGTGATTGCATTTAGAGAGACATACATTATGATATATTTTTGGAGTATTTCAGAAGAAATAATTTGTATATTAATTGCAGAGGCTACATATGTGTACTAAATAAATAACATATTTCATACTGTATTTTTCTACTATTTTATTTCAGGATTTTATCGTGTTAACTATGACCCAACTAACTGGAAAATGTTAATAGCTCAGCTTGAAAGTGATCATTTCACTGACCTAAACTCTGTTAACCGGGCTCAACTATTGGATGATGCCCTTAATCTTGCAAGGGCAGGGCTTTTAGATTATGGTACAGCATTAAGTGTCACTCGTTACCTCTCACAAGAAACAGAATACCTACCTTGGAAAGCAGCATTTTCTGCTCTTGGGTACATAGATTCAATGCTGGTGAGAACAGGAGGATTTGAAAAGTTCAAGGTATGAGAGTATGTCAAATATTCGATTTTTTATAAATTATTATTATCCATGCGAAAAGCTTTGAGAGAATAATGAGAAATTTAAAATTTCAGAGCTATATGCTTAGTCTTATTGATAACATCTACAAGCAAACTGGTTTCACTGATTCTCCAAGAGATGAGCAGTTGACTGTATATAAAAGAGTAAGTGTATTGGGATGGGCTTGCTCATTGGGTCATGAAGACTGCGTTCAAAACTGCATCAAGCAATACAATAATTGGCGAAGGCTGGAAAATCCAGACAGGAACAACGAGTGAGTCTTTCAATACTATCCTTGCAGTGATTTGGAAAATTAGCTAAGCAGAAAAAAAATCGAAAATTGTGAAAATATTTCTTCTAATTTTTCAACAGAATTTCACCAAATTTGAAAAATGTGATTTACTGCACTGCAATCAGACATGGTAGCCAAGCTGAATGGGATTTTGCCTGGGAACGATATCGAGCCACAAATGTTGGCTCTGAAAAAGATCTACTTCTTGCTGCACTTGGTTGCAGTCGAGAAACATGGATTTTGGGCAGGTAAGGATTTTATTGTTTTTCTCTCTTAAGAAATGGGATTTTTTCATAGTGATATGGCATTTGCTCTTTTAATGACACAGGCAACACACACTTTAAGAGTTCCATCGCAATTTTGTTAAGCATAATCAGTTTTGCTCCTAGAACATCATCAGGTACCATACGTTAAAAAAGGAAAAATCATGCTTCATGCAGCATTTCATAATCAAGGAAGGGCAACCTCAGCGGGTTGCGATGGCTGTTGAACTAGATGATGCTGTGTGGCTTGGTTTTAGTGTTGGAATTGATGGCAAGGGATAAACATTGGTGAAAGGAGCAGGAAAATAAGCAACATGGAATAGATTAGAATTGGATGGACGAAGGAATTTGTTTTTAAAATATTGGAGTATTATAGATTCTATCCCAAAATATAAAAATTCCTTATTGAAATATTTTGGTTTTCAAAAATTGCATCTTGTTATTGGTAAAAGGAGATTATATTAATGAACATGAGAACTTCCTTAATTTGTTATAAGATATGCACTGTATTTCAAAGTATTCCATCCTACATGGATGAAGAATGACTATAATGCAAATCAGGTTTCTAAATGTTGTTGATTCTCTGTTAACTAATTTTTTTATGGCTTGAAAATGTAAGTCAAGTGGTTGAGAGATTGAGTTGGAGTAAGTTTGACTAAAATTTCCAGATGACTGAATTCAGTTTGCTATTTTAAATGTTATTAAATGTTTTACAAATGTTATTTTATATTAACCCTTTGAGTGACATGTGAAATTGCTCAACCTAGTGCAAAAACTGCCATGGTATTTTCAAGAAAATACATTATTTTTGAAATTTTCAAAAAACATTATACTACCTTGATCAAAAAGTTCCCGGAATTTATTCAGAAAATTAAAAATACAAGTTTATTCATCTAAATCTATATTGTCCCCTTCAAAGTAATCCCCATCGACTGCAACACACTTATGCCAGCGCTTGATCCAATCCTCAAAACATTTTTTATATTCGGTTTTCGGTATGTCCATCAGTGCTTCCTGCAATTTTTCCATTACTTCCTCTCGGCTGCTAAAACGCGTTCCCCGTAATGGTTTTTTAACTCGATTGAACAGGAAGAAGTCACAGGGAGCCAAATCAGGTGAATTCGGTGGCTGTTGGATGGTATTTGTTGCATTTTTCGTCAAAAAATTACGAATAATGATAGCACTGTGCGACGATTTCTGGTCTCTTTCGGCGAATTGCTTCACGCAAACGTCTCATAACGCCCAAATAATACTCTTTGTTTACTGTCTGGCCTTCTGGCAAAAATTCATGATGCACTACACCGTTGTAATCCATGAAAACCGTCAGCATTGCCTTCTTTTTTGACTGAAAATGACGTGGTTTTTTTGGTCTCGGCTCATTTGGTGAACGCCATTCACTTGCCTGATGTCTGGATTGCGTGTCGTACTCATAAACCCACGTCTCGTCTCCAGTAATGATCCTTTTGATGAATGTGGGATCGGATTCAGCCTCGCAAATCATGTCTTTTGCGACGTCAACACGGTCTCTTTTTTGCATGAAATTGAGGTCTTTTGGCACCAACTTTGCTGCTACACGACGGAAACCCAAATCATTAACCACAATGTCTTGGGCGGATCCATAAGCAATGTTCAAGTCCTCCGCTATTTCTCTGATGGTTAATTTGCGGTTATTGGCCAACATTTCTTTTACTTTATCAATTTTTTCACCGACTTTCGATGTCGATGGTCTGCCACTGCGTTCATCATCTTCGATTGACTCACGACCACTTCTGAACCGCTCGTGCCACTGGTAAACGACCGTTTTTTTTAGAGAATCGTTGCCGAAACACTTTTCCAACATTTCCAACGTCCGTGCGCCACTAAATCCGTTTTTTACGCAAAATTTAATACAAGTTCGTTGTTGCAAATTTAAATCCATTTCTGCAATTGTAAAAAATCGCCAACACACACAGAGATAGATGTACTCTTGGCTACGTAACTTTTGCAAATGTCAAGTTATGATACTAAGATTTAAAGGGAATATCAACAACAGATGTACCAATTTAACAGAAAAAACAGAACTCAAATCGGAACGATTGGAGCGCCACACGGTGGTTATTCCGGGAACTTTTTGTTCAAGGTAGTATACAATTTATTCCTGAAAATTAATAGAGCTTGTGTAATGAGATACACAAAAGAAAAAAGCATAAAAATGGTAATTATTTATCTTTATAGCCATTAAGAAAAAAGTCATCTAGAGCAAAACTGGCCTTTTAGAGAAAATTTGTCAGTGTCACTTGCAGCAATTTTGATGCTTAAAAAGTTAAGAATAGCTAATTTTGTTAAATTGTCTAAATGAAAAGAAAGGCACCTATCTGATAACAACTTCTTGATAGGAGTTAATTCAGCTTCAGAACAGTGCCGATTAAATCATAAGCAGTGAATATGTTGTAATTGATTACTTTTTCCCAGCCTAAGAAATAGTGTTAACAAATCTGCATTGGGCAACTTTACATGGTTTAAAATGTTCCTGCAAATTAATGTGACTTGAGTCTTTATTAGAGACTTCATTCACAAGCAGCTTTACATGGTGTCAATATTTGACTTCATATTTATGAAAAGGGACTCTCAGTTATGAAAATGATAATTTGAAGGCAATATTGTTAACTTGTAATAGAAAAGAGAAAATGTTGTAACAATTTTTACTTTCAGAGAGGTGAGAATTCATGCTTATTTAATTAGGTACCTACAGTTAATTTTAATTGATGCTACATATTTAGTGTGTTTACTCTTTGTAAGAGTGAGATTTAAAAAAATGTAAATAGTATTTAATGAGAGTGTGTTTTTTGTAGATACCTTGAATGGTCAGTAACAGAGAACTCTGGCATCCGGAAACAAGATGCAGCTAGAGTGTTTGCTGCTGTTTCAAGCAATGTCATGGGACAACCACTGGCATTCAATTTTCTCAGGGAAAAATGGGATAGAGTGAAAGAATAGTAAGCAACATTTTCATTCATTTTCTTGTTCTCATTATACCATTGTGGTCCAAAAAATACCAGTCATACTTAAATAAGCAGATTTTTTATTAAGGTAGCTTAGTGATAATTATTTAATTCACTTTTTACATGCAGTTTTTACACAAAAATCATAATGTCCAATTTTTGGTGATATCATTGATTAACTGGATGTGTTACCAATGCCTTCCAATCCCTTGCAAAATTAAATAATAAAAACAGAATAGAGCCATACTATATTTTTACAGAGTGATTTACTCTATTAAAATCCATTCATTCGTGGTATTTAAGTGGTTTCAGAGTCTTTTATGGTAAAAAGCAGAGTAATTTTAAAATAATAATAAACTTTATGAAAATAATGACATAACTAATTTATAGCACAAATAAAAATACAATCAAATCAATACAAGAAAATTAAATTTAAGCTATATGGTGTTTTCATTAAATTTATATTACAGTATGACAAAACCATGACTGTACAATCAAGCTTATCATGATTTTCTTTTCAGCTTGGGCTCCTCATTATTTACAATCAACAATATTGTTCGAAGTTCTACCAAACGCATGAATACCGCATTTGAGTTAGCAGATGTAAGTATCATAAAATCTGTGGGTAGCCTTTTTCACAAGAAAATAAGTAAAGGGTGATGTAAATTCATATGTAACTGACAAGGCACTCAATGAATATGGTTTGAGTCTAATGTAAAGAGAGGATATGGGAAAATGGTTTTAAGGGATTGGATTAGGTAAGTGAAACTTGATGCTCTTACAATATGTATTGTTTGAGGAATAAACTTGCTCCCTTATTCTATTTTTTCTGGTAGTCATCTAAATAATTTTCATCCATAATTTACTTTGCAAATATAGTTAAGGTGAGGTATCAATATTTGATTTCACTTCAGATATGAAACTGTCCACCAAATAATTTCAATTTTTTCACTCTAGAAAAATAGGATTTAATAATGATTTAAGAAAATAGGATTGTTCCTCTATGGGAGGGAATATGGTCTTTCCTATCTACACCCCCAACTCAGGTCTTAGAGCATTGCAGTAACACTTACTTTAGCAAACAAAACAAGAATTACGAACAAACTCCCCTCTGAAAATTTTCCGAACTTTCAATCAAATTTTTCTACACCAGATACAATATGATGGACATATGCCAAAAAAGGTAGACAACAAGATAAATATGGCATTGTTCTCTTAAAACCTTCTCACTTATTTATTATATTATGCATATAATTTTTGAAAATTAAAAAAAATAGGATGTTTGTTAAAATAAGTCAATTTACATTTCATACGAAAGAATGATTTCAATGAGTTGACTGAAAATAATCTCACTAAGTGTTCATCTACATCTACATAGTATCCCGCAAGCCACTACATGGGCATGTGGTGGGTGTTAGGTCTCCACCCATAATTATGAATAAAACCACATGCAAAATGTACAAATTCATACCAACCTACACACACATAATTGTATATACTGTATTCATGCAAAAACCTTTATAACTCACACAGACACAGAGTTCAAACAGCTTTGATTGAGTGGGACCAAAGCATTTGATGGATTTGACTGAACCCATGTATAATTTGCTGTAAGGGTAGCTTAAGGTTATTCTTATGCATACACAGATCACCAAAAATAGATTAACATACTAATCTAACATTCAGCTCAGTCAGCAAAAAGTTCAATTTATTGGCAATGATAAAGGGATGCAATCTTAATGTTGAAGCTCACCTAGACATGCTACACACTTCCATCCAACTTGTCATAAATATATTTAATTGAATTGATGATTTTTTTACCAAGAAAATGGCACCAAGGCACATTACCACCAATACCTATGTGTGAGTGTATTTAGATGAGAACTTTCCAAGACACTGGATAGGACAAAGAGGTGCAGTTTAGTTCCCTGTGCATATATCATAGTCCTTAAAGAAGAAGTTTTAAGTGTAGAAAATCAGAAAGTGTACTTTAGTCAACATTGTCCAAGTAGTAGTTCACCATACTAATGTTCTAGTGTAGATGTTAAAAGCCACCACTCTGAGTACCTTCTGTAATTTTAGAGTCCTAAGGTAACGCAAGATGTCAGAATTAATTTCACATTAAAATATCCTTACTAAATGTTCTTTTCCTGAAATGTTTATACATTTTTTGGTTGGCTCTCTATAACGTGCAGAAGTACTACTTTTGGGCTCTTCTTTTGAGAAAGAGCTAAAGCTGCAAATCATGTCACATGTGGTAAAAATTAATTCTGTCACCTCCCCATATAAATTGTATGTTTTAATGTTGTAGAAATATCATAAGTCCCAAGAGACATTCACTATACAAGAACTATTTTGGGAGTTAGCTCCCTCCTTCTGTCAGCATCTAGAGCACATGCTTAGTCTGATTTTTTCTTAATATTCATGCATGTTGTGCATTCTTGTTGGAAGAAATATATAGCAACCAGAGTGTTGGCAGATGATACCCATTACGACTAAGCTATAAGGTAAAAGATAAGATGATCTGGAAAGTAGTCAGTTCTGGGAGAGCACAATAGGATGCAATTAAATAACTTCGATTTTCACCCTTTGCCAAATGTTGTTACAGCTTGTCTTGCTCAAGAAGACAGAATATTATTGAGCTTCTGAGCATAGTTATTCTAATTAAATAGGAATTTAAACATTAAAAAAATATTATTACTATTATGAGATATCCAATCATCAGGAAAATGTATTTTTTTCATTGATATTCAGGTTGCATCAGATTACAATTATTCAAGTCTTATGGTAATTCATGTGTTATATTCGCCAGTGCTCCACAGTTACCCAGTATCCATGACAAGGAATAGTTTTCTCATTGTAATAAAAATTTTCTAAACTTTGGGAAGGGATCAAGCATACAAAAGGCAATGTTTTCAACAAAATTGATAATAATGCACTTTAAACTTTTTTATTCTAATGTGTAAACTTCCAAGCAAATGATGGATAGGAATCCCATAGGATTAAAAATAAACCTGAATAGATAAATGGAATCTAAACAAACATTATTATTTTTAGAATGATACCATTCAAGGTAGATGTAGAATGGACAACATCTGAACAGTAGATTCATATTAAAATACTAATTATGAACAATTTCTCAATATTTAGTGAGGAGGATTTATTGAAAAATTATCTTGGAAAAATTAGCTTTTAAATATCATACTGAATTGACTACTATTTCATGTGACAGAAAACTTTTGATAAAATATGTGTGTAAGAGTGTATTTTATCTTTTTCTTTTAGCTAAAAAAGTTTGCTGCTGATCATCGAAGAGACCTGGGGACAGCAACTAGAGCTGTTGAACAAGCACTGGAAAAAGCTGAAGCTAATGTTGAATGGATGAAAACTCATTACCAAGTAATCATTGAGTGGTTATCAAATGCTACAAATATAAATTCCTTGAATAGCTAATACCAAATGCAAAGTGAACTCAAATCTCATTTTAAAATAAATGAGAAATGTGCTGATTGTATCTGAGCCATAATACCTCATCAAATCTGTGCAATTACAAGTTATTAAAATATTTGATGAATTGATTCAAATTTTCAAAATGTAAACAGTTGGGCTCAAACTTTTGGTAAGCAAGAAGGTAAAAACGAGTTGCACAACTGGAATTTGGGTCATAAATTATATTCAAGAGGAAGTTATTCAAAGTTTCAGACACCAAAGAGTATTTATTTTAACATTATGTACGTGTTAAGCTCCATTTGGTTCATTTTATGACTAAATATATTCAAAATTTTATACTTTTATAGGTGCCTTTAACCAAATACATGTTTATGTAAATGTTAAAAGTTTTGTGATATGCCTTTAAATATGATTTAAAATAAAAAAATGACTCACATTCACTTTTTCTGATGGCATTACAGAATTTAGCATATTTAAAAAATATTTTGTTGAAAATATGCTATACATTCCTTTATTTAAAAACCATGAACTTGAATTGAAATTATAATTCACTACGGGGTCAAAGATTTTTTCCTTTTTGGAGTACTTGCCTGTATTCACTTATGCCATTGAAGAAGCATTGATACTCTATAGAAAATTTGGTTTGAAAATAATTTGATAAGTGTGTACCTAACACTTTCCATGCATGTGAAAAGTTTATCCCTGATAATCTTATATTTTGGAAATACAAGCAGCCATCCATAGTGAACTTCAACACAGATTTATGTGCTGCTTATGTATATCTCTTTCTTAACACAAAGTCCTCTAAAACTTGTTATCATTATTATACTTCTTATGAATTTAAATTTGTATTAAGATATTATCGACATTGGAGAAAGGTTAAGATTTTTATAACTGTCCTCCAAATTTTTTTATTCGTATTAAATGAAATCATGCATTATACCAAAATCAAAAATCAGTTAAATAAAATAAGATAAACATATTCTGCATTTTAAAGAGATCCATACTGCTCATAGGTTGCCTCATTTTGTGATCAATGGAATCTGTTTTTTATTGAGTATATTTATTTATTTTTTTAAATTCAATAAGTATTAATAGTAATTTGCTTTGCAGTCATTCCTTAAAAATAATTTGCTGTAAAGAACCATCGCGATTCATTTTTAAAGCAGTCACCTATGAAATTGAGAACATGAATCCAAATTCTAGACCTAATTATGGTCTAGTCTATCTTTGCTAAAAGCAAATGAAATATTTTCATCAGTAATTACACTTAACAATCCATTTAAACATAGATCCTATTGTCTGTTGTCATTAAAATCTATTGTATTGCAACTCT
Organism: Hetaerina titia; assembly: GCA_037158775.1. Taxonomy (NCBI): domain Eukaryota; kingdom Metazoa; phylum Arthropoda; class Insecta; order Odonata; family Calopterygidae; genus Hetaerina; species Hetaerina titia. Next base: position 83,493,194 of record CM073769.1, on the reverse strand, counting down.
TACTGCTTTCAGAACACCAAGCAACTACTTAATATTCATTCAAAGGTTTTTACTGACTGAAATAATTGTGTATGGCTCTTCGTTTCATCTTAAAGATGTAGGTTAATTGAGAGACCTCTACCTGAAGCAGGAGAAATACTTATAATGATAAAAGAGATTGATTGGTACTTAAAAAATGGTGTTAAAATTATGAGGTATGATGTAGCATAACATAATTGAAGTTGGAATTTTTTTGGAGGGGATTATATTTCTTTATATGGGGAATACTGCTGGAAGAGCAGGGGATTTGATCCTTTTTTATTAAGTACCTATTCTCGCATGAATGAAGATTTGAACTTATGTGAAATTCCTATAATTGAGTAACCTGGCTCCTCCTTCAAATATAGTGATGCATTGCAACACAAATCAATGAAAGCTAATTTTAATTTTGGAATAAGAAATGTTTGTAGATTGGTTTGGTTTTTTATTGAAAAATTTTGCAAAAGATCTTATTTGATGCTTTCAAAATTTTATTCTGCCTTCTCTTGGTAGTCAGGCTCTTAAGTATGACCATTATCTCAGTACCTATTGATGAAACAGTGGCCAATTCATCTTATCTTTGCATCTTATCTATTTATTTTATATTATCATGATGAAGTGAAGTCTCCATTTGTTGAAAGATTTTTGATCTTTTGTACCATATCACTCATAATTGCACTATCAAGTTATTCTATTTGGACTTTATATGACAGTAAACAATTTTCCTTATCTGTAAAAATAGCTGATTTGTTTATAAATAATAGTAATAACTTCTTGCTTTGGTCACTTAAGAAGGAATATGTGAGAATACAGTGTTGCAGCCAGGATTTCAGTCTGAGGGGTCAGCAAGTAGAATGCCTGGAAAATCAAAGAAAACACTAAATTATCATGTTTTCACAGTCATGGGTCATTGTAAAAGTTTATATACTATGACAATATAGTCATATTTGAAAGAATCATTTGTACCAGGTGGGCTAATATCTCAAAGGATGCACCCATGTAAACTGACCATTACATTGAAAAATGTCTCATGTTTTCATGTAAATGGTTCCTGGCATATATTCTCCTTTCCATCTAATATTGTGTTTGATCCAGATGGTGTAATATATTATGTAATTTAGTTAATTGTTGCATATTACTTTTGATGAATCTTGAGCAAAATTGAAAAAAATATTCTCCTTAAGTAATGCATAATTAATATCGTCTTACCTAGGTGTATTATATTTCTTTAGTTTTCATGAAGATTTTATATTTTTTTGTTGGTTGTATGTGACCATAATATGGTAGGTTCATATGATGTTGAATTGCACAAGTGTTTAAAATAGAAAGTCTTTACACATGCCTAGGTACTTAACGCTTGGACAATCATCTGAAAAAAATATGATAGGTACAGTGAATAACAATTTCTAAGTGAAAATAATATGGTGCAACTACTCATATATATATTCATTTGTGCTAATTTTATGAAATATGTAATCTTATATCATGTAAAGTTGAAATGTTGTTCAATTTGTTGAATTTCTTTATGATGATGAGCTATGGTAATATTGCTAAAATTTTGGAAATGATGCCAAGTTCCAAGTGTTTATGGATGAACTTGTTATTGAATTAAGGGTTCTGCAAAGGTTTATAATGAAATTTGGTATGTAAGATGTTAATAAGAATTTGTTGTGTAAAACAGGTTTTCTAATTTCTACATCTGTCAATGCTGGAATAAAAAAAATTAAGGGTGCTAAGAAGTCAGGAGTTTCACCGAACAGGTACTTGCCCTTAAACACCTCCTTGTCTTGTTAGTGACTTTAACAAAATTAACATAATTTTTCCAAGAAATAATAAAAAAATTAATAGAAAAAAGGCTAACAAACACTGCACAAAAAAACTTAACACTGAGGGTCGATATACATTTCTGTTGAGACCACTAATATCATACATTTCTCAAGAGAATGTCAGTGATATGATTGCTGAATTTTGAATGGCATCATAAAATTAGAATGATACCTAAAGTAAAGACTAAGATTATCATAGTAATAGCTGTCTCTATAAATAATGTTTGTCTTTTAAAAAGGAATTGCCTAAAAATGCAGTGCCTGCTACAATTAGCTCATAGAAGAAAACTTTCCTTAAATAATAGATTTTTTCTGTCTACTATCATACAACCCCATTTTCGTCTTAGATATTAGTAGAAATCAAACAAATTTCCAACTCCGCCAAATATCAATATCCTCTGGTCAATTTGATGTGAAATCATAATAATGTTCTCAATTGGTAGTCAATCAGCCATCAGCTTCAGTGCTGATAGGAAGTAGTACACATCTGTGATGAACCTCAGTCAAAGTTCATTGTCTGGCTTTCTCAGTTGACTTGTTAATATGCAGGTGCAAATGCAGGCATAAAGATGAAGCAACTTGAGCAGCTGACTGCTGTAGAAGATGCTGGCTAATTATTTCCAACACAGTTGGGGCACCACACAAGGCATAGCTGTACGTGGAAAATGCTAGGTAATGCAGAAATGTATCAGTTAGATTATATTACAGTTAGTCACAGATTCAGGAACAGTGTGATTGATTCACAGTTTCCTGGGAGCACATCTGATTACAATGTAGTAATTATGAAGTGTAGTGTCCAATTTTAAAAAATTAAGGCAGGAGAGGTGGGTTAGGAAATGGAATGTAGAAGCATTGATTGGATTGACAAAGAAGAAGTATGAGCAGGCTTAGAACTCATTACTGAGCAAAAGGAGGTAAGTACTATTGAGAAAAAATGATAATACATCTAAAAATGGATAATTAAATCCAAAAAAGAAAGTATAGGAACTGTTAAAAATGACAAGGAAACCATCAATTACAGATGAAATGGTTAGAAAAAAGATTGAAGAAGGAAATAGAAGATGGTTTTTGAGAGCAATTAGAGGCTTTTGAGATGTGGGCATGGAGAAGGTGAAGTGGACAGAACGGAAAACAAATGTGGACGTGCTAAGTACGGTGAGGGATGAGAAAGCATTGTTAAGAGAAGCTGTAAGGAGGCTTAAAAAATGGATGAAAAGCATATTGATCGGCAGTGGGATGTTGAAGATTGTGATAGTCAGAAAAATATTGGGAAAACGAGGAAGGGCCAGGAGTAGGATAGAGATGTTGGGTGCAGTGAAGTGAGGAATGATGTATAAGGAGATAAAGAGAGGCTTGTTGTACAGTAGAATGCTGGTTTGTGTTTTTTTAGGAGAAACAAGATATAGTTATTTGCTAATTAAGGCCATCCAAAACCTACCTTAACCGGTACATTACCTAATAAAATAACGGTTACCTAAAGTGTACTCCAGGGACAACATCCAAGATGCTTTTGGAATGTGGTTTTGTAATGAGTTTATAAATCTAAGTACTGATTTACTTTGGCCTAGAGGTATTGAATTGTGTTTTGTTGAAAGTCATATTGAAGACCAAAAAATGTTCTCCTTTCTCAAGAATAATGAGCTATATATTCTCTTTTACTGAATTGCTATGCGGAAGGAAGAACTGGGTTCTTCATCAGACAGATTTGTGTTATTGCAACTCTCATAGCTTCTACTTTCGGAGGAAGAAAATTTTGCGGGAAAAGGGGTGGCAGAAGGAGTGGAATCATCTGGCCAAAGGGCAAAAAGACCAATTATATTTTCATATGTACTATATGCCATGCCATTGTCTCTACTCAGGTTGACACTCTTGAAGGTTTTAAAACTATTCAGCTCAGCTGACAAGAAATAAGATATTTCCTTCTTAAAAATTTCCTAGCTCACGGAAATAGAATGGTGGTAAACATTTAGAATAATGACTGTGATTATGATAATGTATTTATTATTGTGAAGGGGAGTTAACTCTAGTACAAGTATGCAGCTGTTTTAGTAACATCATATATGATGCATTCTAGGTTTTTCATGTATCTAAATACTTTTTATGACGTTTTTATATTCATAGGACGTTTTTTAGATATTTTAATTGGTATTGGTAGTGTAGCACTCGAAAATTTTGTCATTTTTTTAACTTTATCTTTCAAATACATTAAAGTTTTTTATTAATATTTTTGCCTCTGAGCCTATAAGAGCAAAGGAGAATTAATTTGCATTTTAGCGAAGTAAATGATATTTAATTATTTATATTTCATTGATATCTCGTCAACTTTTGAACTCAGTGCATGTCTTATCGGGATCTGGATATGACTTTTTACGGTTCCTATAATTTGATTATCGGCTTTCGATTCCATTTTTTTATCTTTTCCCATTTCTTCTCTGCTCTTCCTAGGTCCCTCTGGTCATTCATGATTTTCTCTACACACCATTTCCGGAGGTACATAAATTTAATACTCGAAAGAGAGGTCGTTAATTTAAAATCACATTTATACAATTGGATAGTCATCACCGGAGAGAATTTCAATATTCCATCAATTGACTGGAAAAACTGTAATTTAAGAGTAGGAGGTAAGGGCAAGGAGTCAAGCGAGTCACTGCTTTGTGTTCTTACATCACACTCGTCAAACCAGTTAGTGTTAACATCTAGCAGAGGAAATATTTTATTTTTATTTATATGTACCATGCTACCGTCGCTAGGGTGTGTGGCAGACGGTGAATACACTCCAGAATAATTTTACCCAAACATGACCCTTCCGCGGTCGAACAATATTATTACGATCTCCTATCGTTTGTCGGAAAATTGACATCTTGAATCGAAATATTCTACACTTAATCTTTCTAATTTTACTATCATGATCTCTCCTACCGTAATACTTTGGGGGTAATAATACATTTTCAACATTATTGATACAGAGAATCCCTTCCAACTTATGAATGAACTGCAATCTGTAGTTTAACCTTCGCTTCGTGAGTGGTTCCAAGCCTATCTACTCTAATATTTTGGATACGCTGCTAAGTTTATCATAACGTTTTACAATTCTAGCTCCTCTACGCTGCACGCGATTCAAATTGGCAATCAATCTAACTTTTGCGTTGTATAGCATTAAGGTCATCTGACAAAGCTGATGTGCCCTCAGGATCACGGATATCACGGTAAACCACTGCATCGTGACAGAGAAGATCCAATAATTACTCAACACCATCAATTCAATCCTATCCCTCCACATCTTAGAGCAAATAAATGTGGGTTCAATCATGATTATCATGATATCTCGATTCTCAGAGTTTACTTCCAGAAAAACACGATTTTCGAAAGACTAGATCCCGCAGGGCCCGACTGGCACTTTTTGGTCATGATATGTCAGTCCTGGGTGACAATAATGTTCAGATCGATGCTATATTTTTGGATTTTAAAAAGGTAATTGACAAACTCGCTCATGGAAAGCTGCTCCAAAAATTGGGAAACTACGGGAGAGATAGCTGTATAATTAAACTGGATTCATACATTTTTAACAGGCCGAGAGCAACGGTTCGTTACACGTATCTCCAAAACATGGTTTTTGAATGCATCAACGGCTTCTTTAGGCTCCGAAAAACGTTGGCCACGCAATTTTTTCTTGATACACGGGAATAAAAAGAAGTCATTTGTTACTAAATCAGGGCTGTACAGCAGGGATGACCCATCAATTTTCGGCCAGTCAAATTTAGTAGTTGTTTCAGTCGATCTGTGAGAGCTTGCATTGTCATGATGAAGAATGATCCTTCGTTATCGCTCGTTTTTCCGAATTTCACCAAGTACTTCTGGCAAATAAATGCTTGTGTACCATTTAGAATTCACGGTTCTCAGTTTCTCTAACGATACGGTTTCCACATGCCCAGTTATTCCGAAGAAACAGGCGATCATTTTCTTCGATGTGCTTCGTGCACGAATCATTTTTATCGGATTTGAATCGTTTTGGAAGACACATGAAGTGGGTTGCTGTTATGTTTCGGACTCATACGCATATATCCAAGATTCGTCACCCATACAGAAGAAATACACAGCTTTTGATGCACCGCGATTGAATTTGTTGAGCATTTCTTTGCACCAATTGACACGCGCATCTTTTTGATCTTTTGTCAAATGATGCGGGATCCAACGCGAACACATTTTTTTCACAGCTAAATGTTCATGCAATATTGATGGTCGTCATACAAATCCCCATGCCTCAATCTCACGATAAGTCGCATGACGATCTTCATTTACTAGTTCTTGCACAGCATCAATGTTTTCTGGCACAACAACTGAGTTTGGACGACTTTCGTCGCTGAGCGAAAGGCAGTCATGATGGAATTCGTTTTACCATCGTTTCACAGTGGCAAAGAATGGAGCTCCATCGCCAAAAGTAGAAGTAAGTTGATCGATGTACTCCTGTCGTGATAATCCCCGTCGAAAGTGATACAAAATCATCGCATTTACGCGATGATTTACCTTCGGATTAGAGTATCTTGGGTACCAGTCGAAACCCATTCCGTAGGTTCGCGGTAGCGTAACATTACCTTTGTTATCACGAATGGAATGTATTAAGATGGTTTGATTGACTCTCATTGCATTCCAGGTTGTTCTATTCAACTTATTATTGAAAAATATTTATTAATTCATAACCTCTCGCGTTGACGAAAAGAAGGTATATGCTAAGACTAAAAATTTTTCCTACTTCTGCCTTATCCGGAGGGAATGAAACAAGAGTGTTTTTCGTTCGACTTGGTTGATTGTCGGGCGAAAATCAATTACTCAGGTTTGAAGTATTTTTGCTCATTCGAACGAGCTTCTAATGGCTCGTCCGTGGTGAATATCTATATGTTACAGGGAACGATCAAACATTAGTGGAAACTACCCGTAGAGGCTCATTAGGTTCGTCCAAAAGCCCTCCGGCCGAGGGGTGCAGGAAGAGAAGGAAGACGGGGATTCGAACGCCCGACGATCGCAGGCCCTTGGCCACTTGAGGGGTCGTGGAGTGTGAAATGTGCAATGATTGACCGCCTGCTGATTAAGGTATAATCCCATTGAACGATATTATTTGTACTCGTGGTATGAAATGCGAGTTATTCTAGGTAAACCATTGTCCATGCGCCCTAGAAAATGGCCCAATTGAAAATTGTAGAATGTAGCCAATTCTTGAGACCCGACCGATTGCACCTCGTTGAATTGAAATACCAATCTAATGCCAAACCCAAGACACGGAGTATACTCTGCGCCCGGGACACCTGCCCGTCTCTTTTTCCTCAAAGTCCCCTCCCACGTTCACTAAACCTGTGCTCCTTCGCCTTCCCAAAACCGCTCGTTTTCTTCCGCGCACAGATGCTCATTGTACACTGATCAAATGCAACCTCTCTCACGGCGGATGGATCCCTGTACATCTCCGGAACTTTCAATTTCATGTGTGCAGCGCCACCTTCTGTCTGCCGAGTCAACTATTCACTTAGTTGCCCGAGTCGTGGCGATGTGGATCGTGAGGGGCATCGAGAGAATTCTAAGGTCCGGATTCACCACTGGAAGCTAAACGTAAACGTTTATTCTCGCGACCAATATGATTACAATAATACACACCGAAAAGCAGCGATTAAAAATTATTTTTGTAATTAGAAATAACCCCAGGAAATTTAAAAAAAGTTAGATAAAGTAACTCAAAGTTGGGCAAATTGGTTCTTATTTTCCGTTTTCATTTCTTCCATCCACACATTAGAAGAGGAGTAGGCTTCATGCAGTCGTGCTGAAATCATCAGTCACCGATCCGCGGGGAGCTTTCCTGCCGAATGCCGTCGGTGAGTAAACTGAAATACCTCCCTCCGCCCTCAGATTAACAATCACACATTAGCTCGGTTTTTTAGGTCATGATCAATGGGCGTAGTTCTGATTTAAAAAATTGATAACGAGTACTTGAATGTTACCAGGTTGACGATTAAAGATTTTGAGTATTTCAATTTGCGGCAACTATAAGATTATCCTACTTTTCTCTTTCTCGAACCGGATTCCCCAAGATGGCACGAAGTTTAAATATATTTTGACCTTCGATTTCTTCGTCACTATAGGATTAGTAGTTTTAGGGGTGGCGGCCGACAGCTAAGGCCACTTGCGCCATTAGGGATAAATGGGAAAGGAAGGGTGGAGAGTAACACGGCGTCGGCGTTATCCGTGTCGAAAGGCTCCAAGGGGTCCGCAATTTAACGTCCGTCCGTCCAAAGGACGTCGTACTCATTCCAACTCGTACTCAAGTTCTCGAAACAAAGCACCTCAAGCAGGGATCGGGATACCACTGAAAAATATTTGTTGTGTCCAGGATTTGAAATCGGGTCCTCTCGGTGGGAAGCCTGTACGTTAGCCTCCGCACCATCCCGACCCCATGGGTCATTATAATTTGATTTAGGAATATGAATTGTGAAATCACGGCAGTTTCAAATAATTTTATTTTTCTTATGATATTTATCCATTCTAACAAGTAACAAAAATGCAAAACACGGTAATTCAAATTTAACTATGAATTTATCTTCTACATAATTTTCATACAATTCATCTTCCATATAGTCTATATCACAGGGTTTATAACATTACTATTGTTCCATTTCCTTTGTTGTTCATATGTAATCTGCGGGAAACTAATTTTTATTCATTATTGCAACCTGTTCATGCGTTATACGTTAGAGTATTTTTCTCTCTATTAAATCTTTGCAGGGTTCGATTTTTAGACAATGCCATTCGAATCTAAAATTGCTACTGCAGCTGCTTTGACTCCGTAGTAAAAGGCAAGGATATTAGGAATGCTAAAGAAGGACGTTCAATCTGAGAGGGCATGAGGGTACAAGGTGAAATCTAGAGTATATGAAAGGGGTAGAGGTATGATACTTTTCTAAAGGCCGAGAAAGAATGGGGCAATGTACGTACGATACCATTACCAGTGTATAGTTGTGTGTGAGTGTAAGAAATGATATCCCTGGGTGGACACACATCGTACACCCACTCGTAAGGACGGTGGGGAATGCACTCTGGTCTTCTTACCATGGGTGGATGGGATAAGTAGCAGTGAGACATGTTTAGTGGCTCAATGGTTTCTCAGGTGGAAGGCGAAAAAGAACATTTGAAGAGAGAAGGTAATGAATAATGCATTAGGAAGAACAGTTTTATTTCGTCTCACAGAAAGGCGACTACCTATGGATAGTTCCGTTTGAGTTCTCCAGTAGTTAAAAAAAATGGAATGTGTCTAACGTTGTAATGTTTTCTTTCTCCTTTGAATTTACGCTACACTGTTTTCAACTTAAAAAACATTTGCGAATTATCTGTAATTTGTTTAATTTAGAGCGACATCAAGTGATCATGGTATCTGTACTGTTATTAATAATGATGTGGGCATTATAGAAGGGTTTGAGAATGAGTTCTGGAGTGCTGTCTGGCAAGTCGGCGCTCCAATTATGAGCGTAAGAAAGGTAATAGGTAAAGGGAAGGAGAGGATAAAAGTGGAACCCAGAGTGGGTAGTGAGCGTGCTGACATTTTATGCTATTGTTTTTTTTCTAATTGATAAAGTAAATTAATTTAGTTCAGGGGTTTCTTATCGGTCATGTTATCTTGGTGCACGTTCACTAATGTGTCATCAAGGCCGCTTGGAATAAAAAAATGCTTTATGGGTAAATATTTTGGAGCAAGCGTTTCTAATAACTTCTAATTTCAAATTCTGTATGTATGGCATCCGATCGAGAAACTGACCGTTTAAAGATGCACTGGTCGCTTTTTAAATCTGGGGAAAGACTTTACTTATTTCCTCATATGTAAAGTGCTCACAGTTGCTGCACGTAAATTATGTTCGAGGTTTGCTCCTAAAGCTTCCGAAATGTATTTATTAAAAAGATACTTCACGAACAAATCCCCTTCAAAGCAGCTTCCTCCCAAACGCATAAGACTGGGAATCACTGGCGGAGCGAAGGTTAAATTATAGATTGAAGCTCTTGCGTAAATTGGAAGGGAGTCTCTTTAGCAGTAATGTTGAAAATGTATTATTACTCCCATCGTACTACGTTAGGAGAGTCATGTCAATAACATTCGAGAGATCAAGTGTAGAACCTATAGATTTAAGATCTCATTTTTTCCACGAACGGTAAGGGATCACAATAGCATTGCCCGACCGCGGTAGGGTCATGTTACCTTAAAAATTAGTCTGCTGTGTATTCATCCCTTGCCACACACCCTAGAGGTGCTTGCAGGGTATATAATTAAATAAAATACGCTTATCCCAACTGTGTTTTCACTTTTTAAAAGAATCCTGGAACTCTTCTTCCGGAATCTCATAATCTCCTCCTTCGATTTTTGCCTATCCTTGAAGTGGTGCCAAATCTTTTGCCTTGAGCGGAATTTTTAGTTTGGGGAACAGGAAAAAGTCACACGAGACTAAGATTGGTGAGTAGGGTGGGTGGGGAAGCAGAGCGGTCTTGTTTTTGGCTAAAAACTTACGAGTTCTGAGAGACGAATGCGCCGGCGCGTTATGGTGAGAAAAAGAACCCTCACCGCTCCTCCAAAGTTCGGGCCGTTTCTCTATCTTAGGCGTTTCATTACCGCTAGGCAGTACTTCGTCTGACTATCTAGCCATTTGGTAGTTATTCGTGATGCACCAACCCCTTTGCATCGAAAAAAACAGTCAAAATCATCTTGACATTCGAGCGAACTTGTCCAGCTTTTATGGGGTGGGGAATTTTTCACCTATCCATTGTGAAGATTGCACTTTTTTTCGATATCATATCCTTAAACCTATGACTCATCCCCTGTTATGATACAGGACAAGAAGGTTTCATCCTCCTCAGCTCGATCAAACAATTCCTGACAGACTTGAACTGGACGTTGTTTCTGGTCTGCTGTAATTAGGCGAGGCACGAATTTGACGGCGACTCGATGCATCCTCAATTTTTCAGTCTGGATTTCATAGCACGAATCATTCGAACACTCTCCCGCAAGTTCTCTGACTGCCGATCATTGATTTGCACGTGCGAGGTCGTTCACTTTCTTGATGTGGGAGTCATCAGTCGACGTTGATGATCTTCCGGAACGCTCGCAGTCTCCACTGATTGCCGCCGCTTTTTGAACTGGGTAAACCACTCAACACGCGGTGTGTTTCATAGCATCCTCATTATAAACCTTGGTAATCAACTGAAGCAGAGTTTCACGCATAATTTCACTGAATCAATATATCAATGACGAGAGCTGTCCAAAAGGTAACCTCCGGTATGCTTTAAAAAATACACGGGAATAAATACAGAAAATTTATTATTTTCATCTCAAAACTACATATCTCTACTACTTTTGTAGATATACGCCAATAAGATTTAAACATTTGCCATATCTCAGAACTAGTTTTCAAATTCCTTCAGCATAACATTTTTCCACCTGAGATGGCAGCCAACCGATGACGGCATCTTGAGGTTCCTTTCAGAGTGTAAGAGGACGTCTCGGTAGCTTAATTGGTTAAAGCACTCGGCCGGATATCGAGGGATCCGGGTTCGAATCCCGGTCAAGGCGAATGATTTTTACTCTCTGAAATTGTTGCATTGAGGTTCCTCGTCGAGAAAAGCACGAAACATATAGTAGCCTAACTATTCAGTCGTGTTTCCATGCAACAGAGTATGGAAAACTTTCTAAGGATGGTCTGAAAAATTTTCGACTCAGAAAAGTTCTGAAAAAACGTCTTCTATCTTTGTTAGGTCGGACACTTTTCAGACCACCCTTGTTTTTAAACACACGCATATACTAATATAAATACAAAACTTTTATTTTTTAAATCCTGTTAACGATTGGTGACATGCTTTCTTAGCTAACGATTAGCTGTTTATTATGTATTATTTCATTTTGTTCACTGCTAAACTCGTCCTTGCGTGATCTCTTCATTTTTAATACCATGCCATTTGGAATTTTAATGCTTTCAGTGCTTACACATTGTACCATTTAGGTTCCGTCCTGTCACTTTTCAATGTACTATGTATGCATCTTTCTATTGCAGCCCATGTGACTTCAAGAAAAGCACTCCACAAACTCTCACTGTCTCTTTTGTTACTACTTTCCTTAAATGAACTTTAAGACTGCTGCAGCTCACGCCTGAATCCATCGTAATCGGTCCAGTCGATTACGACGGATTCAGGCGTGGAACGTAGGGCGAACGAACAAAGTAATTTTTACATAGGACGTAGTAACAAATAAATCTTTTTCCTGGGTTTTTCATTTCACTTCTGGAATCAAATTAATTTTCAAGAAACTGCGGGAGATGCCGCAACAGTAACTATTAACGGAGTCATCCGCTATGTGTGTATTGTAATGCAACAATTTCAGAGAGTAAAAATCATTCGCCTAGACCGGGATTGGAACCCGGATCCCTCGATATCCGGCCGAGTGCTTTAACCATTTAAGCTACCGAGACGTCCTCTTACACTCTGAAATTTTGGGGGCTTTAAAGGAACAAGATGTTGTGACGAAATACCGTACATACAATAATAGTTACTGTTGCGGCATCTCCCGCAGTTTCTTGAAATGAACAGCCTAAGTGTTTGAAATTGGCTTTAACCTCGTGGACTGTGGCGCCTCGCGCACGACTACGAATGCCTGTGACATTGTATGTACGGTATTTCGTCACAACATCTTGTTCCTTTAAAGCCCCCAAAATTTCAGAGTGTAAGAGGACGTCTCGGTAGCTTAAATGGTTAAAGCACTCGGCCGGATATCGAGGGATCCGGGTTCGAATCCCGGTCAAGGCGAATGATTTTTACTCTCTGAAATTGTTGCATTACAAATTAATTTTAACTAGCACTATTCTGTGGACACAAATTCCTTCAAGTGCTGCAATATTTAGGACGCCTTTGGATAAATTTTTTGCTAATAGATAGAGTACATTATTTTCTCTAGTGGGTATTAGTACGAGTAGTAATTGGTTTAACGACACGAAGCAGTGGCTCGCTTGACACCTTGCCATTGCCTCCTGCTATAAAACTATCATTTTTCCAGTCTATTGGTGGAAGATTGATATCCCTTCCGATTATATCTCTCTGTGTGATTGGGGATTCAAATTAGCGACGTCTCTTTCTTGTTCTAAAATTGATGTATTTCCGTCATCGGGAGGTCTGGAGTAGGCCCAAATGCATACTCTTCTCGCCCTTGGGCTTTTATGGAGCACCAAATGTTACTATTAGAGAAAGAACCACTTCTGCTTTCGTGAATATCTTTAAAAGGTATGAAAACTCCTCCAATCCTATTTTCTTTGTCCCTTCGGTTAATTCTAAAGCCTTTTGTTAAAATCTCCTCGTCTGTTATGTCTTGCGACAGCCATCTTTCGGTTCATATAATTATATCGACTTCGGTACTTCTTATCATATTGTGAAATTCAGCTATTTTGTTTTTCAAATTTCGGCAGTTAATTACCACTACGGAAATAGCTTTATTATTGTAAAATTCATTGAAATATTCCTTTCCGAGGGTACTTACCCTAGAAATTATTTTTTCCTGCTCATTCTCGTGAGCTAAGTTTCATCTTTCATTACATTTTCCGTGATTCTTGTTGGATTTTTAATGTGAAGGAAACGTGTAATGCTTGTTAAGTGAATTCTTACTACTCGACCGATTCTCTAACTTACCAACTATGCTAATATCTCCTTTTGTATTCCGAAATTCTACTCGCTACCTTCTGCAATGCCTCATTTGTGTAATGTACTCTCGAACGATTGAGGATCTACCGACACGAAGCAAGGCCGCAAGTCAACGATACATTAGAGGGCATAATCGCGCATACTCCGCGCATACATTTGAAAGTGATGGGAGGTGGGAACGTGACCGTAGACGATGGAAAATATGGCGGTGAAGTAGAAGACAGTGAGGGACAAGAAATGACCGCGGTTTTCGTTACAGTTTGAGATCAATTAGTATGAATATCCTCTTCATGACAAAATTCCCTCAGCTCGGCATCGCAGAGCATTTCAACAAAGGATGAATAGGAAAAAACCTCAGTCATAGGGTATATTTACTTGACTTTTGGAGTGGCACAAATGTAGGAGACCTGCCTTTTTTCAGCATACTAAATGGAAATATCAATGATTTTGTCCCTTGCTTAGATTTTCATAAATACCTTGCAGTGGGAACAAGATTTCTACTATGAAATGAATTACACACTTTTCTTTAATGAATTCTTAAACAATACATTTATTTGCTGTTATAAATGTTGCCAACAAATTGGAGCTATACTAGATCTGAGGAAACTCAAACAATTGAGGATTGCAATGCAATGGTTTTTTATGTGGTGATATTGATGTGACCTCTTTAGCATGGATGTTCACTGATGGATGATTTTATATGTTTTCTACCAAATAAATGAGGATTTTAGGTTGATTTTGGTGATAGATGCAAAGGGTTAATGATTACGAGGTAGATTAAAGTGGATGGATTATGTTAGATGGGAATGCTTCAGTGTGAGCCATTTGTAGGGAAAAATATGTGATATTATTTGAACAAGTAGACTAAAAAACCTGATTCTTCTAAATGCTTACATTTAAGTTTGGAAGAAGACAATTTATATATATTTATTTACGCCAAAAATTATGGCAAGGATGAAGTATTCAAGAGACCTAAAAATGTTATCTTTGAATATATAATGTTTCCAAATATCTGCACAGGATAAAAATATCTTGTGCTTTGCATCCAACTGTTAGACAGTCTTTTATAAAAAAAATAATAACACATTGTAAATAAACATTCACAATATTTACAGCCTAACTAAATATACAAAGGAGCGAACATCAATGGAATTGTGAACATAGTCCAGGATAATTTAAATGCTGAAGAGTGGGCACTATATTTTTTCTTTAACCACAATTCAATTTCTGGTCCATAGTTTTCAATCCATGCCAAGTTGCTGGCAACTGTTTTCATAGCTACCTGGGCACTGGGTCTTAATGGTCCGCTGTCGATCTTCATTAAAAAGTTCCTCATCTGTAATGAAATTTACACAAAAAGAGAACCATGTTATCTGACAATTGGTTTTTTCACAAACATTCAATGAAAGGAACCGAAGTTCTTAAGGATCTAATAAAAATAATCACAACTCCAAACTATGTGCTACTGTTCATTCTTGCCTTATCAGCTTGTCCTCTGGATGATATACGATTTGACACTTCTTTAATTATTTTTCCTACTTGCCTTGCACCAAACCTGAAAATTATTTACAAAACATGCATTACTTATTGATGGAAAAATGATTATTTAAGAAGAAGCTGCTCCCATTTCTTTTTGGAAGTTCAATTCCTTTTATTCAGAGCTTAGAATGATGTTAAACGTGAATTTTGGAATATAACTTGTTTACTCCTTGCCTCTTACCTTTTTATGACAAACAATATTTTTCACATATTCCTGCTAGAATACTAAATGAGACCACCTAAGTAAGAATTTTAAAAATTTGCCCTAAAAATATGTTTCCATGTGGTTTTTGTAAATTCAATGATGCAATAAACTGCAAATCTGCATGCTTTTAAAAGTTTACTGCTGAATTAATAGAAGATGCTAGGATGGTTTTGGTGATAAATTTAAATGGTGGAAAATCACAAGTTGAGCTCATAATTTGATTTTTCTTGGGACATGGAATATATGTACATCATTTCTGGGGTTATACTACCATTTAAATTTTCACTCTCAGCTCCTTTTCTTACTCCAGGCATTGGTTTCTAATCGTGTATCTCATTACCATAGGTATATTTCATTGTTCTATAGTTCTGCTAGAGTATGGGAAATTTAAAAAAATTCATTTTAACTTATGTAAAATTCCTGCAACATAAGTATGGTTTTGGAGAAATTATTTACAACTGGAATAATGATGAGTGCCAGGGCATATCTACTCAGCTACCTTGAGACTTATACTAAATTTAATGTAATCTTTTGGCAGCCATGGAAACCTTCATGATCATATACATACTGCATACATAGGTTATTTACTTCACATGATATAAACCCAAAGAAGTATTACTAAGAAATACAAATCTATTGGTTTTTAATTCCAGTGTTTAACTCCACCATATTGTGGTGCTAATAATTCTAAATCATTGGTCCTATGATTCTACATTATACTTACAATCTCAGCATCTCTTCCCATTTATTATCTAAATATGTAAATACAGTGTTTAGGCCTTCAAGTGAATTACAGACCGAATTGAATACATTTAATATGTCATGTTTCCGAATTCCAGATTCAGTATTCATTGCCATCTCCAGGAAACTGAAATAATTATTAAAAAAGAGGATTTACAACCATCTTCTGGGTATTTTCGTACATAAACAATGTAGCCATGGAAATGATAATACCCATTAGATTAACATTTTTTTAACAATTTACTTTTGGTCATTTAGAATTCAATCCAATTCATCCCCTAGTGATTTCAATTTTTTAATAATTTTGGGTATTTGTTTGTTTAAAATACTAATAAATATTATGTGAGAAATTTTCTAGTCATCTCATTTAAAATAATTTCTCTATTTCAAATTGAAATTAAAAATCCACAAATAATCTGTCTTCAGTTTTAAACATTTTTTATGGCAGTTTGGTATCTTCAATGTTAATTAAAATGTCATCTCATCTCAGATAACCTTTATAAATTATCATATTAGTGCAAGGTAGCTCAGAATTTGATACATGAACATTTTGTGACAGAAAATTCATGTGGTTGGCAAGTGTATAACAATATTACTAGTTGTGACAA
Organism: Hetaerina titia; assembly: GCA_037158775.1. Taxonomy (NCBI): domain Eukaryota; kingdom Metazoa; phylum Arthropoda; class Insecta; order Odonata; family Calopterygidae; genus Hetaerina; species Hetaerina titia. The sequence goes on along the minus strand of CM073769.1, from coordinate 83,476,554 downwards.
GTATATATATATTACAATAATAGCTTACCTGTAAATTGTGGTTTTATTTCTGGTGCATCCAAGAGATTTCAATAAAACGTCTTTTTCAGTTGCGACTGAAGATGTCTGGTAAACCTTCCAAAGGTAATTCCAATCCTCAATTCCTCCATTTTCAACTCCAAAACAGTAAACCACATTCTTTAAGTCTAAAGGGATGCTAAAGGGATAATAATGGTGGCTTAAATCCAATAGTTTATCCATAATATTACTGTAGTGCAGATTCCACATATTTGTTAAGACAGAGTTTCTACAATTAATTTATCACTTCACCCGAGTTGGTATCAATATTAAATCAGCTCCAGTGAATGCATTGTATCTTATAAGATGTTAGACTCATTGGCAAACACTTAGCAGATGAAATTTATACAAATTTGGTATTTATCCATTCATAGTTTTGCTCTTTGCATCATTATATGAATAATAAGTTAATATTAATTTGTGATTTGGCTAGACTTAGCCCTGAAATTTGGCTGCAGTATTTGTAAACATGATGAAAATTTGTACACTACTCTAATGTATATCTTGAAGAGAGATGTCAGGAGGTGATTTCCCATTATGATTTTAAATCCACCAATGTTAAAGCTAAATGATAAGAGAGCTTCTATAATTTCATTAATTAACTCTATTGATGTTCCACATACCTCTTTGTTCTGTTTTCCTTCCACTCTTGGAACAATTTTGATGCCTTTAAAGCACAGTTGCCATAGTTATATTTGCATACCCAAGGTAAGAGGGATGTACGGCTAAGTTTAGTTATGTGGTCATCTTCAGGTGATTCTTCAAAGTTCTGAGTGTTGTAATAGGTTTTCATAATATTCCGCATGTGTGCCTGAATTTTGAGAAAAGTATAAATTATATTAAGTTAAAGTTTCTTATCACTTCAACTGTGAAAATACATTTTAATTGGATATACTGATCTTGGTTATTGATTTAAAATTATTATTCTCTGAAATTTTTAACAATAGGTAGATACTGTTTGTCTAGATGGTATTTGCTGCTTGAAGTTAAAACAAAATAATAATTTAGCGCCAATATTCGGTTTTCCTGGCAAAATTTTTTAAAAATCCTAATTGTTTAATTAGACATCTCTGCTGTATCTCTTTTTCTTAGATATGAATGTGTTAATTACATTTCATGGGATTGATAATGCAGTATCTATCTCTTTCTCTTCAAAGAGGAAATGAATGGTTGAATAATATCCTGAAGAGCCCACACAATTGAGGAATGAGTGTGAAAATGTACCTTTTCTAAATTGTTAACAACAATAATAATTTAGCCCATTCGATTAGAATCAGGAAAATAATTGTTTCAATTTTTTGGGGTACCTTATTTTTAAACCCCCAAAACAATTTCGTTATTTTTTACAAAATACTAGTTACTTCCTTTCCGTCGTTCTCCCCGTGCCCTCTTTATCTATTGTTGGTAAATCTATCCAATATTTTCCTTATCGGCTCCTCGCGTAGATATTTCCCAATTTGTTGGACGTTATGCAAATATCCAAGGATAGCTTCCAGTTCGCTTCTTTCCTCGGCATAAATTGGGCAATAAAGGACTCTTGTGTATTGCCGTGTCCTCCTCCATCATGCATTCACTCGTCCCCTCCTTTTTTTCCCCTGTTTTCTTGAGGCATGATCTAAATCCCTCGTGTCCTGTTAAAATTTGCGTTATTCCTTCGTAAGTTTTAAAGTTGATCATCATTCTTTCCTTCACGCTAGGTATGAATTGACTGGTTGTTTTCCCCTTTACTAATGTTTCCCATTCCCATTTCTCCAGGAAATGCGCTCTTACAACCTTCCTGTTTCTGCTCCATTTCTCAGTCGGAGACAAGGTTACATCTCCTAGAGTAGCCTCTTCCATCTGCCTCATCCGTGACTTAAGTCTTCTTTCCTCTATTGAGTATCTAATCGGCTATATCCCAGTTACTATGTCTAAAGCTTCATTACAGACAGTATTGTAGCTCTCGGATATTGCAATTAGCAAAGAATTTTGGACCTCCTCCAGTTTCCTCCGGATTCTGCTGCTCCTCCCAGCTGTATGCCAATATTGGGATGGCGATTCCGTTGTATATAGTTCTCAGGCTATTTGTGGTGATACCAAATCTGTTTCTGCACAGCTTTCTTAGATTGTTAAATATTTTCTTGACCTTGCCTGCTGCGTAATATGCGTGTTCTTGGAATGTTAGTCTGCCATCGAATTCAATGCCCAAGTATCTAAATGTGGAGGTTCTTTTGATGTTTTGACCAGACATTTTTGTAGTTGGGTTTCGTAACATTTTTTTTCAAACACGTCGTATTTAGACTTATTAACAGAAATTTTTTATTTTAATTTCGCAATCCATGACTACACTATATGGCAACATTCCTTCGCGATGTTTTCCACTTCTCTCCTGGAATTTGCAGGCATTGTGATCACAACGTCATCGGCGTAGGCTGTCAATCTGCAGTTTTCAGGAAGGGGTTGATTCAGCAGATCGTTCATGGTGATGTTCCAAAGAAAAGGACCGAGTACAGATCCCTGTGGTGCCCTTATTGTAATGTTTATTTCGGCTTCCAAGTTATTTAGTTGTATTTTGGTTGTTCTAATAGCTGGATAACGTGTTATACTTCATCTTATTTTCACAAATTAGGTTTTGATTAAGTTACTCTTGATAGCGTTGTGACCCATCAATTCTCACATCGACCACAATCGGTGATTTAATTTAGAACAATTTATTCAATGAAGAGAGAGCCAACTTTCTATGCGCAAAATTGTATACCATCAGTGTGAGGTCACATCACTGGTGTAACTTCTCCCTCCCCCATTAGCACTCTTTTCTCTCAGTCCTCCAGAAACGTCTCCCATTACAACTGGACTGGTTAATCATGGTGCATACTCTGTATTGACTAATTTCGATAGTATACTTTTGTTTTCATGAACTTTTAAATAAAATCATTTTCAGGATAGAACCACCAAAAAAATGAATGCAACACTGCATTCATTTTTTAGGATTGAACTTGTGTTTCCATTTTAAATGAGATATATAACAAAGTTTGTTATTAAAATTAACTGGCATGCTTTCTTATGAACTACTACCACTAAATTGTAGTACAACCGTCTTCTAACTGGAAAAGAGTGCAGATCTTTAATTTCCTCACAATATATGTAGATCTGGTTGTCTTCACTAATATCTCATACAAGTTTATCTTAACCATTGAGCACTAATTAAGTTTATCCTCGGTTTCATCATTAGCTTCTAAAGGAAGAGCCTTTTCGTTGCAGCCATTGGTCTTTTTCCATTGCCGTTTCTTAGTTTGTTGCGTATTATTTCAAATAGAACTTAATTATCTAGCATGGATATGGACTAGCAAAAATTAAGTGCTAGCATTTACCGTAGCTCAATAAAATTTTAAGAATTGATAATATTATTTTAGAGACGTACTTGAACATTGTAAAGAAGTGTTTACCTTGAAATTATCCAATTCTACGGATTCTGACATCCGAGTTTCCAAGAAGCTGAATCCTTGGTAGGCAGAATACAAGGGTATGTAGTCCGTTTCACGGTCCAAGTAAGACGTCAAATTAAGAGCCACGCTATAATTCAAGTAGCCTGCCCTGGCCAAATTGAGAGCGTCGTCAATCAACTGTGCCCGATTGACTGGAGGAATATTACGGTAATCATTTGTGCTCAAGTAATCACTTAAGAGTCTCCAGTTTTGCTCATCGTAGTTTACACGGTAGAATCCTGAAAGTGAGAACAATTGAAGTCAAGGTACTTAGTATAAAATTGGTTAAAAATCTCAGTCATAGAAGAATTATTTTCCGTAAAAAGTATGCCACCCAGACTGATAGTCATAGAGGTGTAAGGGGTCCTCTTATAAAAGAAAAACAATAGAAAATACTGTCATTCACTTTGTTGTGTGGAAATGCATTTTTTTAGAATTGAAATGACTCATTCGTTCAAAGAATGACCTCGTACCACCCGAACAGTCATTTTTATTTATTTTCTCCCTTTTCTTGTTCTTCCTATAAATCACAGTGCCGTTCCCAATCGGGTTTTCTCAGCAATTCTAAGACCAGCACCGGCCATTATCTTCAATTTATCGTCTACGTTTTTTTACGTTTTACGTCTCTTACCTCAATATCTACCATTTGCGCTTCAAATTCACCCCAGCTCCACAGAACAGTCCACGCAGTTTGTTACTGGCTAATACAGTTCCCAAGTCCCTCAAAGCGACCACTACTACTGACCACTACCTACTATACTTTCGGACTGTCTTAAGCCCGCAGAGATTACGCGTAACGCCAGAGCCCGACCAGATAATTCCCATTCCCTCTACCCTTCTGCGTACGTTCGGATTGACTAAGGATCACATTTTTGCGACTATTTGCGTTGTTTGAGGGATAATTCCATAGATTTTAATAAAGAACGCAATTAGAAGCATTAAGCACAAGTTTTTTAGCATCGAGATGAATAAAGTCGCGGTTAGATTCAACAATGTCAACCTTCTTCGTTCAACCTTTTTTTAAAATTCCCGAGGATTCTCGTGCCCATCATTCGAGAAAACACTTTATTTTGATTAAAAATAGAAAATAAAAAGGAATATTATATTAAAATGCAACGAAAAAAATGTGTTTTAGTTAATCATCAACCTAAAATATAACGTACCGGAATGTTGAAGATTGAAAATAATCCACTCATTGTCAGAGGAAAAATCTTCCAGCAAAACGGAGGCAGTAGGTGTCTTCAGCCAGTAGGTAGGTTTTGTTTCATTGAAATTCCTCGAGTGCATCCAAGTATAGGTAATTGGAATCCACCAGATATCAGTTTGATTACCATCAGTTGACGGGTGTAATGAGAACCTTTCCTACAAAATTTGGCAAAATAAAGAGAGTTTTGCTTGCATTACGGAAATACTTCCAAATGAAAAAAAATTAAATACTGAATGGAATAAATAAATTTTTTTGGATCGTAATCCCAAGGGAAAATGAAATTATCATAAAAATTATGCAAATGCATCCAATTTAAATATTAGGCATTAATCATCGCATTGCATTTTGCTTTAACTCCACCAAACTTCTTATAAATCACGATGCTACTCATGACGATTAAAGATCCTTAAAATAATTTAATATCATTGCATATCTCGATAAAATTAAACAAAGAGGCATGTTCTTAAATGAAACAATGGTGGAATCCAGGTTTTGAAAGAATAAATAGCAATGGAGGAAATATTTATGCATTAGAGGAATCAAAACGTACCTGCTTCAATCCGACTTTGCCGCCCACTTGCCTCTTTACAGTGACGACTGGGTATCCGGCTTGATTTGTCCAAGAGTTCATAATATCCGAAACTGTGTAATTATCTGGCAACACTTTGTCAAGTAATGCCTGGGCATCCATTGCTTCGAATAATTCCGCATCATTTGCAGAATTATATTCCCTAGGAATGGGAAAAAATGGAGAATTTTCATCGCTTTTTGTGAATGAGTCTCCTTTAGTCCAGTTTCTCTGTATTTACTAATCTTTGAGTATGCTGACAAGACATTACTGGAGAAAACAGTGACATTAATTAGCATTTAACCAAAGATTACATTTAATAAATACGATATTAAGTTAATTCTTCTTCATAACGGGCATATTTCAAGCTCACATTTATTCCTCCGGAACCTGCGCCATGAAACAATTAAATTTTCGCTAAAAATATCACAGGAACAAGGAATAGTCAGAAGCACAAATATTCAGAGTTCAACGAATGGAATCTGTCGACCAATTGTTTACATGTGAGGACAAATCAGGTTTATGAAGGGATTATAATTGCATAGCCATTAGATACAGCTAGTGGTTGGAAAGATCAATTCTGAATCTAAACTGGATACGAAATTGAAAGCTACATTAAAACTCACTTCCTTCCATGCAGTATATTTTCAGTAATATTAGTATTAGTACGGATATTGGTAAAAGTAATGGTCCGTTATATATGCTCATGAAAAATTGAGAATACTGCTGCATGCAAGACAATTTTATAAAACATAAAAGTAAAATAAAAAATATTGCTGAAGGAATTAACGTAGGTGGCTGACCTTCTGTTGAAATAGTTGCGGAGGCCACGGGAAAAAGTATATTCAGAGAGGAAGTTGGCCATCATTCTGATGACGGACCCAGCTAAATGGAAAAAAATAAAATTTATCTGTACATAATCTATTTAATATGGGAAATGCAACGAATACCATTTCAATTGATGCTAGTATTTTCTTAACACTTTCACAGAAGCTTATTAACATTCTATATTGGAAATATGAGTACTTGATCATAGAAATTAGAGTAATATGTCAATAAAAATACTTAATTATTGAAACAAATCGACAACAAATAATGATTAACTTTCAATATTTACAGCTTTTGAAAGTTAAAAAAATAAACTAGAAAATAAGAAAGCACAATATCTATAATTTCAAAACGTAAATACTGAATTTCATCAACTCCATCATGATATATAATACTAATTTCCCGTATTTAAAATCAATTTAGTGCCAGAATAATGAAGGGTGCCTGTAAGAAATGATGAGGAAAAAGATTGCAACATAATGAGAAAGCATAGTATTACATGACTTGAATATTATGTTTTAAGAGATCGCTATTAAGTGTGTGTGTAGTATTCTGACTTCATTATTAAGGCACTAAATATTGTAAACATACATTTACTGAATACCTCGCTCATAAAACATTCCAAATGGGACCCACTGATTTAATTGACACATTACTGTTTAAATTCTAATCTTACGAGGATTATAATATTATTGGTCTCTGGTAGACATAGGAAAACCTAGAAAAAATGCTCAAATGCGTCGATAATGCTAAAATTTTCTATTGTGGATTACAAATATATTTTATCGGGTCCTTCTTTTTCCTTCCTTACCTTTTTTATATGCAATATCATCAAAAGCTTCATCTATATCAGTAGGATTTCTAATGTCGTAGTTCATCGGGTGGGTTTTCTTGGAGTCGGCGAGCAGTGCCGGCTGTAGGTCTTCGATCACAAACTGTTCCATCATCCTCCAAGACGGTTCGATCTGAAATTAAACCAAATGGTGAGTGCTTAATTTTGTACTGGGCCAAAGAAATTGGTGCCACCAGGACTCCCTTACCCCCTCTATGGCTGCCTTGGCGAAATATGTCGCAAATCCCTCGTTCAGCCACAACCAGGTCCACCATTCTGGACTCACCAGATCACCGAACCACTGATGAGCCAACTCATGTGCCACAATGGCTGCCGTACGCTGCTTGTTCGCCGTTGATGATGTCTCATTGTTGAACAGCAGTACCGACTCTCTGAAAAGGTCAAATGTCCTTGATTTCTTCCGAAAATCAAATGTGATAGCTCAGCGTTAGTTGCTACACCTAGCTTATTCTGGAGAGTTTTTCGATGCGACATGGGTGGTTTATATGTTTACTAATTTTATGGGAAGGCCGACTTACATGAAAACATTTCCGTTTGCTTTTAATTTAATTCCACAACCGGAAAATATAAACATTTTGATAGAATTTGGCATATATAATAACAGTGAAGCCATAGTAATGGACATACTGTTCGAGTCGTATCCTTAATCTTTCACTGCCTGATTGGTTCGTTTTATCGCATCTCTACTGATCAGCCTAGATACCTCGATGCTCCCTTGTCACTCTTTCGTGGTGTCCTTTTATGTTCTTTCTCATTTTAAACTTTTCGCAATATCGCCACATTCCCCATAAGTGAGCTGTTTAATTATTCACTTCCATACCGTTTTATTCAGTTTCCAGCAAGAGATTTCGCAATAACCTGTGGTGTCCTCTTCTATGCATTCAAGTTTCCTATCCGTAGACAGACCATTCGAAGGCCAAGACCCGAGCCTTTGTAGTTAACTCATGCACACGACTAATGAGGTCATTCTAGCTGTTTAGTTCATAGTTACGAGTATGTGAGCAAGTGAATTACAATAAAACAGTATAAAGAGGAAGCCAAGCTCGGTCCAAGCCCAAGGTTCATCTCGTACCATGTCCAACAGCGTGAGAAATTCACTTACGGTGTATGGAGGGATCAGTTCCATGCTCTGTCCCGTCAGCGGTTTGCCCAGGCTCCACCTAAGTGAATCAAAGGTTTTGAAATACCCAGAAAATTAAGCAAATCCGTTAAGATGAGGAGGCCCAAGGGGACAACAAGTATTGAAACGCCCAGTTGGCTACACAGCTCCTTTCCGTTAAAAATTCCCAATTATTTGGTTGCTATTCATTTTCCGTTACCCTATCTTATGCTAAGTGATACTCAACGATTATGATTCAATACTTTTCCCTATGTACACCTAAGTGCTCGCGTTTAAATTGATCAGCCCGGAAAATAGTATATAGTCCTTCAAATGCTCTCAGGCCTATGTATAATGTATCCTCCAATAATCAGGAAATATATTTTCTTCTATTACTTTAAATCGTTTTAATTATGCTGTCTGCTTTTACTTTGAGTATCAATAATACACATGTCAGCCAATGTGTCTGTACCCAGCGCGATAGGTATGCCTACTGAAAATTTGCACCCTGAATATACGAAATACCGAATCTTGAATGTAGCGTTTGAAACAATACTCTGTATTTGGAATTCCGTACAAATGTCGAGATCTGATTGGTGTTTCCAATCACAGGTCAAGCGGGAACTGGAAATCTTCAATTTTTACATCGTTTATTTTAATAAAATTATGCCCGTTTTATCATGACATCATTTAAAATCATTTTGATTAAAAACATTATATTGAATAAATTGATAATGAATTCTCATTTGTTCAAAAAACAAACGCATTAGATAGTTTAGAATAAGATTTAAAACTTCCGATAAACGTTGCTCTGTATTTGCACTGTCACGAACTAATTTTTAGTCACGAACTTAATTAACGAGTTAATTTTTAAAGTCACGAACTATTTTTACTACCTCAGGCATTGTAAATAACATTGTTGAGAATTTGATCAACGAATTTGGTCATGTCTTGAGACACAACTCATTCCCCGATGAGTTTGCTCAAGTTTTTGCAATTACATGATATTCATTGAGTTTTGCGTCACTTAGGTAAATAATAAATAAACGTAAATTACGTGACCAAATCACTTTTCCAATTAAATTTCCTCTCTACAAACCTTGTTTCTAAATGTCCCACCATCTCTTACAGGCAACCCGCCAATCTTCAAAATATTCTGCCTCACCACCCTCTACACACATTTCCTTCCTCCAAAATCCCCAGGGTCTTATCCCTTTTTTCGGCCACGTTGTAAAGCATACCCCCTCATCCGCTCCCTTTCCGTTTTCACCAGAGTGCAATCAGTTTCAGTTTTCATCAGGGTTCAATTTCATCACACGGAAAATTTACTCGAAAAACCTCGTTTGCGTTATTCAGTGTAACTAGTCTCTCTTGTTTGGTGTAGTTGAAATTTTTTTGAACCTTTTGTAAAAATTTAAGACTAAGAATTGAATTTAATGAAGGAAAAAATTAATATAATTCGAGCAATTTTTACGGAAAAGGTGCTTTTAGTAATGAAGATACGTCGTTACTATAATTTTTCATGTTCATTCGTGGTTTCAGGCCTACCTTTATGGAACATGTTCATAATTAGAGGAATAACAAATACTAAGCTCTTCCACAAAATTTTAATTTGGATACGACCCGAGTTTTGACGTAAAACTTCATGATCGTAAAACATCATACCCGATGATGAATTTTTACATCATAAACCCGAGTCGAGTCCAAATTAATATCATGTGAAATAACTAGATAACTTCAATGGGGTTTGTATTTTCAGTAAAATACACAGTGCTTTAATCTATTAGGATAAAACCGAAAAATTTCATTCACAAACCTGTAAGTAACTAGTCCCCAGTTTTCCATGGCCCCTCCATCGAAGTCTGGTATGGCTATCATGTCCATTTTGGGCAATGGATATTCCGTCAGAGTGATGTTGTGCATTACTTCTAAGACTTTCGGACCAATTTCCAGACTATATTCGACGTCCTGAATATACTCTTCTCTTGCCCACACTCTAAATTCTTGAGCCTTCGCTTTTCTTGACATGAAGTTGGACACGACAAACGCCACCAAATATGTGGGCATTTTCGGAGTTTCCTCGTAGTGATCCCAGACGTAATTTTCGGGAAGGTTTGGGCTGGAACATGGAGAGCACATGAATGAGGTTAAGGCAAAATTAGAAGACACGTGAAGATTAATGTTCTTCCCATTTCATTATCTCTGGCTATTATCACTGTAGATATTCAATAAAATATTTTGTATCAATTTGATGTAAATTTCACTGCAACAATTTTAAGATTCCCGTGACCTTACATTTTACTAAGGTGTGGGCTATTAGAATATTAAAAAACCAACATTAATTTTTTTTGTGATACATCATTTGCGCAATATGGTTTCATAAACGTTGGAACAACAAAATTTGAATCGACACTCTTTTACTCCTAATTAACTAAGAGCATGAATTGTAATATTCATACCACATACTCGTACTTACTCGGCTACGGGGGCCCTCTTAGTGTTCATATTGCTCAGAGTGTTCATTCCTCTAGACCTTGCAATGCTTACAGAGAAATTTGCTTTCAGCTTCGGCTCATCAAAACAAGGAAATGCCATCCTGGCATTCTGTGACTCAAATTGGGTGGTAGCTAGCCACCTGTTAGGAGAGGTAAGGAACATTTCATTAGCATACATGTATGTAAACGGCATTCCGGCTATTTATGAAGAAATTACTCAGTTTATATCAGAGTTAACGTTTTAGAATATATGACACGTCTGTTACTGGCAGTATGACCAATTTTTATAGTGCCATAAAATGAAATAGGCTGATTTCGTTAAAATATCCTACAGGGGCTTTGCGTTGAATTCACATAATCAGTTCTATTTCAATTACACGTGCCCTAAACTCATTTTTATGATAAAGATGCTACGATACAAGGAGATTGAGTTAATAGAGAGTTCTCCGTCAAAATTTCAATATGATTTTGGCATTACAGAGTAAAGATTCACTTACTGTAATTTTCCCTCGCTGTCCAAGTACGAGCTCCTGTAAAATCCGGCATTGTTTCCATTAAGTTCTCCTTCAAATTCCATGTACAGCGCGTATGTTTCGTTTTCACTCAGAGTCATTTTTGATTCCACTACGAGTAAGTCGCGGTCCTTGTAATGACGGAAGTTATCAAGAGGTATTTCAACCTTTGGTCCAAACTCAAAAATCTTAATTTCAGTAACATTTAAGCCCTTAGAATGTAGAGTTATGCTCCTTGTGGCGGAATTGACAAGTATTTTTATGGTAACATCCCCTTTGAACGTCATGTTCCCATTTTCGAGGAAGGGAATCATTTTTAGTTCGTATGTTTGGGGTGTGACTCCTTTGGGAAGTCTGTAGTATTCGGGGCCTTTTTCTTCATCCGCCCCACTTGTTTCCCCAACAGTCTTCAGCTGCCCTTCGGTCACTTCCCCTAACAGCCTTAGCCCCCATACGTCAATGAGTAATGAACCCAACACACAAAGAAAAAATGCTTTATCCATGATGCTCGATACTTCCTTTACTGTTACCGCCTGCAAATCATGAAACATGAGTTTACTACATAAATTTCAGTAAAAGATTTCCCGTGACATGAACCAAATTGAGATACAGTAAGAAAAATGAAATTTCTTAAAGATGTTATGATTTCGAAACAATTTTGCTGTAATAGTTCATATAAAGAATAACGGATATGCTTAATCTCGTGTTAAAGAACTTTTAATGTATTAAAGAGTGAAATATAACCCACCAGTCAAGTGATAACCATAAGCGATTTCATTCACAGTAACAATAACTTAAGGTATTTAAAATAATAAAAGACTAGGGTGAAACATTCATATTAAGTTGAAGAAGACAAAAATTACATTAACAAAGATCTTCAGCCGAGTATTTTGTTAACATTGAATGTGTTATCGTATATACAAGTTAAAGAGTTCACAGCAGTTATCTTTTTCAGTATTGCTTTGATGTACATAGTATTAAGCTTAAACCTTAGGCGTTTCCGGGCGTTGTATTGTACTACCTTACCTCAGGAGCTAATTGTAATGTCTGACAAATGTAACATTCATTCCCGATGTGACACTCGAAACCGCGACTCGTGTTCGGCAGTCAGGTGTGCTACCAAATCGGCACCTGCGGCAAACACTTTTCAACTTGCCAGATGGGTTCCGGTTGTGATGATAACGAAAAGTCATAAATTTACGATGATTGAACTGTATACTCGGAAATATCTAATTTACGTTCCCCGACACATTCTTTTTACACGTCACAATCACAGCGCAACACTATCACTTGACTCTTTCACCACACTTATCAATACGTTCTACGGGATACTATCCGTTTTCAATTTCTTCTTTCTTGACACATGTAATGAGTATAAACTCTACTCGAAACACATTGTGCAAAGTGCGCCTTCCGCTGTTCTCGTACAGAAGAAGCACCCGTTCGCTCTGTATAGGCCGAAGGTGAATTGCGAATAAACGGACGCACTGCTTCGTCACCCGGCCGTCTTTCTTGCATTCGTCTCCGAGTTTCACAGTCAAACGCGGCCGTTTGCTCGCTAGCTTTTTGGCAAGAAGCCATTTCGTATAAAACCCCCATATCTATCGTCGAATCTCTGCCACTAAGTCATTCTCTAAAACCATCACGTACACACTTTCACTATCTCGTGCGCCCAACATGAAAGTGGTAGGTTAGAAATTCTCGCACGCCTATTAATGACATCTTTCACAGTCTATAATAAGTACTAGCGCGTTATGTTTTTTTGTTATTGTATTATCGATTGTTTATTTATATAGGTGGAGAATAAGAAAAGGGCACTTATGGGGAAAGATGAAGTTAAATGAAATGTATCCTTTTTTGCAATGAAGTATCAAATTCACAAACCTTTTTCATTTTGCCACTTTTTTAAAACATTACTTTTCCCGGGAAAAATACCTCGTTAGTTACGTGTGATACTTCCTTGAACTGAAATTTAACGTGTTTCAAATTTATTCTTTACTGCCTCTCATAAAATACATATCCCATATGTACGGCCCTTCATCCTCGTCAATAAACATTAATAAAATTACTCAAAGAGGCTCTCGTTAACCTTCTCATCTTACCTTTATGAAACCTTGCTGCCTATTGGCACTGAAGACAGGAACCCTTTTCCAGGCACCAGAATTCCTTTCTCATTTGAGGTCGGCACTCGTATTTCCTCCTTATCTCCCCGGCATTAAAACTTTTGCTGCATTTGATAACGCTGTTTACAGTTGGGCACCAGCAATGATGTACTCTCAAATCCCGTCCGTTGATTGCCAGGGAGAAAAATCAACAGCATGTCATTAAAGAGGCTTATTTTTTATGATTTTTAACATTTGGCGCAACACTTGACTGACTTTCAAACTCGCTGTCAGTTCCCTTTTTCTCAACGTGTTCTCATGGTTACGGTAATTCGCCCGATGTAAGAAAATGACGACGCCTGTGTCTGTTTTTCACGTGAAATTTTCATGCACCTCATTCCTCATAAGTAATCAGTTAATTCGATTCCTCTGACCATCGCTTTTCGCTTGACTTATACCATCCCACCTTCAGTACCGCCGCTGTCAGGAAAACTGTTTACCCTTCTCCGCTGTTGGGCGTATGAATACCTGAACCTGTGTCCCTACTCACGTGAAATATGGGATTCGGGCAGCCTGTAACGCCTCCCTCCTATTATTTGCTCGTCTGCATCTATTTTAAGTCTCTCGTGTTCAAAGAATAAGTTTACGGTGACAGTGAATGGAATTGCCTAAAAGGTATGTTAAAGAACCCGATTCGGACATAAGGGGCGCAGAAAAATATTTTTTACCTTCAATATCAGATATTATTTACGAATTAATTCGTTTCAGCAATATAAAATATCCTATTTTCCCTAAATGATCGCGTTGTCTTGCAAAACCAATACGATAGAAATTTGATTATGTATTTAGATGCATAATTAACCTCAACTCATTTAGTATAATTACAAATTATCAGGTTAAATGACATCTCTTGGATTAAAATGGGATGTACGTGTAACATGATAGAAGGCGAAAAACGGACCGAGCTCGACAATGTTTATTTTTTATCATTATGAAATAATTCTATTACTGGCACAAGAAATGTTTCATCATAATTAAATGTTTTTTCATTCGATTGAATAATTTGTAATGTATATGATTAAGTATTGACGTGGTGATAGCGTAATTGTAACAAATTTGAATGTTTATTTGGACATTTAAGTTCAAATCCATGTCACTTGACAGAAGTAAAATGATTTTTATTGGTGAACCTATACCTTCACTAGGTCCTATTAAATTTAACAGGCTGCATTAATACACTGTTTTGTTTCATTTACACATTTTATTTTAGCTAATTCCCCAGTTAGTTAGCGGATTCCCCAGTTTCATTCAAGCTGTGTAATTTTTTGTGTACCAATTAACTCTGGGCAACTACAGAAGGCGCAGGAGGAGCTATGACACTCTACCCTGAATACGGTAATATGTGAATTTCAGACGTAAAACTACAGTAAGAGGTGGGCTCTATTTTTATTTTTGGTTGTAAATCAGCTAAAATATTCAATATTTATTTATTCAAATCATAAAATATACCATTGCCAGAAACGTAAGTTAATATCTAGGTGAGTTTATGCATGTAGATACGGATAACAAGGCGTCACAAATTCCTGAAATTTCTCCACGAATCGTCCATCGAGTTCTAAAAGAGTCCTTACTATAATCCCCTATTGAAAGCAAAGAGTTTCATGGTCAAATTATTGATATCGCGGTTAAATATGATTTTCCGGAAAGCGTTTTCGCCAAATTTTAAATGCGATAGATACAACGAAGTACCTCAAAACCAACTGGCAGTATTTCATTTCTTGAAAGCCAAGTTAATTGTAGGCTACTTGTATATTCTTATGTATGGTAACTTATACTTGTAATCATTACAAAATATCGTCACTGCCGAGGAGTTGCCTTGCAGTGAAACATTATGAAGAATATATGTGCAACTTGATCAAACTCCCGCATTAATTTTATTCAATAAATAGGAAATTAAATTATGATTAGTGGGTGTCATAAACGATTTTTCATTACTAATTATTATGCAAGCGCATAATGTTGAAGTACTTAATCTTCTAAAAGGCATACGATACATAAACAGGTAGGGTATTTGACATAACATAAGTATGTAATGCTTCCCAAAGGTTTTTAGAAAAAGAAATGGCTGTTTTTTATATCAAAGTGTAGATACTTAAATTATTTTGTATATTTGATGGGAGTTAGAAAAGGTCACTTAAAAGGAACATTTCGTTTACACGAAATGACCCTCACCGTTTAGAGGTGTATAAGTCTGGCATGCATTTCCCCAAGTTTAATTAATAGCCTAATCATATTCAAGTAAATATATGGTAATGAATACATTTATTATAACGTGGTAATCTTGGAATGATATCGATGAATTTCGCTCTACGAGTAAATATGTATACAAAAAAGAAATAAAGTCGAAACATTTCGATATTCCAAATATTTGCAGTTAGAACAATCCTTAACCCCACCACATGGAGGATCAGTTCAATACTTATGATGGAGTTCCTTCCTACGTCGTGGGTGAAATATGCACTATTATTTAGTGAATGATGGATATTCTTTTCTTTTAATGAATACACGATGCATATTAGGGCCGATTTTTTTTAGCTTTTGCAAAATATTATTTAAGAATTGACGAGAAAGAAATAAGTTCCAAGTAGAAGAGGAAAACCGAAGCAGAATTAATAAGGATCTGTATATCAATCAAGAATGGATTTCCGTTCCTCTTTTTCTTGTGACGTGAACTGATCCCCGTCTGATTGATTAACTGTAATGACCTCGCTCACAAGAGCAGTCAGTGCTTACTCCACTGCAACTCGAAGCAGAGAGTCGATTCATTCGTCGCGAGTGAATTCGCGTACGGCGCTGCGTTCTTCCGTGAACTCTTTGATTCTCCCCTTGGCCCAAAGATCTCGTGGCACAGGATTTGGAATCGCTAACTCATCTTATTGTCGCGCTGCCCACTTTTATTCCCAGCTCAAGCCCTTTCCATGCTACTCTTAATGTTTCCTCAGCATATATGTTGAAAATGCATCCCAATTTTCCCCCCTGATATCTTTATCTTTACCATCTGATTCTTACGAGCACACAATTTGCGAATCAGTCGCCTATCCCTCTGGCGAACTCTCATTTGTCGCAATGTCTTCATTAACTTTGGCCATTCTGCACGGTCAAACGTCTTCTGAAAATACACGGAATGCGCAAAGACACACTGATGATATTCGATCTTCCTGTCTATTATTAATATTATCATCATTGCAATGACATCACACGCTCCTCTCCCCCTTTAGAAGTTAATCTGTTCTTCGTCTGGTAGTTGTTTGCATTGTTTCGTGACCTCCTTTTAATGGATCTTAGTTGCTATCTTCGTTAAAAGTGAAAGAGAACTTATCTTCCTATAGTCCTTACATACAGCTGTTATACACTTTTTTGAGATTTGGATCAAAATTGGCCAAAGGAAATCTTCTGGCCCTATCCCGAAATCCTTCCTTCCATTTTTCACTGAACTTTAGTAATTCTGCAAGGATACTATTTACTCTTACTCCTTTTTTTAAATTCTTCTCCATTAGTTCCTTTTCTATCTCGCTTTCTGGTGTTTAATTAACTAAAATTAAGGAGTGCACCTAATAAAGAAAGGAAAAATTTTACAAGTGGATGATGACATTGAACTTTTCAAAGAGTTTCACCATTTTATTTGGATTTAAGTAAAGAGCGTTTTTGAAGTAGTGCATGCAAAGTAAAACAAAATAAATTATAGCTCACTCCGTTAGAACATGGTAAATCAAAATTTTTCATGAAAATTTTGATTTACCTCCCTGACTCTTTCTGTTCTCTCTGTTAAGATGGACCACTTAAGTAGACATATGAAAAAAAATGCAATCTAAATTAAGAAATGATTTCGAAAGTGGATTTATGAAATATATTGCCTCCAATGATGTTTTTTATAACAAGCTTTCCCAATTTTGACTTACGCATTCGACGGTTACTTTGATTGTAAATTTTGGTAGGTATTTTGAATTTTGCTGTGCTTATATGGTGGCTTATCGAAGGTCTTTATGACTCTATAGAGGGGTCGTGGATTATTTTTATCACATTCGGATGAGAAACTTACAAGCGGTAGACAATTTGTAGAGATTAAAAACTAGAGCAAATCAGAGATAGCAAGAGACCTCTTTGCCGACAAAGAGTTCACAACTATAGTACAGCTCCTCCCCTTTCCAAAGAGACACCTACGGGCAATATAGTATTTACCTACTTTCGCGTTTTCGACGTTTCTTTCTCGGGGTTGCGAGGGATTACGTCCGTGGATGACGCTACACCCAAAGAAAATCCTTCGGCAAATACATCTTTTCCACTGCACTTATAATTCGAGGACGAAGCCGTTTTTATCGAAACCTCAATTCGTAGGCAGCTAACTACCTGCCTGGTCAACTCCCGGGGTGAAATAGATATTTTAATATATTTGGAAAATTTTGAACCTAAGGAAATACTAATTTTCATGTCATTATAGGTTTCACAAGCACGGAGTTGAGTTTTTTTTTTTCAGTTTCGATAACATAGGATTTTAGTCATACTGGGTGATGAAAAATACTTTTTTGGCACCAGTTTCTAGAAACGATCATTTAATGAATATGAACTTCCACAAAGTTGAGCCGGAAACCATCGAATACATCTAGAAATGATGCTTGGATAATAATAATAACGCAATTGAAAGTTTAATTGAATGATATATGATTCAACAGTACATAAATACATTTTAAAGAATGGGATCGCTTGGTTTTCTTATTCTTGGGTTCCGAGTTCAAGAATGAGATGAGACCTCTGGATACTTCCAGATTCACCCGAATTGTGCGATCATTAAGGATGAATTTCACGCGCAGTAGGGCTTGATACTAGGTAAGGTGTCCAGTCACCTAAAAGGCTAACTTTAGGCTAGTTACTCTCGTTATACGTCTTTTTCCAGCTCATTATTAGCTGTCTGCCTGTTCAAGGCAGATTTTCAGTGACCCACTAACAATTATGATGCATCGTCTGAGCTTCCCTTACTCCTTATTTTCCTTGCATCGAAACTTCTTTTTTTATACTTTCTACCTTCCTTCGTACCTTCCAAAAAGCCTATTCTCTTCATTTCTCCTACCCGAATACCTTATATCCTCCCTTCTCTCTCACGTCCTTCAGTATATACATGCATAAGATGGTACTAGGATACTGGAAGTCGAGAACAGGGGAGAGTGAAAGCACTGAAGGCGCACAGTTGGCAGGGGCTAAATTAAATTTTGTTGAAATCAGTGCATCTTCTACGTGCACATAATGAGCCATTTTATAATTTCATTTTGAAGCTTCCTTTCGTTTCTAGCTATCTTTAAACATACGTCGTTAGTTCTTTTACTCCAACTTCTATTTCCATTCTGCTCCATGAACCCATTTGTGAGGCACTAACCTACGTAATTCGATCATAGTTTAAAAATCATTCGACAGCGAATGTTATATTTTAATTTCTGACATTGTGGCATTGCAATGTACATTTGGCGGGTGGCTTCTTTAAAAAGTTACTGTTGCGGCATCTCCCGCAGTTTCTTGTAATTTGTCAAAGGTAAAACACCCTCAGTATTTAAAGTTTGCTTTAACCTCGTGGACTGTGGCGCATTCGCGCACGATTACGAATGCCTGTGACATTGTATGTACGGTATTTTGCCACATCTTGTCCCTATAAAACCCCCAAAATTTCAAATTGATCATGTTTTAGAACCATGCACATCGGGTATAAGAATTTAAAGTGAAAATGTAGTTGAAATGAAAGACTTTTGCCAACTAACTCCAATTTTTTTCATCGTAGATGAGATTGAGTGAATATCGGTTGCGGTGAGACACAGTCACGTGGTGTCCGCATCAAGTGTAGTGTGATGATCAATGCATTTTGCAGTCTGAAATTGTTAATCGGTTTTTTTAGATATGCATTAAAAAGTTTGAAAAATGATTGTTTTTTCTAACGTGATTAAAAATGCGTGGTTTTTTATTTTGCCATAATATTATTATTGTTATATTATAAATATGTATAAATATAGTATTTCTGGCTATCACAATTTGAACCTTCTAAGTTAATTATAAATAGTGAACATAGTCGCAGTTACGTTTTGAAGTCTCTGCTATGAGTTGATTAGGGAAACGCAATTTACGTAATCACTCAAACGTCAATTAGGGAATCCTAATGTAACACATAACCTTAGGCAAACATTGTAAAAATAATATAAAAGCAATTGACTGCTCTTTTAGAAAGTAAATAATCGGCATATTCAAATTATAATATAAAACAATTGTCATCCTTTGTATAATAATAAAAAAAATAAAATCAGTAAAAATTGGCTTACTTGCTTGAATTTTTTGTTCATCATAACGATAGAAACAACAAATTAAAGGAGGATAGTTTGTGATTAAGTAAAGCATAAAATCTTTCTTATGACTTATTTTTTCATATGGAGGAGTTCAAGGATTTTCAAAAGTTGAAAAATTTTAATTTGAAAATGTATTGTTAGGATTAGAAGGACCATCAACTAAAAAGAGACGGATTTGTTCGTCATGTCTGCGTAGCTGCTAATTATTATTTTTTCGGTATCGTAACCGAAAATGCACAATAGGTGCCTTTATTGAACCCTAATCTTGAAAAAGAGTCGGGTGTTGAGCCGTCTAATTTCCAAGAGGTTTCATCTCCGATATTGTAGCAATTTTTAGAAGCTTTTTGTGTTTGTCAAAGCTGTTTTTGCTAACCGAACGATGCATCTTTAGACTTTAGTTTTTATGGTGGTTATTATTTTATTTAATTCTGCTTTCTGTTCCAAGGTTGAGCAAAGTGGAAAATGGTATACCGCTGGAACGCCTTCACACAATTGACCGCTACAAACTGGTCTGCATTTATTTCCCGTTCACGTTGCTCAACCTCCGGTATTCCAACCTGGTTACTTAAGGAAGTCGATAAGATGCATAGGCCATAGAAAGCCTCCAGATTTCCACTCGCAGTTCTCCGTTGGTGATAGCCAAGGAATTCAATGTTGACCAATTAGAATTACTAAAGTGCCTAGCTCATTTTCAATCTATTGATTTGTAGCAGCATTTTTAAGGGAAACCAATCCGTCCAAAATTTAACATTAAACATGAATAAGCCCTATAAATAATGATTATAATTCAAATAAAGGAGATGGTGAAATGGACCGAAAGGAAAACAAATGAGGAAGTACTGGAGATGGTGGGTGAGGAGAGGGGTTTGTTGAGAGAAATCCTATGGAGGCAGGAAAAATGGATGAAAGGCATATTGAGCGGTAGTGGAATGTTGAAGAGGGTATTAGAGGGGAGAATGTTGGGCAAGCGAGGTAAGGGCAGGAACAGGATAGGGATGTTGGGCGGGATGAAGGGAGGAAAGAAGTACACCGAGATGAAGAGGGACCTGATATAGATTAGTTTGCTAGGTGGGGAGTCACAAAATGTGTATTTGATAGTTGTGTCCATCGAAAAACCTACCTTAAACGGTAGATTACCTAATAATAATAATAATAATTCAACGAGAGTGCTCGAAAATTCAGTACGCCCACGCGCTCTTCCTCAGTTCGCTCAGTGGATGCGAATCCTGACGCGGTTACCGACGTCATTTATTTTCATCAAGTGACAGTGCGGTTTCTATTGAACTCTGTGAATAGTACGTGATGTCTGAAGCTGTTTATGACACCAGTATCATGTGGAGACGCTGTTTACATAACATTAATACCCTAAGGCACCGTGCTAGTCAATTCGTTTATTGTTTCTCACATCGCCTTTCAAGATTGATATCAGTGTAGCAACTTTCAGTATAGGTGTGATTTTCACAAAAATATTAGTTGAATGTCACATTTGCTCATAAAGATGCTTGAAACGTAGAACGTAAATACCTTTGGCTGAATTAACGGTAAATTTCAACGAAATCATTCCGGTGATTCACAAGTTTTTAAAATACTTTTTGCATGACAACTAGCTCATCAAGAGGGTTCCACAAAAGTAATGGGCCCCTCTTTAGACCCAGGGGACCCTAAAATCAAAATTAGTATACCACTTAATATAGAAAATGAGTAGATGTTTTGAAAGAGAAATTTAAAAATACTGACTGGTTAATTCATTCTGTCTAGCTATAAAAAATTAGAAACCTCTAGCATACAAGTTTATCAAATGTGTTAAAAAATAGAGGTTTCCACAGGGTCGAGCATTCCAAGACTTGGTACACCCCGAAACGAAGGAGTACTGAGCCCCCTGTTAGCACCGCTCATGGGAGTTCATCGAGTCCATACCACGCCCCTTCAAACACAATCCGTGGTTTGTTCCGCTGTTATGCCTCAGTGTCCTTCATTCGTAAGTACATGTGCATCTTAGGCGTCCTTCCCTAAATCAACCGTTCATCGCGAATGTTCGACTAGCACGCTTTTGGAGTGCTTTTGATCTCAAGGGCCAAACATTGTCTCGGTCTACACGGGGGTTGAGGAGGAATCGCGGGCACAGTGGATCGGTCAACCGGGCTCTCCTGTTGGTATGGAGAGGGGTGGAGCAGAATTTAAGTGCGCCAGTTTGAGCGCCCATTTCATCGAATAGGAAACGTGCCTTCCGCCGCCCGAACTTCGGCAGAAAGGAAAGCACCCTACCAGACGTAAGCCACTCGTCATCTTAGCCACGTACCTCTCGTAGCGTCACGAGTTCTATTGTGCGATTGGAAAGCTTGTGGTATGCTGTGAGAGGTAATTTCCTGCACGTCATTTCTTTAAAATTACGAGAGTAAATACATTAGCTGCCTCAACGTCCGAGAATGGTAGTTTTTTGCGATTAATTGATTCATTACATCACGCAGAAACAGTTTGAAGCAAAGATCTGCGACATACTATCAGCTGGTAGCATCATACCTGTAAATGGCTTTAAAATGACACGTTAAGTGGCATTAAATGCTTCCAATGGTTTATCGTCGCATATTTTGCTACGGTGGAGAGGAAATAGGCTTATGATGCCTGCCGATATTTCGGTGATTTTTGGTTTGGCCTGTGGATCGAAAAGGTTTCCAAAACAATATAATTATACTTTCCTGCTAGTTCTGGATAGCGATAGAGTATGGCAGAAAAAAACTTTCTCCTTGTCCGTTTCTTTCCCGGCACAGTAATGCATTAAGTTATTTCATTTTATTCACAAAACTTTGGGTATTTGAGGTAGAGGAGCATACAAAAAATTAAAATCCCTCAACGTGGCTGCAGTCCACTTTGTAAGCAGTTTAGATGTCGATGATGTGGGGCATGGAATGAATAGTAACACCTTCCTTTCTTACACTGCTATAGTTTTCCCAGGAGATGGAACGCGTTGCGCCCACGGGCGAAGTACCAAATAACCATTATGATTCGACTTGCAAAGTGTATAAAACACGTCTTGCCCATTGTAATACGGCCCGTGACCATCGAGAAAAAGTATGTGAGAGTGATATCGTATTGAGAACGTTGTTCCCCTTCCTGCTCCCCTTCCAGACGTGTATTCCTCAAGCTGACAAGTTTCCTGGTGTTTTCCTAAAAGGATTCGCCTCCGTTCCACCCCTGCATTTGGAACGAGGTGGCCTTCGGCCCTCTTCCCGGTGCGATGGATAGGTTAAATGATCCTTCGCAATGTATTCGTTTCCAAGGAGGTAAGTTTTGCCACCTTGCTGTCCTGCATAACTGAGGGACAACTGGTCCCTCCCCGTGGTGACACCGCCGCTTTGACCCGTTTCTAATTGTGTGTCCGCACTCTACTTTCTATGTTTTTCCGTTAGTTCCAGATGTAGAAAATGAAAAGATATTTTTTGAAAGGAAAACTGAAAAAGTACCTCTAGGTAAAGTAATTTTGCCTAAAATTGGAAAATGAATTACTTCTTCCCACGTCCTCCAAGAGCTATAACGCGATTCCGGATTTTATTCTAATGCTACATGTAGATGCCCGGGAAGTTTATTTATTACCTTGGATACTATTTCATATATTCCTCCTTCTCCTTGAGAAAGTCTCCTTGCCTAGCGCAATTCTTCTCCTTACGTCCCTACTACTTTGAACGTGTTGGTCCAAAACACTTCCGAGATATGTAAACTGTTCTACCTACTCTATTTTTTCTCCGCCTATTTTAATGTTTAGCTTAGCCTTTTTATTTCTGGAAAATCGCATAACCTTTGTTTTATTAATATTGATTCTCATCCCATATCTATCGCACTGAATCTTCAATTCACTCAGCAATGCTTGCAACCCCTTGGCTGACTGAGCAACTTATGCTTGGTCATCGGCAAACCTAGCCGATTTTACGAATTCCCCTCCGACTTTCATTCCTACCTCCAGTTCTTTCCATGCCTCTTTAATCATTTCCTCCACATATACATTGAACAGCACCGGTGACAATGGGCAACCCTGCCTTACCCCTCTTCCTAACACTGCCCATCCGGACTCTCCGTTCCCCACTCATACCTGATCAGTTTGAGACAACTACAGGCTGTGGATTAGCCCCCTGTCTCTCCAACCTATTCCTACTTTCTGCAATATACTCATTAGTTTTTCCCAATTCACTCTATCAAATGCCTTTGTGAAATCTACGAGATTGGCAAATACGTCCTGATTGTATTCTTTACTACTCTCGATTAGTGATCTCATTGCTGCAATGGCATCGCGTTTGCCTCTCCCCTACCTAAACCCAAACTGATCATCCCCTAAGTAATCATTTGTCCTATTCTCCATCCTTTTGTTGATTATTATGAGAACAACTTTAGCTGCGTGGGATATCAAACTTATTGTTCTGTAGTACTTACATGATGTGGCATTTATCTTTTTCAGAATAGGAACTAACACAGATCTCACAAAGTCTTCCGGCGAGATTCCTTTCTCATAGATGCTAAGAATCAGTCCATATAGTCTTTTCCCACCACATTTTCCTAAGCCTTTTAGTAGTTCCGCAGGAATGTTGTCTACCCCACGACATTATTTGATTTCATGCTTAATGCTTTTAATATTCTTTCTACTATCTCATCGTCGGGTATGCCTGGACCTAAGCTATCTAACTCTACGCCATGTTCTCTTCCTATGTCTAACTTTGTTTGCCTAAGATCTTTATCATACGGTTCTTCTCTATATTCCTTCTATCTCTCTTGGACCTTATCTTTGTCATCTATTACCTTGCCCGGCTTATCTCAAACTATCAGCACAGATCTTGCCTTCTAACTTTCCGATAGTGATTTTACCTTACTGTATAGCGCACCAATTTCACCCTTCTTCTGGAAACTTTCCATTTCCTCGCATTGCGTCTTCCACCATGCTTCTTTTGCTTTATTTATGGCCCGTCTCAATATATTGTTCAACTCTTTGTACTTCATTTTGCGTAACTCTGTGTTTACATTCTTCCATTTCTTCTCTCATCTATCTTTCTAATCAACTCATCCTTGATCCATGATTTTCTCGTCCTTTTCCCATTAACGGTTCATTTGTGGCTTTGGATAACCCTTTTTGATGAATTCCCATTTTTCCTCGATAGTACTCAACTCTTTACTCTCAGCCATGTTTTTCTCTCCAGCCTGCTGATACTCCTTCCTTGTCAATTCTTTTCACAATGGTGTTTTTAACGTGATCCAATCACTTAATGGCCGCCCTACTGAGGAGCAGACGCAGCGTGGACTTCTTTCGTCTCTCTCTTAACCTTCGACCTATCTGAGCTGTGTGATCCTATCAGGAGCAATTGTCATTACTCCCGCCAGCACAGTTCTGGGGGTATTCGGAACGCACCAGCCCTTCCACCACGCCCATGGGAGGGTCCAATGTAATGAATACGAAATTATAATAATTCTTTACTTGTGATTCATGCGTGAGATCACTCCAAATCGTCGTACTCCGATTGAATTCATTTTAATTGAATAAATGTTTAAATATTTACGTGCTAACTGTTGCACTAAACATTTGAACTAAAGAAAATTTGATTCAAATTCCAAAATGTCATGGAATTATTTTGCCTATCTTTTGTACTTCCAAAGAAATAAATTATCCATAAAGGACCAGCTATTTATGACCACTCGCAAACGCCTAGGTTACCACTCAGTCGGCGCGGAGGACCCGACGGAAGTGAGGTCGGTCTGCTGGGCTCTTCTACAGCAAATGAGACGTAAATTTCGTCGAGTGGAAATCATATGGTGCTATCTACAAAACTCAGCCATATCCTTAGTCGGCTTATGAAGGCCTGCCTTTGTTCCAGCCGACCGTAAAATCCTACCCCGTGATTCCTTCAAGTGTGCCAGTTCTGTCATCTTTATCATTCTGTATCAACCCTCCATCAAATGTGACTTGGGAATTTGGTAGCTCGGCTCCGAGGAACGCCTCATACTTGACCAGACAATACGATTGACTCATCTATTATGGCAGGAATCAGATGAGCAATACTCTCCTCAAGTTTACGTAGAACAAATTCATGTCTTATGTTGACCACGGCGGCGAGGAGAATGAAAATTTCCCCTCACCTCCACCAACTGCGTTCCCAGAGTTTCGCTGAATAGATTTTATTTTTTCATTCTCTCGTTATTGCGTTTACCTTTTCATTTTCATTGCCGAAATGTTTTCCTTCTCACCCAATTTTTCATATGGCGAACCAGTGTCTGAGGAGAAATGAAATAGCCAGGTTACTGAGTATCCGGAATTTAGAAATATCACATTAATTTAAGCAATATAAAATTAATACTGATGCTTTAGAATAATGAACAGCTACGAAAGCAGAGAACGGAAGCATTTCCCAAGTTGCATCGCTCACGTATGATAACCAACTGGAATGAAATCACCGCGCCGAGAGCAAAATTTTACCTTTGGCTGTGAATGTGAAAGCCCCTTCTCTCTTCCTGCCATTTCTCAACTTGTAATCAGAACGATAATTACACAAAACCTGGACCAGAGGATAAACTGGGAACTCATTTCTGATGAAAATCAACTATATTTCCAATGCTTTCAAACTACAACTGTAGAATGAAGGATGCGTCGTTTCAAGTAGGTAGTGAGACAAGTAATGAGTGTTTATTTCCGAGTTGGAAACGGCGAGTGGGTAATCCATTCCGTGAATATGAACAGGAAATATTGCAAAAGTACGTAGCCAACGTGAGGTATGGCCATACATGAATGAAGGAGTAGGCGAAATGAATTTGCCGTTACCGAATCGTAACGTTCCGATGCAAAGAATCTCGTTGAATAAACCGTCGCAGAGCCTTTTCTGCAATACTGCAACTAAGTACGTAAATTTGGTGGGGTAAAAATTATTTAGTGTTATCCACGAAACGCGCCAGCGTTCCTCGTATTGCTTAAGTATTGCTAAAGTGCGCCAATCGTATTGCTAAAGTAATTGCCTTCCTTTCAGTCCACCGAAAACTGTTGCACCGTCCGTGATTCCTTCAAAAACTCCTGTGAAATGACCAAAAATTCTGGTATGATAACAGTTGAGAAAAGAGATAACACATCCCTCTCATGTTACCCTTGTACATCCAACTACGAGGGTCATCCGGAAAGTAGTACCCGTTCGTGCCGCATGAAGTGCTGACGACGCGAGTAGCCGCTGGACGAGGTCAGATAGCTTCAGTGGCTTGTCTGCCTTCTCTGAGCCAAGTTGCGTGACGCTAGCATTGCCTGTGTTGTTTCTGTGATTGTTTACAATGTTTAAAAAAATTGAGAACGCCGCCAGTTGTGAAGTGAGGGCAGTGATTAAATTCCTCAATGCAAGAAACGTTCGCCCATGTGATATTCATCGCCAATTAAAGGAGGTGTATGGAGACAATGTAATGGACGAGTCGTCTGTTCGGCGGTGGTGTCGCAACTTCAACATGGGGAGGGGGAACACACACGACGATGAGCGTTCGGGGAGACCGTCTGTCATTACAGACCAACTGGTGAGCTCAGTTGACGAATTCGTGAGGAACGATCGGCGCGTCACAATTGATGACATCTGTGAGCATTTTCCCAATGTTTCTCGAACAATTGTTCATGAAATTGTTAAACACCATCTGCATTATGCAAAAATTTGTGCAAGATGGGTCCCTCGCATGCTTACAGATGAGCACAAAACCAAGCGTATGGCTGCAGCACTGACGTTTTTGGGACGTTATTCTGATGAAGGAGACTCTTTCTTGACTCGCATAATTACTGGTGACGAAACATGGGTTTGTTATGCATCACCTGAGAGTAAACGACAGTCAATGGAGTGGCATCATGCTCATTCACCAAACAAACCAAAAAAATTCAAGACAGTTCTGTCCACCAGGAAACTCATGGCAACCATTTTCTGGGATCGACGAGGTGTATTGCTTATTGATTTTATGGCCCGTGGAGACACTATTAATGCCAATGCGTATTGTGAAACATTAAAGAAATTACGGCGGGCAATACAAAATCGGCGGCGAGGTCTATTGTCTACTGGTGTCATTCTTGTTCATGACAATGCCAGGCCTCATGCAGCTGGGATAACACAAAAACTTTTGCAGCAATTCAAATGGGAAACTTTCGACCATCCACCGTATAGCCCGGACTTGGCCCCTTCAGATTTTCATCTCTTTACAAAGCTTAAAGACTTTTTGGCAGGAAAAAGATTTGACAGCGATGAAGAACTTAAAGAAGGAGTGACCCTGTATCTCAATGAGCTGGCGGCGAAGGACTATGCAGCAGGAATACAGAAACTTGTCACACGCTATGACAAATGCCTTAATTTGCTTGGAGATTATGTTGAGAAGTAGTTTAAAGTATCCTCTTTCAAATAAAATTTTTTATGTTTGTTAATATCTACTTTTGTGTCTTTATTTCACGAACGGGTACTACTTTCCGGATGACCCTCGTATGTACCTTCCGAAGTCAATGTGCTAGGGATTACCCATAAAAATTTCGATCGTTACGCAATGAATCTCGTTGAGTATTACGTTACCCTCTTTTTTTAAACATTTCCTCACCCCACGGCCATAATCTCGATCAAATTCGTTCAGCGACGCACGTCAGAACGAACCTATCGAGCAAATGAATGCTTCATTAGGGCGACGCGGTGTGGGGACCGTACGCGTACTCCTTACGACCACTCGAAATTTTGGAGGATGAGGGTATCCGGGGTGAGGTGTGACCTTCAAGGAGTTGAGAAACAGAGTTGCGACCATTCCCCTCCTCTTGGGGAATACATCAAGATAAGAAGGGAAGTGCGGAAAGTAAATACTGCGAAAAGAGGAGAGGGTGGAAAATAGGCATAATGCGGGACAGTAGAACACGGAAGATGGTCAAATGGGAAATACGGATGTGTGGGCTGTATCCTGAAATTTCAAGCGCGGTCACCCCTTCCCTTCCCACCTGGAGCTGTCTTTCCTAAGCTAATGAAAGCAACGCTCCACTTTCAGTATCAGTCCTTTTAAAAAATGCCGGCCTTTAACGACGTACGAACAATTTTTTTTCTCTCACTTTTTAGTGACCTCCTCCTGTCGTAATTATCAGTGCTATCAATAATATCGCTTTATAAAATAAGAAAAAACATTTTCGTCTGAAGAGATTGTTTTCTTTGATGTGATAACGGTAAGCTCAATCACATATTTGTACTGATAAAGTTCCCGACCTTTGAATGCTATTTGTTTTTTGTTCTGTTTTATTGGAAAACATGTAATGGAATGATACAAATCTAGTCGAAAATCTTTTCATGGGCTGGTCATTGCTGAAATAATTCTGAAGGAATAGCTTGTTTTACGACTATTGCACCGACTATTCGTTCTTTGGCGATCGAGGGTAATGACATTTCTTTTTTCATAAACAATGGTAGAAATAATGCACGAATAAACAGAGCCTAACATTATTTCATAACGTTACATCTTTTATCTCCATTTTAAATATACAAGGAACATAGCTACGGTCGTGCATTAATGTAAACAAAAAAAATACCGGGACCGTAAACTTGATTGGCACTAAGTAATAAGCAAGAAAAGGAAAAGAAAAAGAAATGAAAAAACACCCACACACACACACACAAAAGCCAAAACAAATAATAAAAATAATATTAATAATTAATAATAAATAAATAAAAAATAATAAAACAAACTTACAACCACTCGATCACTGGGGTATGTTACGAAATAACTTTCACTCTCGTGAATCACATTCACACACACACACACTCATCCGGCTCGCCACACCCGCCAATCACACAGAAATAACAAAACGGAAAATAAGGGACTTCGGTAAAAACGCAATCACTCAGGTGTATCGGACCTTTGTGAAACGCACGCACTCACCCATTCATGGTTTACCAGGATTCCTCCTGGGCCAGGGGCCCGCAAATCACACAGAAATAACAAAACGTTTTTGCCAAAAAGCCAAAAAAAAAATGTTTTGGTTTTTGTGTGTGTTTGTGGGTGTTTTTTTCCTTTCTTTTTCTTTTCCTTTTCTTTCTTATTACTTAGAGACAATCAAGTTTACGGTCCCGGTAATTTTTGTTTACATTTTATCTCCGTAATGTAACAAAAAATCCCCGTAAGACACGTAAATATATATGGCAACCATCCCCCTTTTCCCATCTCCTCCCGTAAAGCAATGCGTAATTTAAAGGCAGCCAGTAGCCACGATTGGCGAACTTCTCGTGGGAAACAACTGAAGAGACCATTTGCGTGTATAATGTCTCTTCTTTCAAAATATTTCCATTCTTACTAATCATACTAACCGAGCGATTTCCGCTTACACAGAAATGTGGTTGTAGATTGGAGAAATTAATATAATCCAGCAAGATAGTGGTCGTGTTTGGGTAGTTAATAAACTTATAACTCTAAATTGTACTTATCCTCTAGTTTTTATTCTGTTCTGTTTGAAGAAAAGGGAAGTTGGGTCAACCCCCACACGTGAAGTAACACATAAATGATCGCATGAAAAACAGAACGACGGATTAAAGTGAAACTTGAATTTACCTCAAAGGGCATTGCAAAGCGCACCCCGGGGATAGAAGGAAGGACTGAACGAACACCTGATTTCCGATCTGGCTCCTCTTTGGCACAAATAATAATTATTCTGTTATCAATTGGGTCTATTCTCAAACATTTAAACGATTAAAACTGAAGCGTTTCGTAAACATCTGATTATAAATATTAGATGGAGTTGACGCTTTCGGCATTTCTGAACACGCTATGTCTCTTCCAAATTACGAGCTATGCCGAAGGTATTCGACGGAAATTTTAGGATTCGACTGTTTGATTTCTAGCGTGTGGACGTGAAAATGCGGGTGAACGAGAAGTGTTTGGTAAAGGACATAGCTAATCGCAACCACTCTTTTCAATTAAGACTATTGTGGGGCCGGCCCTCGATTTTATAGTAATTTCGGGTCGTCTCTTGCAAATATTTTTTCCTCTTAATTTTACGTATAATGATAATTTTTACGTAGTATGGATAATTATTTCGTTGTGAGATGATGAACCTGAGTAACCTAATTGTGTAGTTGCACTTTATTTATTAAGATCTATTCGTTTGTCATTGGGTAGATAAACAACTTTTGTATAAAAAGTATTGGTAACAATTTTGTCCTGACGTGTTGGTGAAATGCTGCATTCAGCCGACGCGTCGGTTAAGTGTGCGCATGTTCGCACACTTAACCGACCGATCGCATTGGCATTGATAAGATGGTAGTGCACACCATTATCACTGAAAATTTGGTGCTGCGAAAGATCTGCGCTAAATTCGTTCCTAGAGGTCTTGACGGACGACCAAGAGTAGAGTCGAGTGTTTGCTTGTGAAGACCTGTAACCCGTTGAAGAAGACCCCGATTTTTTGCATAGTCCCGGTTTGGCTTCAGCGAAATATTTCCTACACCCTAAGGTGAACTACTTCCTCAAATGACACCGCCATGGGACCCTAAGTGTCGTCAAAGAAGCTTGCATGCGTACCCCTAAGTACCTTCCGGAATCCACCTACCAAGGAGCCTCCGAGTCGTTGAAATGCCTCTGGCAAAAGTGCGTCGACGCTCTTGGGATGTACTAAAAAGAATTTTGAGGCATTGTAGCAATATCCAAAATAAATCTATTTTTTCCGAAACTTTTCTTGATACTTTTTATAGAAACCATGTAATATTAATAACCGATAAAGAATGCATTTAAGACGC
The DNA here is from genome assembly GCA_037158775.1 of Hetaerina titia. NCBI lineage: Eukaryota > Metazoa > Arthropoda > Insecta > Odonata > Calopterygidae > Hetaerina > Hetaerina titia. Next base: position 83,445,254 of record CM073769.1, on the reverse strand, counting down.
CCAATAAGACAAAACCATAAATGGTAGGCTAGGTAAGTCAATTAGTGCTTATATCTTCTAATGAAATACACCGGAAATCTGCAGGGGAAACGATCGTAAATCTTAACAAGCGAAGGTTATCAATTGGTGAATAGTTCAGCTCAAGTCAACTCTATAAAACGTTCAACGCAAATTTTATGCTTACTACTCGTCAATTTTTCATCGTTCCGACGGCTACCAAATTTTTTGAGGATGAATGTCTCGCTTTATGTACTATGGAACCAAGGATGTACCCCTTAGTTACGAAGTATCTTACAGCTTTTAGATATTTCTCATTTTATTGTATTCTTAACCATTCTATGGATACCCACTAGTTACTATTTTCTCTAATATACGTAAATATACAATTTAGTTGCTTGCTGTATCAAAATAACCTTTACATATTTTAAGATGTAATGGGAAGGTATTTTTGATTAGTAAAGATTTTCATTCTGTTGCCAGAAATTGTTTTAGTCTATGATGAAAAAATATATATTCTATAGCAAGATTCTGTCACTTGGATATGTAGTGTTAACATAATTAGTGGTGATTTTATGTGACATTTTAATTAAACCGTAACAAAAAATATAAATAATACTTTTTTAATTGAAAATCTTCATCTTCAATAAAAATAGCGAGTTAAAATCGCAGCCACGGCAACAAACATCATGCTAGCCTGTATGGTGGCTGATGAAGACGGAGGATAATTATTATTCAACCAAGTGGAAACGTCGTATTCATAATTTTTCAACCAATTTAAGTTATTGTCAATGTATTTTTTGGCCTTTTCGACATATTCTTCTGCTCCAGCGAGGTTGCTTAAGTTGTTATCCAGAAATGATAGCATCTGTAAAGAAAAATGATGGATTAGAATAAAAACATAAATCGTCACCGGTTCAACTTCTTTTTCTCAACGGTGAGTGCTGAGCATCTTATGGATACCAAAGATTGCCAATGTAGACACACATTTTCCATCGGAAGTATTTAACAGTTTCAGGCTTAACTTTGTGGAATTCCTTCATGATGAGGGCAAAAAAGAGCCTCTTCGGAGGTATCTTTTACCCTCATCGGAAGTATAATTGTTAATCAAGCAACAGATCACCACAAAGAAAATGTGCACCATCTAATATAAGATGCTTTTTAAAACAGATGATCTGTACGTATGATATGTATTTAAAATTCTGAGCAAACTATAAAATGTCCGCTAGAATTCATTGGTACTTAATTGACTATCAACCATGAGTCTGTTATTATTTTTGTTCGTCATTTTCATTCACCCTTTGCAGAGTTTCCTGTTCAAGGGCGAAAAATATGCAAGGCGTCGTGGATTACAAAAAATAAGGTAGAAGTACTCAGGTAGATAGGTACATTTTGAAGAGAGATGTGGGGCACAAAGGATATCGTTCACGATACCGATTGCCTTTAAATTCCTTTTACCGCCAGGTATAGGGACCGTGTATCGGGGACTGGCGGAAAAGGGATCGGGAGTTCTGAAGGCGAAAGCGGTCTTTCGCGAAATGCCACTTCTTTCTCTCGTTTGATTGCTTCGAACCCTCTCTGAGTGAACTAAGTCCGGTACCCTCTTAACTCTTGAATTCCCTTGCAGGATGAACTCCCGTGAATCTCCTCCCGCCTCACACGCACCACACACGCTGTCGTATAAAGAAATGAGAACATGACGAGATTCTCTTTTTCAGTGGGGGATCTGACAGGTGTGGACCCAAATAACATTGATTCTAGTGTAATAATCGGTTGTCTCTAGAAAGGGGCTTGCTCATTTGTGATTAATTGTTGGATACAAGAATCGGATAGAAAATATGTGTCGCACTTAATTCTGTGCTCAGTGCTGAAAATCGATTCAGCTCCCTTTCCAAATGCAATTTCCCCTTTTAAGAAGTACATTTCTATGTATTTTGATTTGAGTTCTCATATGATCTTCGTGTAAAACGGCCTTAAGGGCCAGGGGCGTCGTTCCTATCATTTGCTTGCATCGCATTCTGGTTACTCCTTCGTCTTTCATTTAAAAAAACGCCTATTTTTAATAAAATCGAGTTTTTCGGTTTGCGATCGTCTTTTTTTCCACTGTCGCCGTGGTTTATAGTGGAAATTAAGTCCCTAAAATCCCAATGGAATAGATCGAATTGTTGTTGCCTTGAATTAAGAGAAACAAATACACATCTAACTTCTGATAATAACAGCATTAAAATATATCTCTCTACGAGTGTAATTGACCCATAGGATTTTAGGTATCACCGAAAATCTATTTAGCTGAGCACTAAGTTAACATTGAGATATATCTTTTGCTATCGCCTATATATTTTTTCTTCTTTTTGAAAATTCACTGTTCACATACACTCTGGGTGTCTCACAAGGATTCATCCACACATCGCCAAAGGATCAGAAGCATCTAAGAAACTCTTTCCAAGCTCGTTCCTAGACCAAACCCTTTACCTGGTTTAAACATGTGTAATACTGATAATAACGGAACTTCCGAGATTGCTTGAAGATCCCATTTTATCTTACTGTTCTCTAAATTACTTAATCTAGAGTTCCTATATTTTTAATTACTAATGGATAATCATAAAAATCACACAATAGAATGCTCTTTAAGATGTCAACTAATTAAACTAAAAATCAAGTCTTCTTGATTATCAAAAAAGTTTGTTTTTCGGTTATCAGAAAATGGTCATGTATGACAAAAGTTCATGTTTAACCGCTCAAACCCAATTCTTGTGTCAGGATCTCCATTTACTATGTCCTAAGCTCTTATTTCCCTCATGAAGGGAGAATTATCAAAATAAGCACACATTGAAAACCCACCAGATATCCATTCTTTATGCTTGATATTCGGCTAGATATTCCTGAGATAATGCTTCCAGCTGTGTCCATTCCACACCTGAAAAAGACAAACATAAAATTAGTTTTAGAACAAGATAGCACTCCTTAAATAAATTGAAAGAACGGTTAGTCTTTATTTTAGCCTTCAGTTTTATGCGGATAGTGCATAATATGATGGATGAAAAACGTGCCTGAATCATTGGGGTTAGTGACGCAATACTCGTATTACGTATCATATTTATTAAAATATTCGCGATACGTTATTCAGATCATGTGAACCTTGAGTTTTAAGTACAAAATATGACACATTTGAAATATGCTTAAACGGACAGATAGAGGAGAGATGAAACTACCTTAATGATATATCTGAAAACATGTTCATATGTTTTGATTTTATAATCACTTAACATTTGTGAACAAAATTACCAATTTTCACAAATAACTCTATTAAAGGGCCGTTAAATAACACTTGACCAATCTAAGCACTTTTAAACTCTGTGTTCCAACACACGTTAATAAGCGTATTAATAGGAATTGTATATATATATATATATATATATATATATAAGGAGGAGGGAGTTGATGACGGGGACGTTGAGTAGGGATGTTAAGACAAGACTCGTAAAAACTCTGATATGGAGCGTAGCTATGTACGGCGCGGAAACGTGGTCACTGAAGCAGGAGGATAGACGTAGATTGGAGGCTTTTGAAATGTGGGTGTGGAGAAGAATGGATAAAGTGAAATGGACCGAAAGGAAAACAAATGAGGAAGTACTAGAGATGGTGGGTGAGGAGAGGGGTTTGTTGAGAGAAATCCTATGGAGGCAGGAAAAATGGATGAAAGGCGTATTGAGCGGTAGTGGAATGTTGGAGAGGGTAATAGAGGGGAGAATGTTGGGCAAGCGAGGTAAGGGCAGGAACAGGATAGGGATGTTGGACGGGGTGAAGGGAGGAAAGAAGTACACCGAGATGAAGAGGGACCTGATATAGATTAGTTTGCTAGGTGGGGAGTCACAAAATGTTTATTTGATAGTTGTGTCCATCCAAAAACGTACCTTAACCGGTAGATTACCTAATAATAATATAGATGAATAAAATATTTATGTAAAAAGAAGGATACACTATCAAGGATTTATAGCCTTACTTTTCTTTGATATCGTTGAATCTAGTCGTCAGAAAATCAAGGGCTACAGGTAATCCTTCAGTCTTTGTATACACATATTGAAACACTGATTTTCGATCTTGAAGTCGTATTTTCGAATCGTTTTCCACTGTTTTGTTGAGATACCTGTGAATGAAAAAAAAATGTAAGCAAGCGCAAGCCATTCCATTCCAAGTTACACACGCAGGTAAACATTAAAACTATTAGGCATTTAAAGCTGTTTATTGGCTCACTATCGTTTGAATTAGATATATTTTCAACTTGTTTATGGTTATAAAGTGCACAATAGGTATTGTAAATATCAATAATCTGATATGGCACGACCCCTGCCTCACACTATTTTGGTACCTTCGATTTTATTGACTACTTCAATTAATGAACAATGGAAAGTATACCTTTGCTCTTATTTCTACTCACTCAAACCTTTCATTCATTCGTCTTCCGTTTATCTTATGTTATCTGTAATCATATTTGAAGTAGATTATATCCAGGCGTGTAATTGGGGTAGTAAAAGGCAGTTCCCATCCGAGGGCGGCTCATTTTCCATTATCAGCTGTTCCAATCCACACGCCTTCAATTCTTTACACTTCACATTCCCTCAGCCTCCTTTTCCTCCCTCTCTTACTTTCTCGGCCATCAACTTCCTTGTAAGCTACTCGTGACCCTTCCCTCCCAAATTCCTCTCCAGTAGTGACGGATCCAATGGGCGTAGGAGACCATGTCAGCCCCCCTGCCCTTTCCCTCGCGAAATATTTTTGTTAACATAAATTTCAAAATTAATATTGCTTACATGCCCGACACTAATTTTGGATGCCGTGTGCTCCTCCAAAAATAAAATTACCCACAATAAGGTGTGCTGTGGTCTCGAAATTAGTGCGATTAATTTAAAATGCTACACAACTTACAGTATTCTGCGCAGAAAAAAGTTATGAGATTATTTCTGTCCATTTCTAAAAATATCCTAACCCTCATCCAAAGATGTTTCTAGATACCCAAATGTTCCCTCGGGAATCGGAATGGTGAGATGGCTAATGTACTGACTTCCCACTCCGAGGTCCTGGGATAGAATCTCGGTGACGGCAGGATTTTTCATCGGTATCCTGATCTCTAATCTCCCCATTCTCCCCACGCGTGGAAGGGATTGCATGGGGTAAAAGGCTCTCGCGTCTGAGTAAGCCTGATCGAAAAAATGGTTTGGAAAAGAAGAACAAGAAGTATAGAAGTTAACTAGACTCATATTATGTTACTCAAGCCATGGTCATGTAATTCAATAAGTTGGTTGTGCTGCTCACGTTGGAAACAGAGTGGCATAATTGCAAAAAAAATGTAAACATACCCGGCTAGTGTTTGTCCGTTTTTGCTGCACGCCAGAGCTTCCATAATTATTTTCTTTTCGGAAGCTATGGTTGTGTTTTCATACGCTGACCAGAGGAAATTCCACTCTTGAAGACCTCCATTGGCGATCCCGGTGCAGTAAACGGCACTCTGAAGATTTGGGGGTATGCTGGAAAAAGGGTTACAATCGAGTGTTAAACGAGCGAGGGTTAAACAAACGAGGGTTAAATTATCTGGGCCAACTCTTGGTTTTTAATTTCGTTGACATAAAAAATATTCAAAAAGTTGCACAGGTACAAGAGGGACGTTGTAGGCAAGCACGCAAGAGCACTGGGTTACTGACCGAAGGGTCCGAGTTCGATTCCTGAGGACGTCTTTGGGCATCCCAAGTTTCACCCAAGTTGAGTGATTTATTTGGTACCAGGTCTTCTTGTAAAACCACTGACTGAACAAGGAAAGGATATAGCCCCCGTCCCCTGATGTGTGAACTTCACGCGCCGAAGCCGTTGGACCTAGCATTCTAAGAGCTCTATTCTCACTAATCAAACCAATCTTCCAGTTGGTAGCTGTATGGTTTATAGGTATGAGATTGAAAATGTTGATGATTTTAACTGAGAGCAAATAGGCAAATATATCCTACGGAATTAGTATTTAACGAGTAGGATGAAGAGAATGGTTTGCAGAATTACGATAGAGAAATAATTGAACGAGTGGGCAGGATATTTTCGTAATAAACTGGAATGGGAAAATGATTTAAAGTTGTTGGAAATACTAGGAGTATGTTTACAATAAATCTGTTTCTAAGACACAAGGAGCGGCAGTTAATGCAAGTGTATTCCTCCCACAGTTATTGTATGCAGGAGAAACTTTGGCATGCCAGGATAAGCTTAAATGTCAAATAAATACCCTGGGAAATGGTTAATTGAGAAGTGATTGTGATTAAAATAGAAGATAAAGGCTGAGAAATGAGTGGATTATGAAAAAGTAATGGATTTGTTTCATCTGTGATAGACATGCACCATGAAGTGTCGTACCACGCTGATTTGATCATGTCGAGAGAATGGGTGAGACAAACGACAGAAGGTTTAAAAAGAGAAGAATGAATCGCGTGAAAATAAGAGTTAGGAGGTAGAAATGCCGTTGGTAGGACTCTTTACAGTTCAGGAGTATTCGAAGTTTCAGTGAAAATAGCTCGTGCACAAAACAGTGTGTGTGAACGCGGCAGAGGCGAAAAAAATTGCAAGAAAAAGACAGTACCTAATGAATGAATAATTAAGAGAAAGAAATTTTCAATTGATAACTCAATTAGAGGCTTTTAATTTTACTCGCCTAGTACGAAAGTGAAATGCTTGTTTAATTTTTAACCGTGTGCAAATGGGGCAAGCGTTCGCCGTCGTATGTAATGATAATTCAATGACACAATGATTTCTTTATATTCGACTCTAAAAATGTCAACCGTTGTTTTTTGCACCTCACATTATTATATTGGTTGCCACATATTCACTTGTGGTGCTTTAAAAAAAATTAGAGAATCACCCTTTTGAGAAATAATAGAGTTGATGCAATTCTTCAGTAATACGAACTCGTATACATGTGTGTGTGTGTGAATATATATACGGATATGATATATGTATATATTCATTCAAACATAGAAATAGGTATAAGGAAAGGGGATAGGAAAACACATAAAAGGCGAACACAGGACATGTGGGGAAGGCGGTTTTTTGAGCAGATCACGAATGTAAAAATATTTCCTTGACCGGGATTTGAACACCGGAACTTCCACTTGCCGGGCGGATGTGCTACGAATTACACCACCAAGGAAACCTAATTTACATTGAGATCTGCGATGTTTTAAAACGCCCAAGTGCTCCGAATCATTTGCCAAAGGAAGGCTTTAGGGAGCTGTTTCACCCACCAAAGGAGAAATAGACAATACACACAAGTAGAGGGGACAGTTGGTTAGAAAGCATATAGTATCATAGAGAATAGGAACAGCACGTTTCATGGCACGCATAGCCAGAAAAAGAGATGAGCCACATTGGCCAGATACACATTCAAATACGAAGTCCCGCCATACGGCGCACAAATATCAGGAAGATCAGGACTCAGAGTCTGACCTGAAGAAGGCCTCGGAGAAGGCCGGAAGCTCAAATAATCTACAATGTGAGTGTTCTTTTACGTGTTATCTGCTTTATTCTGTGTTCTATTGTGCCGTTCAAAAGTTATATTGCTCTCGTGAGTGCTTTCGCATCATCTATATATATATAAAATATAATATATTTTTTATATATAGATGATGCGATATAGATGCGAGATGATAGATGATGATACATAGATTTTATATATTATATTATATTATATTATATTATATTATATTATATTATATTATATTATATTATATTATATTATATTATATTATATTATATTATATTATATTATATTATATTATATTATATTATATTATATTATATTATATTATATTATATTATATTATATTATATTATATTATATTATATTATATTATATTATATTATATTATATTATATTATATTATATTATATTATATTATATTATATTATATTATATTATATTATATTATATTATATTATATTATATTATATTATATTATATTATATTATATTATATTATATTATATTATATTATATTATATTATATATATATATTATTATTATTATTATTATTATTAGGTAATCTACCGGTTAAGGTAGGTTTTTGGATGAACACAACTATCAAATAAACATTTTGTGACTCCCCACCTAGCAAACTAATCTATATCAGGTCCCTCTTCATCTCGGTGTACCTCTTTCCTCCCTTCATCCCGTCCAACATCCCTATCCTGTTCCTACCCTTACCTCGCTTGCCCAACATTCTCCCCTCTATTACCCTCTTCAACATTCCACTACCGCTCAATACGCCTTTCATCCATTTTTCCTGCCTCCATACGATTTCTCTCAACAAACCCCTCTCCTCCCCCACCATCTCCAGTACTTCCTCATTTGTTTTCCTTTCGGTCCATTTCACCTTCTCCATTCTTCTCCACACCCACATTTCAAAAGCCTCCAATCTACGTCTATCCTTCTGCTTCAGCGACCACGTTTCCGCGCCGTACATATGTACGCTCCATATAAGAGTTTTTACGAGTCTTGTCTTAACATCCCTACTCAACGTCCCTGTCATCAACTCCCTCCTCCTTGAGAAAGCCTCCTTGCCTAGCGCAATTCTTCTCCTTACGTCCCTACCACTTTGACCGTATTGGTCCAAAACACCTCCGAGATATGTAAACTGTTCTACCTGCTCTATTTTTCCGCGCCTATTTTAATATTTAGCTTAGCCTTTTTCTTTCTGGAAAATCGCATAACCTTTGTTTTATTAATATTGATTCTCATCCCATATTTATCGCATTGAACCTCCAATTCACTCAACAATGCTTGCAACCCCTTGGCTGACTGAGCAACTAATGCTTGGTCATCAGCAAACCTAACCGATTTTACGAATTTCCCTCCGACTTTCATTCCTACCTCCAGTTCTTCCCATGCCTCTTTAATCATTTCCTCTACATATACGTTGAACAGTACCGGTGACAATGGGTAACCCTGCCTTACACCTCTTCCTAACACTGCCCATCCGGACTCTCCGTTCCCCACTCGCACCCGAGCAGTCTGAGACATGTACAGGTTGCGGATCAGTCTCGTGTCCCTCCAATCCATTCCTATTTTCTGCAATACACGCATTAATTTTTCCCAATTCACTCTATCAAACGCTTTTTCGAAATCTACAAAACAGGCAAAAACGTCCTGATTGTATTTTATATTCCTCTCGACTAGTGATCTCATTACTGCAATGGCATCACGCGTAGCTCTTCCTTTCCTGAACCCAAACTGATCATCCCCTAAGTAATCATTTGCCTTACTCTCTATCTTTTTGTTGATGTTCCTGAGAATAACTTTAGCTGCGTGGTATATCAAACTTATTTTTCTGTAATCCTCACATGACGAAGCCTTTGCCTTTTTTGGAATAGGAACTAACACCGATCTCACAAAATCTTCGGGCCAGATTCCTTCCTCATAGATACTACGAATCAGTCCATATATGGCCTTCTTCCCAACTTTCCCTAACCATTTCAACATTTCTACAGGAATATTGTCCAGCCCCACAGCCTTATTTGCTTTCATCTCCCTTAATGCCCTTTCTATTTCATCGTCGAGTATGCCTGTACCTAAGCTATCTTCTTCTACGTCATTTTCCTTTTCTATGTCTAACCTTGTCGGCCTAAGTTCTTTACCATACAGTGTTTCTATATATTCCTTCCATCTCTCTTGGATTTTTCCTGGTTCAACTATTATCTTACCCCATTTATCTTTAACTGTTAGCACAGATCTTGCCTTCTTACTTCCCGATAATAACTTAACCTTGCTGTATAGAGCACCAATTTCACCCTTCTTTTGTAAACTTTCCATATCCTCGCATTGTTATATATATATATATATATATATATATATATATATATATATATATATATATATATATATAATTATTTTATTTGGGTAATCTACCGGTTAAGGTAGGTTTTTGGATGGGCACAACTATCAAATAAACATTTTTTAACTCCAAACAAAACCCAATCAAGCAACCTAATCTACATCAGGTCCCTCTTCATCTCTGTGTACTTCTTTCCTCCCTTCATCCCATCCAACATCCCTATCCTGTTCTTGCCCTTCCCTCGTTTGCATGTATATATATATATATATATATATATATATATATATATGTATATGTATTTTTATGTAGTACGGCTCCTTGGTTCGATTTAGGTTACGTTTATTAATTTTAATTTGAAAATTGTAAGAAAGGATCCTTCATGAGAATTCTATTGAACCTCTCTTTACGTGGAAAAAGCTTTTTCCAAGTTGAAGGTACAAATGATTGATACTGTAGAATAGGCTTCCAGGTTCGATCTATTAATTTTTATAAGAGCTAGGATCTTGTTCTAAATAAGACAATACAATCGGGTTGTCTAATCAGAAGATAAGAAATACACGGAGTAGCTGAAATTGCAAGTTCTGGACCCCTTAAGAAAAGTATTAGTTTTCAGGGAGCGCCCTAAAATGGTAGAAAATGTGCAAGGATGATAACAATAAAGCTATAGATGAACTCTTGGAAAATGCATACGATGCGTGGGATGAATACCAATGTAACGGAAATGAGGGAAATGTTTTTGTTCAGAAATATTTAAAAGGAGACCCGTATAACTAATAAAACTTTATGCCCAAAAATAATTTGTCCGCTTTATACTTACGTATTTACTTTGGTGTCTTGCCACTGGCGAAACAACTTTAATGCTTGCTCTTCACAATCCCCCACTGCGTACTTGCATGCCACAGGCAGAAGCATGGAACGGCTCATGCGGGTCACATGATCTTCGCTTGAGGATTCATTGAATTTTAACGTTACATAATGAGTTTCCAGTAGGTCTGCCATGTAAGCCTGTGAAAAATTTATTGTATTCATTAGAGCTACCTAATAAATTCCATAATTCTCATGATTTTGAAAATAAACTAAAAATACGCTGTAATTCTCTAAAATTAGAATTTTTACACAGTTCAGCTGATTTCCGCGCTTACTAGACGTAGAACACTTGACAATGACGCGGAAGCGTTGAAGTCAGTTGAGTGAGATATATTAAATTCAAAGTAAGGAAAGTTAAGAGTTAACGCAAAGGAAAATTACGTTTAAACAGAAAATAATGCAACATGGTCCTTGCGCTTTAGTTTTAGATTCGACACGAATTGAAGGCAAAGTGGTCGTTTTCAATCAAATCTTGTTGAATCATTAGTCCTGAACGCAATGTTAATGCATGCAAAATTTAAATAATTCAAGGAATTCATGTCGTTTCTTCGAGCGTGATTTCATATTACTTGATATTTATGTAAGATGTAATTGATGAAATGGTTGAAATTGACAACCATAATATCTAACGAACTTAAAACATGTAGATTGACGATTACTTTGAAATTTAAGGTCACTAGTTACCTTGAAAGCAGAATAGCTTAACGCCGAAGACATTTCCATGTCAAGGAAATCAAGTAAATTGTATGCAGTATACCAAGGAATGAAATCAGTCTCATTGGCCAAAAACTGACTTAGATTGAGCGCCAAATGATAATTTATGTATCCCCCTCTTGCCAAGCTTAAAGCGTCATCCAGGAGCTGACCTCGATTTACTGGATGAATATTGTTGCGATTTTTGCTCTTTAAGCAAGAAATTATAAGTCCCCAGTTTTGTTCATCGTAGTTTACTCTGTAGTAGCCTGAAATTCGTAGTTAGGAGGAAATTGTGTCAAATCATGAAAAATTCAATGAATATACACTAATTAAATCATAGCATATATTGCAGATATTTTTCTAAACGTATTTATATGATGAAAATATTAACTGACCTTTTTTTTCATACTCGCATTTCAACTCAAATTCGCAAATTTCATTGAAAAAAAGAAGATTAAATTATTCTCTATTCCATACTTACCCGTCGACTGGACGTTAAAAATCACCCAACCCGCGTTACTTGGAATGCCGCCGATTGTGATATTTGCCTCGTTTGGGGATATCCAATTTCTCGGCCTTGTTTCATTGAAATTCGTTTGGCCTTCAGTTGTGTATGAAAGTGGGATCCACCATCGTTGCTCCTTATTGTAGTCGAACTTTTCCAAAACGAATCTTTTCTGAAATATTTATTGTAAAATATAAGTCTCTAGATCATAATATTGCCATGGGTTTTTGTTGGTTACTCCTTAGTTGCTCTCTCAAACTTTGAATCATCGAAAAGTTCAAATATTGACTGAAAACATCACCTAATAATTGTATATTTTTCATCTCATCCGTGCACAAAAAATTTGTGGAATGAGATAAACAAGGAGAACAGATCTCTCCCTCGGTAATTTAAATATTTTAATATCGATCCAACTATCCGCAGTGGAGGGAAATTGATTGGCTCCTACTGAATGGAAACTTGAAGATTCTTGGATCTGAAACCCGTTTGGATCATTCAGTTTTCCTAAGAAAGGAATGCCCGTGAGTGGAGCACAGGTTGCAAAAACAGATCAGTATTCTTATCTCTACAATTAGGCTATTGGCTTTGTTAATGCTGGGATTGAACTATGAAATTGTCTCCTAGATGCCGTAAGTACTCGGTTGGTCTTCCTATAGCTACAGATTATCATGGAGACTCCTGAATAACTTTTTAGTGCTCTCAAATTTCGCATAAGAATGTTATCGAGAACTTCTTCCAAAAAGACCTATACTTTAGGCACGTATACAATTGTGGTCATAACAGACTGTGTAAGGCTTGAGAGTTTATGCGACTGACCTGATCAATAATTGCTTTGCCCTCTTCATAATTCCGGTTGACCGTGACTACCGGGTAACCCGTTTGTAAGGTCCATGTGCTCCAAATTTCACCGACACTTGTTTTTGCTGGTAGAGAATTGCTACTGCCGGCGCTGTTTACTTCTTTTTGTAGGACATCAAACAACATATCTTGATTTACTGAGCTGAACTCTCTGGAAAGAAAGGTTTAAGAATATGTTCGGTCTGCATACACTTCTGCACACCGAAGTAGATATCCAAGAAGTAAAAATTTCATACAGAACATGAATAATGCCATCCCTCGAAAAATATTTGCAGATGAAAGACGCGGCTTTGAAAGTTATGCTGTATTTTATGAGCGAAAGAAAATGTCCAGCGTAGATGACTGCGAAGTTAATGACTTTCTGGACACATAATCAGAGGCTTGAAAACCGGGCTATTAGCTATACAACGATTGAATTAGTTGTCAATAAATTTAAAAAATTGAAACTACCCGGGCAATCTCAAATTTTCTCCGCATTATACGGAAAAATAAAATAATGAAATATATAATCGTCAGTGAACCCTATTTTTCTTTGGGTAGCTCCTTGATAATACGAAGTGCTTCGCAAAATCTCAAACTTGAGGTGAGACTCTAATATGCGACCTATAATTTGGACTCTGAGCCTGTTAATAATCTGAAAAATCCATTCTTCACCTGTTTACATTCTGAATTTATATTTTTACAGATGATGACCGCTTTTGAACATTTCCAAAGCGATTTCCATCATCAAGATCTTGATATATGCAGGATACTATAAAGGAGTAAACACTCAAATTTGACACCTTTATAGCAATAACATGTCTCAAATTGAATCTTCGTAAATTTTCAAATGACTGTGGATACATATAATATCTGAGGATGGTTAATAAGTCGAGTCTCTCGCGCTTAAAAAGCTGCTGAGTTTCCGAATGCAATTCAGTGGCCAGGATTACGAGGCACCACTGATATGAAGTATTAGGAGGAAACAGTTCTTCGTGAAAAAGAATTCCTAAACTCTAGAAACATTGTTCCCACACTATAAGCCAAGATTGCACTTTCTTTATGTACCCCTAAGATATATTTGGATCTTGAGAAAATATTTAAAACAAAATAAGAAGAATGTAATATTGAAATACAATATGAGGTGATCGCAGAGATAACAGAGTTTTGAAATGCTTTAATTTATTTATTTATTGGAACAATTGGAATTTCGAAAATTATTGGAATAATTGGAATTTCGATGAAGAATTCTTACTATTGAAAAAAAAGGTAACTCATATAGTAGTTATGAGTAAAGCGGCATTTTTCCAAATTCCTAATAGCTTATAGTTTTTATGAATGAAGGTCGAAGTAAAGACCTCTTAGTCACTCTATCTCACCGCATTTCAGTAGATCTGGGTGCACTGAACCGTTCTCATTTTGGCGCCTGTTACAATTAGCACCTTCCATTCATAATTGATCATTAACTTTGCCTACCGTAAATAACTATTTGTAAAATTATTTTTATTGAAGGTTTTGGAAACTTATAACTTTGACTAGTCAAGTGGTTATGTGCACATATTCTTATCTAATTACATATTCAAATTGCCATGTAGTACCTCAATGCAACAATTTCAGAGTGTAAAAATCATTCGCGATTCCCGGTAAAGGCGAATCATTTTTATACTCTGAAATTGTTGCATTGAAATGCATGTCAGCGGATGACTCCGTTAAAATTGTTTTTGTAAGCCATAATAATGTTGTGGCATATCCCGCAGTTTCCTGAAATTTGCCATGTAGTATTTCATTTGTAATAAAATCTTCTTCGATAGTATGAAACCTATTTCATAAATATTTATTTTACCTTTCCTTAAGATATTTGCTCAGTCCTTGGAAAAACACTTCTCTAGTCAGGACATGCTCCATCATTCTAATGACTGACGAGCCTGTATGGAAGAAATGAGTGATTCTGAATATAATTTGACGATAAATATTAATATAGTGACATTAACTAGTACTTATAGTATATACTCTAAGTTTTATTTATATTTATATATATACATATATATGTATATATATATATCTATATATATATATATATATATATATGTATATATGAGGAAATACTTGGTACGGTAGGCGAGGAGAGGGGTTTATTGGGAGAAATTCTAAGGAGACAGGAAAAATGGATAAATAACGTATTGATCAGCAGTGGCATGTTGGAGACTGTAATAGAGGGGAGAATGTTAGCTAAACAAGGAAAGGGCAGGAACAGGATTAGGATGTTGGACGGGATGAAGGGAGGAAGGAAGTACACGGAGATGAACAGTGACTTGATGTAGAGTAGGTTGCTGGATTGTCCTTTATTAGGAGTCACAAAATATTTATTTGGTAGTTTTGCCCATCCCAAACCTACCTTAATCGGTAGATTACCTTAAAATGATATATATATATATATATATATATATATATATATATATATATATATCAACCCGAAGGTTGGTGTGGTAGGTGATGGTAGAGTTCACCCAGTGCTAAGCCCGACAGCGAGTGAAATTCACACATCAGGATAAGGGGGCCAGTTCCTTTCCCTGATATATATTTTTATTTATATGTATGTTTGTGTTTGTGTACATACATCTACACACATATACGTATACCAGTAGCTATATCTGGCGTCCGTGCAGCTTTAACTGGATTTCATTCGTATTATTGTCATTTTTAATTTCGTGGTCTCTTTATTTCTCACAGTTTACCTGTGAGTACGCCTTTTTGCATTGACTTTGCCAAATCAATTAGATAGCGAAGAGCTCTGAATCCACGTTTCATTGCCTCCTTTGGATTTCTACCAATATTCCTCTCTCCTCCCTCACTATGCCTACACTTTACACTTCCTCGGTTGTTTTCCTTTCTGTCCACTTCACTTTTCATATCCTTCTCCATAGCCACATTTAGAGATCTTCCAATCTACACCTTTCATCTTGCTTCAATAATCATGTTTCCACGCTGTACAAACAGTGCCAGGAATTTTACAGAAATACGTTGTAACCAAGAGTCAATAGACTTATTATTTGATCTCGCATGTTTTGTGTGTTATCACCCCTGCCACATACCCCAACAGTGTCGGGCAGTAATCATCTAGACAAATAGAAACTGAGGGTTGCCAGCGGTGTCACCCGTAACTGAACGAAGGCACTTCAGTCAGTAGTTCTGACGTTCATACAGAGGACCTCTGTGCCCCAGGAATGATAATTTATTTCGGAAGTCATTATTGCATACAAATCTCAATAACACAAAGTTTTATCCAGAAATTTTCTCTCCAGAACCTTTGTTCATAGCCACCAACAGAAAACATTTGAATTGAATGAATTGATAATGAAAATAAATTAGTAGCAATTGAAAACAAACTCGAACATAAAGACAAAATCTCGATAGGCTGTAAAATCAAAAATGAAAAAAACTTCATCCGAGGAGCGTTTCACACTAATGGTATGATTGTACATACTTGGATGAGCTAACAGAAAATTAGGATATATTGGAAGAGTATTTGGTAAATGTGATGAAAACGTTTAAGAGAAATGTCATCTTTCCCTGGTTAGGTCTCATTTAGAATATGCATAAAGTAAATGGTATCCTCACGAAGTCGGATTGATTGTGAATTGGATCGCGTGCAGCGTAGAAGAGCTAGATTTGTAAAACGTTGCTATGATAAACTTAGTAGCGTATCTAAAATATTAGAAAAGCTAGGCTGTGAATTACTCATGGAGAAAAGGTTAAATCTCAGATTAAATTTCTCGCAATAATTTTGAGGGAGGTCTCTTTAGCAATGATGTTGAAAATGTAATAATACCCAATTTTACCACATTAGGAGAGATTATTTCAATAAAATTAGAAAGATTAAGTGTTGAACAGATAGATTTAAGATGTCATCTTTTCCACGAAAGATAAGCGATCAGAGTGACATTGTCCAACCGCGGTAGGGTCATATTCGGGTCAAAATTAGTCTGGTGTATATTCACCCCCTGCCACACACCCTAGTGGTGACTTGTAGGGTAACAAAATATTTTCAAAATATTGCATTAACGTTTTGGAAATCCTTGGGATCATTCTGACAAATTCAATGTTAACTCTTTAAGAACAGACTCATGGGACAGAATCTCGGTAGTCTTTAAAATCAGAAATAGAATCTAATCATCTATACGCCTATTTGTTTCAATACTTACATAAGGGATTGGGTCTTCATTTATTATTTGTTTTCAGTTCATAAACGCCAATATTTACCTGTGCTTATTTTTCTAATTACACCGTAGTGAAAATAATCATAAAAATAAGTGCAAAAATGACTTATCACATACATGGAGGGAGAGAATCACTAATAATGCTGGTTATTTAAAAGTTTCCCCTCGAGTAAACATTATCATAAGTTTATTTGTTCTGTCATTTATGTTTTTCCTCTTAAGCTCTGAAGTTTAATCCCAATGTTCCTCCTTAATGGGTTCTCTCAGGTATTTAAAAAAAACATTTGTTTTTATTTCGATTTAATGTGGCTTATAAATTTAATTATTTATCATCTAACTTTTTAGAACATATTTACTGACTTGGATGATGGCTATGAAGTTTATTAAATACAGGATATGGATATGAACTTGATATGAATTTGGTAATTGGCTATCATTCACTAACCTTTTCCATATGTGATATCACTGGATGAATAATCACCAATGTTCGGATCGACAACGTTATAAACGATTGACTTCGTATATTCCATGGCATCGGAAATGAATGGCGTTTGCATGTTGTCCTGTACAAACTGCTCCATTAGCCTCCAGGTTGGTTGAATCTGAAATAATAACAGCGGAACATCCTTCTAATTTAAGCTTATCGACATGTTTTTTTAATATTGTGCTTGATGTAATTGTATAGACATACTGGTTGTCAGGTCTTCTTTTTCTATCATCTAGAGAAGGAAAAAGGCAAGATATGGATAGTAAATTGTAAGAAGAAAGTGAGCAAGTAACATGCCAGAAGGGGAGGACCAGTGCCTAACTTTTCGCGTGGCAAGGGTTTCTCCCTTCACCATTTCAACCGTGAAGCTGGTCCTCATTTTATCATAAATTAAATCGTGACTTCTTTTCAACCCATTTCGACCCGGTTCGCACACATTCAATTTTCCACCCTTATATTTATCAAAGCTTTTCTATTCAGAGCTTTTGCAATGTCAAGGCGGCTGTTAAATGTTCCTTATCGATCAATGTGTAGCTATGGATGCGAAGATAAGGGTATTGACAGAATATGTAAATTTACCAGTTATTTTGCCCCCCAACTTTATTGGTGACTAACAGCTTTTCTGGCTGACAAGAGCCCTTAGACCTCATCCCTCTTTGTGAGAGCCATATATCTATAGTATACTATAGAGCATCTTGAATGGCTTCCACGAGGCAGGACGGGAAATTAAAGTAAGTGTAAATACGTCCTTTATTTAAAATATGATCTGTTTGCAGAAAATAGTTGTGACAGTTTACACAAGTGGATACCTCCCCAAATTATTGAAAAGAGGTGAAACTTGGTTATGACGTAATTAGCGTAAATTTCAAATAAATGCGCTGGGTATGGGGATACTTGAGGGATGTATGCGATTGAAATATATGATTTTGGGTGAGGAATGAATGAGTTTTTAAAATATTGTGGATTAGTTGCAGGGGTGATAGACAAGTAAAATTCGAAGTTTCGGGTACAGATGATCATTTGCGAAACAGAATGTGGCTGATGCGAAGAAAGTATGCAAGAATAGATAAGATGACGTGTGACCTGTTGTCTATGAATGTGAAGATAAATAAATTCCTATAGGTAATAATAAGAAAACTGTAGAAAGCTCTAATAACGTTATTTTGGTCCGGTGACCATCAACGGAGAGACGTAAGGGCTTGACAGCGAGAAGATGTCAGTACTGAGGCACTGTTTGATGTCAAATTAATAATGAAGTTGGCAGGAAGAGAGGGAGAGGGGAAGGTGTAGCAATGCCGGGGAGGGGGTAGGGAGAGATGGGAAGAGAGTGGATTGCTAAAAATGTCCGTTTCTGTATTTTAAATTCTGGGCAGTTAAAAATCGGTTACTAATGGGATAATTGGGCTGCTAATGACGGATGGCTCATTGTTCATAATATTTTCTTGCCCCATGTGTATGTTACGCTTTCGTTGGAGTCGAGTTTGAAGCTATCTGTCTGTTTGATTAAGGCTAAATATTTGAGGGTGATTGCGTGGCCTGTTTCATTTATGAGTTTTGCAGCAGCTGATCGATTAAAACGACCGTTCATATAGTATAATGAGCTAGGCGCTCTTAGAACATTTTGATAAGATTTCGTCTATTTTGTCCTACATACAGGTATGTGCGTTGGCCAGTGCATTTAATCTCGTAACAAAGGAGTAGTTCTTAAGACATGCCTGCCAACTCCAGATAGAGCTAAACGTTGCCAGCCGAACTCACAGACACAGTAATTATTAAACTGCTATTGCCTCAAATCAATTAAAGTTTGTTATTACCTCAAATAAGACAAAGGCAACTAAAGACATGCTCGACAAATCAGAATTCATCGAATGCACAATGAACACTATCTCCGTCCACATGACGAAATCCACTCAATAAGATGAACACAGACACATATAATTTTGGATTTGATCACTGCACAATAATTGTAGTAAAAAATTACGCTTTACATTAAAAGCAGCAAACACCAATTCCCAAACTTTTTTGCACTATAGAAGACACAAAATCGGATCCAAAATGAGAACTATCATTTCAAGCATAAAATCTCCCACCTACAAACCAGCTAAATGGCTTACCCCTGAACACAAGTCGCTTGACTTAAGTCAACAATAAGATTTCGTAAGTCACATACAACATTTTCGCCTGTTTCCCAACGAAATACTGGTCTCGTGTGACATTGAAAATCACTTTCCCATGCCATTCCCATCCCAATGTCCCTTACCCACTGCATAGAGGACTTGTTAAGCATGGAGCAAATAACCCCATAGAAAATTAAAGAATACTTAACACTAGCAAAACTCTGTGTGGATACGATATATTTTCAATTCAATGACGCATACTATAAGCAAATACAAGGCAGACAATGGGCAGCCTCTTATCTTGTTTCTTTGTCCACGCATTCTTACACTGTTTTGAGAAAGCTTGCAAAAAACTTCAGTTATTTCCCCAGCACATGATTGAGATAAGTCGATAACATATTTGTTATATTTGATGATAGCGATAAAATCGACAACAAAAACTTTATCGACGAATTGAGCAGTAATCACGAGACAATAAAGTCCACACATGAAAAAAAACAGAACCACTCAGTCCCATTTTAGACATACTAGTTATCAGATGTAAATATGAGCTAGAATTCGACAGATATAGGTAGGTCACAGATAAACACCGACAACTTCATGAAAATCTACTCTCAACACCCGCACAGTCAAAATATGACGACTTACGACGCCAAGATGAAAAATATTGTTGATGATACCTCTAGCGACAAAAAGAATGATATCACTTATGATTATCATCATTCATATGCTCATTCTTGGCATTCGTTCTAGATATCTCATTATAAAGGGCAAATGCCAAGAATGAATTTCAGAAAGCGTCAAGGGAATTCGAATGGAAAAGGGTAGCGAAAAACTTGATATGAAATCCAAAAGCATTTTGGTCATACGTCAGAAAAGTTCAGGGAAAAAAGTCAACTGTTTATTCACTCAAAAAAGATAAAGACAAAAGCATTACGAGTGGTTTGGAAAATGTTAACTCATTAAATTCCTTCCTTCAAAGCGTCTTCACTAATATCTCACAGAATACTCCCGATAGCTTACCAAATCGTGCCGACCCAAAGTGCCGATGCCAAAAAGTGAAATCTCATATAATGGAAAAGAACGTTTGTTCAAAAATATCAAGCCTAATATATTCTCCTGGCTCGATAAAATACCCTCTCGTATTTTTAAGGATCTAGCTTTGAAAATTCCACCGTATCCAGAAATAATATTTAAGAAGTCGTTGGTATATCACAAAGTTCCCAGAGATTGGAAAACGGCTAACGTAACACCAATATTTAAAACGGAGACATGGAGTAACCGAGTAATTCCAGATCTCTTTCCCTCACATCCATTTAGTGCAAGGTTATGAAACATATAGTTGCTTATTCGATCGTGAGTCACCTCGATAATCAGAAGTTATTAATGAAAAATCAGCACGGTTTCCGAAAAGGTAGATCATGCGGGACACAACTTGCGCTTTCTATTCATCATATTCTTACTTAGGGAGAGAGAAATGTTCCAGTGGGCGCGATTTTTCCAGACTTAAAGAAAGCCTTCAACAAAGTAGCTCTTTGTAAACTAATCGGAATGGTAGAAGCATTTGACATGCGTGAAAATATCCAGGGTTGGATTAAAGACTTTTTGATTGGTCGAGGTCAAAGAATAGGGATAGATGGAGGTAGCTCAAATGAAGTAGAATTTACTTCAGTTGTTCCCCAGGGAAGAGTCATTGAACCTCTTTTCTGCCTATTTTACGTAAACGACATTGACTCCGTAGTCACTAGTAAGATACGTTTATTTGCCGACGATACAGTGGTTTACCGTGATACCCGTGATCCTAGGGACACATCAGCTTTGTCAGATCACCTTAATGCTATGCAACGCTGGTGCGACACTTGGCAATTAGAATTAAACTTAGAAAAGTGCGTAGTCATAAAATTTGGAAAAAGAGCAACTCCCACCCGAACGCATACTGCATTGGGAACACCGAAATGGAATGTGTAAACTCAATTAAATACCTAGGTGTTACCCTCACTTGTGATCTCTCCTGGGTGAAACACAAACGGGGAATATGTGGAAAAGCTAACAAAATTTAGGATTCATTAAACGTGTACTTGGTAAATGTGATGAAATGGTCGAAGAGAAATGTTATTTGTCGTTGGTTAGGCCTCATTTAGAATCTGCTGCAAGTATATGGGATCTCCACGAAATTTGATTAATCGACGAATTGGATTGCGTGCAGCGTAGAGGAACTGGATTTGTAAAACGTTATTCTGATTAACTTAGGAGCGTATCAAAAATATTAGAGCAGCTGGGCTGGGAATCCATCACGGAGCAAAGTTTAAATGCATTATTACCCAATCGTACTACGACTGGCGAGATCATGTCAACAAAAATAAAGAGAATAATCCTAGGACAGATTGATTTAAGTGTCATTTTTTCTGCCAACAATAAGGCGTCAGAATAACATTGTCCGCCTGCGGTAGTGTCATGTTCGGGTAAAATTATTCTGGTGTGTATTTACCCCCTGCCACACACCCTAGTGGTGGCTTGCAGGGCATATACAAACAAATAAAATAAATGAATTTCTTATACATCGACTGCCTCTTTTATCCCTAAACAAACAACGGTAGGTAAACGAGCTTAAACACATGAAACAAATCGCCACAAGCAACTGATACAAATTTCAAAGAAACTACGGGAGATGCCGCAACAGTAACTTTAACGGAGTCATCCGCTACGTGTGTATTACAATGCAACAATTTCAGAGAGTAAAAATCATTCGCCTTGACCGGGATTGGAACCCGGATCCCTCGATATCCGGCCGAGTGCTTTAGCCAGTTAAGGTACCGAGGCGTCCTCTTACACTCTGAAATTTTGGGGGCTTTAAAGGAACAAGATGTTCTGACGAAATACCTGATACAAACTGTCTGAAATAACTGATACAAACCTCAAAAAAAAGATAAAGTGCCACATAACAAAAAGAATGAACTAGATAACAAACACACCATCCTCACACCAAAACAACATTCTCAAAAAGAAATTCAATGCCATTCCATACTATCCCACCCATACCAAAGGACTTCAAAACGTGTTCAATGAAGTCGATACAAACACCACACAAGGAAACCAGAACACACTTAAAAATCTCCTAGGGAACGCCAAAGGGCAAACCCCGAGATTAGAAAAATTAAAGATTTACGAGATTAAATGAACCACCTGCCGACGCACGTATGTAGGACAAACTAGACGAAACCCGATCAAGAGATTCAAAGAGCACCTAGCTCATTACAAAAACGGTCGTTTTAACCGGCCAGGTGGTGCCAAACTCATAAATGAAACAGGCCACTTAATCGCAATCAAATATTTAACGTTTTATTATCGTCATTGTACTAGGGTGGGATATTACCTCCATCTTGCTAAGATGGGAGAGATAATGTTAGTGGAATTAAAGAGATTAAGTGTGGAGCAGGTGGATTTAGGATGTCATTTTTTCCACGAACGATGGGGGATCATAGTAGCATTGTCCGACCGCGGGGGTGTCACGCTCGGGTGGAAGCTGGTCTGGTGTGAGTTCACCCTCTACCACACACACTAGTGGTGGATACAGGGTGCCTGAATAAATATATAAAATAAATAAACAGACAGAAACTTTAAACTCGACTCCACCGAAAGCGTACACATTCATATGCGGCAAGAAAATATCACGAACAATGAGCCACGTGTCATTAGCAGCCCAATTATCCCATTAGTAAACCATTTTTAAAATACAGTAACGGATATTTTTGACAATCCACCCTCTTCCCATCTCTCCCTACCCCCAACTCGACATTGCTACACCTGCCCTCCTCTCTCCCTTTACCCGCCAACTTTTATATTCATTTGACATCGAACAGTGCTTCAGTACTGACGTCTACTCGCTTTCAAGCCCTTACGTCTCTCCGTTGAAGGTCGCCGGACCAAAATAACGTTATTGGAGCTTTCTAAAGTTTTCCTATTATTGCGGATAGGAATTTATTTAATTTCATAAGGATAGATCAGTATGGAATAAAATTGGTAAGACGGGCTTAGTTTCCTTTTGTAACTCAATTTCATGGTTTTCTTGGCGGTATTCACCTTTATAGTAATATCGTGAAGAGCGGAATAATTTATTTGTCAAAGTTAAGTTACAAGATGATTCGTTATGGTAGGTTTGTCGACCTCACTAGAAAACTATGATACTAGAATAAAACTCTTACTGGAAGCGAGGATGCCAATGTATGGAGAATGATATTGGGGAATTTGTTGATGACAATGCTCTTGAAGATTTGCATTCCTTATTCTTCTTTTGAATAGGATTAGTGAAACGCAAAGAATTGGAAGAAGAAAGTACGGCTGTTCAGCAAATAGTCAACGTCTCTGTGTTCGACGAAGGTTTGGAGACGATAGATTATTTGTTAAATTTATTATCGATCTATCTATTATATTATCGATCAAATGGCAGACTGATACGTGTAGGTGGGTTAGTTATTATGTGTAGATATTATTTTAAAATACAACATCATTTTGCAGAAATATGATCATAATTGTTTTTTTTTCCTTTTTGCCCTCTGGATTAAACTGTCATGTCTGGTCACGGTGGTATATTCGGGCTCATCGCCCGCATTTGGCCTAGTCACTTTAACATTTTATTGATTCGTAAAACTTCTTGAACTGTTAGTACATTTAAGGTTATCTCCTAAACCTATTGCCAATATGTTAGCCCATAGGTAAATGTCAATGAAAGTAGGAGTTTTTTTTTGATTCGTTGGAAGGAGTAGAGAAAAAGAGATTGGAGGCGATGGAAATGCGATGCTACAGAAAAATGCAGAAAAGAAAATGAAAAGATTTAGAAGTTCTTCAAACAGTGAGTGAAGAGAGATGCTTATAGAGGACACTTATAATAATATGGAAGGTGATTGGACATATTCTGATTTGTGATAATTTACTGAGGATCATGATTGAAGGCAAAATGGAGGGTAAGAACTACATAGAGCCTGACATACGACCAGAGGGTAAGAACTACATAGAGCCTGACATACGACCATAGCGTAGAGCAATACGACCTGTATAGAGGATGGCCTAGGATTAACTGTGAGGAGCAGATAATGTTAAATACCGGTTCAAGGAGATATGAGAGAGTTGAAGCAAATCAAATCTGCAGATTGATAGCCCGTAATGATAAATTGGGATTCCACTGATTGATTAAACTTTCTTCCTTCCGTGATCAATCATGCCTCCCGGATGCGTAAAAATTTTATTGAGTGCTATGGTATTTAGCATATCTTTAAATTGGACCATTTTCTATGATAAGTGAGACTACGTTAAAGCGAGGGCATAAGGTTACAATGAGCTATACAATTAGTGCAAGTGTTAACGTCGGCAATAACTTCATGGTTAAGGTATCTGTTGTCATCCACATAATTGCAGAACTCTCCTTTCGAAGCACTCACCAAATCAGTGACTACATACATCCAGTATTCTGCGAATCCCTCGTTTAGCCATAAAAAGGACCACCATTCCGGGCTTACGAGATCACCAAACCATTGATGGGACAGTTCGTGTGCCACGACTGTGATGACTTGTTGTTTATCGAGGCTAGTAGATGTATTTTCCTGGTAGAGGAGATCAGTCTCCCTTGAAAAGAGAACAAAACCACTCAATTAGTCATCACCTTACACTCGTATGCAGGACTGAAGCTATAATTTCATAAAATGATAGTCACATACATTTTTAAGTCATTTATATAAAATTGCATGTTGTATTTTGAACAATCCACCCTTAATGCACATAATAATGGGTGATATGTTTCCCGAAATTTTCTAAAATATAAATTTTAAAAATATCATTAAATATAAATATGGTGGTTTTAAGAGGTGAATGTTACTCTCAGTTACCCTTCAGGATTGTCATTGACAATTCTTGCATAAATATTCCTGATGTATTCGATTATAAAATGCCTTGACAACCGTTTGAACTCTTACGCAGAAAAAAAACTCCATCGTGCCCTTATTACAGTAGGAAGTTGTATATAGCACTAAAAACACGGTACCACTTCATTTTTTGGGCATAGAATTGCTCAATTGCAAGACATTTCTGGAATTTTTAAAGGATGAAAACAAGTTTTTTGGCGTTTGTGTGCCGGGAAATTTGTGAATAATTTCGTTTTTATTCGTTCTTCGGCGAGATTTACACTTACTGGACCAATCTTTCAGTTCGTTGGTAGGCGTTAATGTGTTAACTTGCTAACCTTCCTGCTCCTTGAAACGGAAATCGATTTGTCATGCTTCTTTTCCCGCTATGAAAATTGCATGATTCTAGCAATTAGTACACCAACACGGTTCTGAAAACATTTTAATGAGGTTTGCTCACAATTTTAACAATCTGTGACACATTTTTAATTTACTGATAAAATCCATACAGATTAGTCTGTAGTCAAATAATAAAATTAAACATTCGGCAGGAAAATCCAAAGGGGACACCCAGCCTCTCTAAATATATACGCACGTACAATTTGGAAAATCATGTCGTACAGACCTGAAGGTTACCATACCCCAGTTCTCCATTGCTCCGGCAGCAAAATCAGGGACCGCAACGAGGTCCATTTTCGGTAAGGTGTAATTTATGGAAGTTATAGTCTTCATCACATCTAAAACTTTCGGGCCCACCTCCGCGCTGTAGCTGGTTCGCTTTATAGCCTTCTTCCTCGACCACACCCGAAATTTTTTTTCTGCATCTGGAGGGTTTGCTGCGAATTTTGAGACGGCAAACGCCACCAAGTACGTGGACATTTTCGGAGATTGTTGATAAATATCCATGACGTATCCGGGAGGCAAATCAGCTCTACATTAAAGGCGTGCATGAAAAAAAAGAAAGTAAATCATTATGGAGGTTATGTGCACGGGTACAGACTTATCCCAGGAATATGAGAGAAGAACAATCAATCTGGTGTATTGATCGGGGCACTTGTTAGCGTGACAAATATTCTTCTAATGCTTTTGGCTTTTCAAAAAAAGTCTCCTATCCATTGATTTTATTTAAGAGCGCGGGTCAATGCCAACCCAAAATTGTTGTCCATATTTCATGCATTTTCCTACCGAACCCGAAGATGTATCAAACTTGAGGGTCACTAAAGTCTTGTCCTTCCCTGTGGGAAACTGACTCTGTGGTACACACATTTCATGGGGATGATAGCCGAGGCTTTGCCTCCACTGATACCAGCACTAGTGGCCTTAATGGCATAGTTTCTAAGAATCATTGACCGTTTTCTTTTCATTTGAAAGAATTGAGTTGGTTCCCATAGCCTTTCTCAATATTGTTTTTGACGTGATCATCACTTAGGCGACAACTGTTCAACTGGAGTAAACTGATATACTGGGGTGTGCTACATGGGACATATGCGTCCGTATATCAATCATACGGTCTACCTTTCGTCTCGCTGCCATCCGTCAATCGGCTTGGTTACCAAGGGCAACCATCATATCAGCGGCACTCCCGACTTTAGTTTTCAACTCCATAATATCGAAAAAGTGTTTCTGCCAAGTCAAAGTGCCCATGAAGGATAATTTTTGTACTGACTGAGATCAAGTGAGTCAAGATTAGAACTGAAACGAATATTTCGTGGTTATATCATAAAACATTGATATTGAAACTTTTTACATTGGATAACCTACTTACCCCTTTGTAGTATTCGTACTGATGGGCATGTTACTCAAAGTAGTCATGTCCTTTGGTCGAGCGATGCTGATGGTGAACTTAGCCTTGAGACGTGACTCGTCAAAGCATGGGAATGCTTTCCTGGCACTAATCGCTTCAAACTGAGTCACAGCCATCCATCTTTAAAGAGAGAAAACAAGTCTACAGGTATATGTTGCAACGTGATAAAAAATGTTTTTTTTTTAATTCTACGGTGTGTCACATGCAGTCATACTTCGGAGTCGTGCATATTTCTCTAATATTCCAGAATTTCCTCATGAAAACTGAAGATCCTTCAATTTACGAATTTTGGTCATGCCGATGATTTAAACGTTAAAAACCATTTTGCGGTCATTCATTTCTATCTTTTTTTCGAGTTCAAGGAGTCATATTTTATTTGCAGTGATTTTATGATTAAGGAAAGAAATGGTGGTGTTTTTAGTTTAAATTAGTCCAGTGGTCAAACTAGTATCGGCAATGAGAGATAATCGGCAACATTAATCCCCGAAATCAATCTCTTTCGATAAACTTTCAGCTTCTACTCTTATTTTTTCCTGCTAAAAGTATTAAACTGTTTCATAGTGAATGAGCATCCTGTAAAGTACTTTCCATTAAGAGGTCAACTAAGAGACAGTAATATCACGAGAGGAAATGGCATTAAGTGAAGAACTCGAAGAGGGAGGAAAAGAATCAATCACCAAGGAAGAAAAGATATATAGTGGAATATTTTCACTATCTTAATTTGGCTCTTCCATATTAGCATCTTATATGCAAAATGTTTACATACTCTATACCCCCAGTCTCGTTCTCGTAAGAGCACACGTAGAATCCATCCAAGTCTTCCTGTAACATTCCTTTGAATTTCATGGTTAAAGAGTAATTGCTACCCATGGTCAAAGGTCTACCCAGGTAAAGGACATGGAAATCTCTGTCCTCGTAATTGGTTGCATTTACCATACTAATGTTTACATTTGGCGATTTAATGTCGTATAGACTATGCTCTGTGACGTTTAATCCCTTGGTGTGCAAAGTTATAGAGCTGGTGCTGTTTTGCGCAAGAAATTGTATTGTTACGGTCCCCGTGAAGGAGAAATTTCCCACCTCCATAATAGGTATCATTTTCACGTCATAAGTCATGGGTATGATATCATTAGGAAGCCGGTAATAGTTAGGATCACTTGCATCTCCGGTTCTCACAACTGTTTTAATTGGTTTTCTGTGTACATTCTTTCCGAATACTGTGGCTGCTTCAATCAGAATACCAAAGATTATCAATGCCTTTAAATGCATTTTTAGGAGTGATTTTCCATCAACCTAAGGGGTCTGAAAGAAACAAGAATATTATTTTGGTAAAAAGAACGCGATAATTAGTAAGTTTTTAAGTGTATCAGAATTTAGTACGGAATGCAAATGCTTGTGTTTGCCTAGCTTCCATCGTCGAAAATTGTTTTAAAGGAATTATTTTAAATTTTGCCAATTGGGAATTTAAAACTCACATTTTCGCTGCGTGCGGCAGTTTATTCCTTGCGCAGAAGTGTTCACCAGCGTGTGGACAAAAGCTTCAGGCGATTGTTTATAAGAGATCCGAAATCTACCGATTTCGATTTTATCTCGTCGGATATAAATGATAACGCACCTATGTACAATATGATAAGAAAGATCTGGATAGACTCGCTCTGAGCATTAAAACCTTTGGGATGAGACTTTTATGAACCTTTTCATTTTGCAAACGCAGAGCTGACCTCATTGATGAGGGTGAGCCGACCTTTTGCAGTTCTTCCTTTTTTCTTCATTATTTTTACCTTTTCTTACTCGAATTGGAGATATAATATATCAATTAGAGACCTTTTCTTTCTTGCTTCAACAATAAAAAAGATGAATGTTGCATTGATGTACCACGGAAGCCTTCACACACAAGTATGTGCTCTTAATGTAAACTCATGTACAACATTTATATTATGTAAAGTAATTCCTGACGGTAATTAGCTTTTGATGCACGTATAAAATTTATCTTAAGTCCCTGAATTAATATTGAAACTTATTACCTACTCAAGAGGCCTTATTCAATAATTTGTTCCAAAAACTTATGCAATTCATTCTTTTAACTGTATCTGCCCCACATTTTCGGCGTTTTTAGGAAAATTAATGTTTATATATTGGGTATAAAATATTGGATGACTAACAAGCTTGAAATTTTCAGGGCTAGTTTTTTTCAATAGTAGAAATACTAGACATTTCTTCGTCGAAATATTGTCTTAAACGTACTCTTTTTGAAATGCAAAATAATTTAGGTAGAAGCATGAGAAATGAATTTAAATATTGTTCAGCAAATTTGTACTTTTATTCTTCGAGTTTTTTCTTAAACCACCGGAAAGATATTAAAATTTAGCCATCACTCCACGAAATGGTGATGCTATTGCCTTCTAGAACACAGCAACGAGTTCTTTTTACCTGTAAATTCCCTCAAAATATAATCGAAAAGGTGATTTTTTAATGGTACCTTGATTTTTTTTCGTAGTAACATAATTGATATGAGGACCTTTTTTAAGGTTAATGAATGATCGAATCGTCTACTAAAAAAATGCACATGTACTCATCAAATATGGACGTTACACTGAAAAATAATTCATTTTTCAGCATAATATTCGTAGTTGTCTTAGCAAAATTCAACTAGAGCACCCGTCAGTAAATCAATTCGAAGATTATAAACTGAAGACTGTTAATGATGTCTCCTAAATCTCCTTTTAAGTCGATTCACTTTTTCCAGTGATGCTCTAACTTCTTTAATTATTCCGAATGGTATTTGACGTCTTTCTCCTCAAAATAGGCGTTTACATATGGAAAAACCTCCTTGTTCCTTGTTCGATGACAATCTCTGTCCTAGAAGCGAAGCTTAACATTGGGAAACAGGAAAAAGTCCATGGCGGCTACGGTGACGTCTCGCAAATTTATCAAGATTACAAATTTCGTTTCAAAAACTATCTCTAGTGTCACCGCTTCCGCCTCCCCATGGACTACATTCTTGACGTGGTGGAAAGGCATGTGTTTTCTGTTAACTCCTAGAGCTATGCTGACGGGAGAAATGATAATTGCTCCTGATGGGGGCACTCATATCCGATAGGCCAAAGGACAGTAGAAAGGTAGTCCGCCCAACGTCTGATACTCAGGGTTCAGGTTGCAAAGACGTCTGGCCTTTGTGAGTGATCCTTATATTGGTGGTGTCATAATGAAAGCGCGAATGATGAATGCAATGGGAAATCACCTCAATTTTTTATCTCAGGACTGTTGGAAAAGACGCCATTATGGCAGTGCGTCCTGGAAACTACAGGAATCGGTCTAATAGGCCGCTTGTCGTGCCAGGGAACGGGAAAGGCAAATATTCTGTAGCGGTCATCTCACGAAAGTTTTGCAAAGCAAAAGCGAAAACAAACAACAGCACAGAAGAGGATCGAAATAGTTAGAATAGGGAATTTTAATTGTATGGTGAATTTGAGAATTGGGAAATCAGACAAAATAAGCGAGAGATGAAGAGAGGAAATACTGTTATGTTACGACTGTGTGGGGTGACGTGGAAGGATAGCGGGAATTACTGGAGTTACAGAGTAATGTACAACGGAATGAAAGAGAGCCTGCATGGGGTAGTTATAATATTGAAAAAAGTAGTAAGAAGCATATTAAACATTGAGAAAGCGATTGATAGAATATTGTAAGTAGAATTAAAAGTTGAACCAACGAGCTTGGTCATTGTTTAGGTGTATATGCCACCTAGAAATCATAGGTAAGAAGTGGTTGACAGAGTATACGATCAGTAGAGGATATACAAGTATATGCGAGTGTTTCTAGAAGGAAACATTTTAAAATGGGATATTTGAGGATGATGGTAGGCGAAGGGAGAGATGTAAGTGAGGTAGGGGACTACGGTTTAGGAACAACATTGACCGCAGAGAGAGAGAGAGCAACTCAGCTGTGCAGTAAAGAGCGCTTACTCATGAGGAAAACTTTATGTACGTAAACACCACAATAGACATAGAAATGAATATAAAATACACGGGTAATCAGAAAGGCATTATTTAGGAATAGATTTAGGAACAGTAGGACTAATTTTGAGCGTGCGAGCGTGAGTGGATGCAGCTCAGATCATCATTTAGTCCTAATAAAATGTAACATCAGATTTGAAGGATTAAATTAAGTTTGAGGAAATAAAAGTGGAAAAAGGGAGACGGTTGCAATAGAACAAAAATGAGAACATATCAATAGAGGAATATCGAAAGCCGCATGGGAATAAATCGGAATGTGAAAAGTAAAAGGGCAATGACACCATAGATTACTGACATGACGAATATATAGATAGACGAGAGAAAGAAATGGAAGAATGCAAACTCAGAATAGGTAGAAGGAGGAAAAAGGAGATAATGAACCGATTTGAGAAACTAAAAGAGCGAAAGAAGAGTGGTGGAGGACCCAGTGCGAGTGTGCGGAAAGTTTATAAAAGGTATGATTGATGCACTGCACAGGAATGTGAAAGCACACTCATAGAGTAAGAAGGGAAAACGCATGAAAAAAATCAAAGATACGTGAGGAAAATTAATAATTGAATTAGGAAAGTTTCAAAAGAAATTGAAGGTTTATCGTATCTAGAGGAACCATAAAGTAAAAACACCAGGTCAACAAAGTTCAGGAATAAAAAGAGAATATGAAGCAGATGAGGATAGCTTAGGTACCGGCACACGTGATGGGGGACAAAGGGGGGAGTAAGGTAATTGAAATCAAACAAGTCAACGGGGAGTGAATGACATTCCCGCGGAACTGCTTAAGACTTTAAGAAAACTTGGGAGGAAGTTTTAGAGACCAATTCCGATTATTTCTGACGGAGAACTTTGGCCAGACGTTTTCATCAGATCATTAATGATTCTTATCTCGCAAAATAAAAAGATGACCACATGTGAGAACTATGGAACAATAAGTTTGATTTCGCACGAATCTCAAGTGATACTCAGGATCATCAATAACAGGATGGAGAGCAGGGCAGACGATGGGAGATTACCAGTTTTGGTTATGAAAGGAGAGAGGCACACCTGATGCCACAGCAGTAATTTGTTCATTATTAGAGAGAAAGGTGTGTTCAAAAAGTAACAGTAATTTTGTAATTTCGCCTAAGAGCATGGCATAGTGACAGTGAGTGTTCCGGTGGCATGAGTTCACGCCACAATCAAATGATAAATAAACTACTCACAAGTTCAACACTGTTTGCGTGAAGTAAACTTCCGTGTTTGTGGTGAAACAATATCATTGTTTTTGTACCACGATAATACTTCCTCACTGCCCTTCACTGCTTGTTCGTGATTTTGTGGCCAGAAACAGCAACGTATGGCAAATATTGAGGTCACAGCCTTCATATCTTTCATACATGTGGCTTAAAAACGCATA
Source organism: Hetaerina titia (assembly GCA_037158775.1). NCBI lineage: Eukaryota > Metazoa > Arthropoda > Insecta > Odonata > Calopterygidae > Hetaerina > Hetaerina titia. The sequence continues at coordinate 83,412,568 of CM073769.1, read as the reverse complement.
GCTGAGAAAGCTAAAAGCTCTACCAAAGATCGAGTTCCAAAAGTGATTTGAGGATTGGAAATGGCGCTGGCCTGAGTGAATAATATTTAGTGGAGGCTACTTGGAAGGGAATAACATTGATAGTGACGAATAAATACAATTCTTTCCGTAAAACTCAAATTTCCATTATTTATTGAACACACCTCATATCCTGGAATACAACCATGATGTATTATTTGAGTCCATGATTTCGAGAAGGCTTGCCTAAGTTGGGTATAATAAGTGAATTCATGGCAGAAAATAGAAGAATTGCATTTGGTGAAGAACCTGTCGCAAGGAGGAGGGAAATAATAAGGGATTTTTAATAAGGGTGTTAGGAAAAAGGCTCGTTAAAATATTATATGAAGTGTTTTTTTGAAGGATGTGGAAACATGATCAATGAAGTAAGACGATAGGCTTAGATTGTTAAGATAAAATTGACAGAAAGGAAAACGAACGAGGAAGTGCTGGGCATGGTGTGTAGTTGGGAGAGATTCAAGAGAGTCAGAAAAGATGCTTGGTTGTTTTGATTTTTTTTGAGCGTTCGGCAAGCGTTGAAAAATTGGTGAGAGGATAGGCATCTTGGATGGAATGAAGGGAGGAAGTATGCGGCAGTTAAGAGGTGAATGTTGTAGTGACGGCTGTCAGGTTGTGTTTTGTTAGGAGAGGCTAGTAAATATGTCGTTATGTCCTACCTTTGTATAGTCTATGTAAGTCTACCTTTCTATAGTCTACTAATAAACCTTCCTTTAGCGGTTGAATGCCAATAATGATAACCACGGTGCGCTCCTATTGTAAGCATTTGAAGGATCTTTTCTGTAATTTTTTCAGGTTAAGGTACCTCTTAAATTAAAAGAGTGCACATTTCGAGATAAATGTGTTCGCACGTGCTTAACTACTCTCACTAGTAGATCACATTAAATGACATTCATCTTTAAGATATTTGCCTCATTGTCAGCGGCTCCCCTTAATTTTTATTCTTCATAGTGTTGAACAAAGATACAGAGGAAATATTGCGGTTATCAGTTTCTGTCTTTGAGCGATAATGTCTGGAATTGGTCGCATATTTCCTAGATAAAAGTTTTGTGAACCATTATGTAATTTATTATGAACAATATAAGGACCATATATTATATATTCGTTTAAATTATTGAGAGAGTTCCAACTTTGTGCGTATCCATACATAACATGTTTCGTAAAGCACATGTATCCTTATGGAAAATTTACTTCGAAATTGAGTTACATATCATATTTATTTCTTTTTAAAAACTCTTCTTACCGCACACAAGATGTGAAATGTTTGTTAGTGTATGTGTGTGTGTATTGCAAAGGAATGTGAAATATTTAACTCAAAACAGTCCATGTCTCTCCCTCGACATTCCGCTCGACTATCGTGGCATGACATCAAGTAGATTTTGAACAATGATGTCCCAGATATGATATGATAAAATTCTTCCGATGCATTGGGACTTACGTAAATGGATTAATGCTCCATAAAAAATTGTTGTTTTGATTCGTTGGATTCAAAATCAAACTATTTCGTAAGCAAAAAACTGAAGTACCAACCTATGTTAGGTAAACTAAAGGAGTCCAAGGAAGTCTTGGGCAATCTACTCTGCTCCTAAAATGGCTATCCCGGCTTAACTTTTTATTTCATTTTACTGCTATTTCCTTCATTCTTAAACACCCATTTAATAATTCAGTTGGAGGAATATTTCGTGGAGACAAATTGGTGATTCTCCTAATTATTCCTGAGCTGATGAATTGAATGAATAACCTCCTAGTCTGGGAGAGTATGGATTTAATTCTTAAAAGTAAAAGACATCTAAATCTTCGGGCATCCCTTTTTTTATTTGTAGTGTCCGTGACGATAAGTTTTTACCTACCCCTTGTTTGTCGCAATTGCTGGAACTGCGGCCATCTCCACGGTTCATGGATTACAACCGGTATTGCAAAGATGGGCGGTAGCTACTCCATTTACTATTAATAATGATTAATTTTAAAAAATGAAGTGACTGTCAAAAAATCGAAGGAAACCCACGGTAACTTATAGCAAAATACGCCAATAAATATTTAATTATAAAATCCACTCCTAATTTTCGAAAATTTCCAAGAAAAACATTATTGACTTTGCGAATTATCTAAATGAATGTGATTTTATTGAATGCAAAGGATTGGGATTCTAGGGAAGGAAGTATGCCTGTCAATGTAATGTAGAAAAACCTTTTCACATCATTGTAAAACGATGATTGAGCCCAAGTGAGGTAGAAAAATTTTAAGTGTAATGAACAAGATGGTCTCTAAATAAAAAAAAATGTTTACAACTTATTATTTATCATCGTTTTGAAATTTGCACAAATATTGTGAGTGTATCTCGGTAACACACGCGCGAGCAGACGCTCACACATGCGAAGCATCGATGTGAACGGACTTAATTCCTGCTCAGCCATTTTTTCGTTCGAATCGATGGATTGGTCGTCAAACAAGGATGAAGATGATCGATTTTGTTTCCATGTTTACTTCACTTGGCCACGTATCCTTGGTTAAGCCCACCGACATTAAATATGCCTGTTATAATGATCACTGCCTGTAATAAACGGAATAATTTTTTCTTTAATGTATGATTCCCCATTAACCCTGTAATAGTTGCTCTACAAGGTTGATCATCTTGGACATGGTGGGAGGGGCCCCCCTCACCCCCCCCCCATGCGGTTTATTACACAAACCGTGCATATACATTCTCTTGACAGTAAAATAATTTAATGAATTGATACAGCCAAAGTTCCCTTATTCTATAAATATATCGGCTCCTTCAATCAGAGAACATTTAGCGGGAATAATGAAACCGAAATCTCAGTGACGTCATTTTTTTTTTATTTTTTTAAACTGTGAATTTAAAAAATATTTTGCAAATGTTTCAACACCACCAAATGTTATTGAATGTTACAGATTTACATCCTGTTGCCGAAAATTGTTTTATTCTATAATGAAAAAATGTATATTTTATAGTAAGATTCTGATACATGGATGTGTAGTATTAACACAATTAGCAATGATATTATGTAATATTATTGTGTCACCCTGAGACAAAAATATGTGTAATACTTTAAATTTGAAACATTCATCTTCAATAAAAATAGCGACTTAAAATTGCAGCCACGGCAACAAAAACCATGCTAGCCTGTAAGGAGGCTGATGAAGACAGAGGGTAATTATCTGCCAGCCAATTGGCTACAGTATTTTCGTAACTTTTCCCCCAATCCATATTACTGTTGATATATTTTTTTGCCTTTTCGACAGTGTCTTCTCTTCCAGGAAGGTTGTTCAAGTTATTTTCCAAAAATGATACCATCTGTAAAGAAAAAGGATAAAAAATTAGAATGAAAACTTAAATTATTACTGGTTCTGTTTCTATTGCTCAACGTTGAATGTATTGAGCATAATCATTAATTGAATAGGTCGCCGATGGTAGAAACGCCTTTTCTTAACAGAAATATAATAGTCAAATAAATAGAGAAGACTAAGGTACCTTTTACAACAGATGAAACGTCAAGTATGATATACATTAACTAAGATGAGATACCTAGAGAATATCCACTCGAAAACAATTGTACCTAATTGACTAAAAACTATGAGCCTGTGATTTTATTATTATTCGTCATTTTCATACGCCCTTTGCAGTTCTTCCAGTTCGAGTGCGAAAAATATGCAAGATGTCGTAGATTTGAAGTCAAGTAGAAAACACTCAGGTAGATAGGTACATTTCTAAGAGGAACGTGGGACATTCGGGATATATTCAAGGTAGAGATTGCCTTTGGATCCCTTTTACCGCCAGGTATGGGGATGGGATTACGTCTCCTTCAGATGATGAACACGGGCTTTCGCCAAGGGTCACTTCACGCTGTCATTTGACTACTCCGAACGGTGCTTTTTATAGATACGCATAGCCGGAAGAAGGAAATGAGTCACAGTAGCCAACAATGAAAACCCGCCGAATGGTGATAACATATTCGCATGGATATATATATATGACGAAAAGGGATAGAATCACACACAAAAAAGGCAGATATGAGGTTGATGGGGAAGGCGAAGGGTGATGATCACAATCAGAAAAAGGTTTCCTTGACCGGGACTTGAACCACACACTGGATTCTGGCTTTAGTCGAGTCGATACTCTATCAGTTTTGCAAACGATGGAATGGAATTGCCAATGAAATTTCCAATGGAATGGCAGGATTCATGCAACTACGCTATGATACGCTATTACGCTAAACTATGCTACGATTTATTGGCCAAGAGATGGTCTTCAGGAGCTGTTTCACCCACTAACAGAGATATGGATGAATGCACAAATTAATTAATCCTAAAACTCAGTCACTTATGTTACCTGAAGATACCTCAAAAATCGTTTTGAATAGAATAATGACTCGAGAATATTGAAGTTTTATTTGAGTTCTTTGGCAACGTTTTTTCGTAAATTTCTTTGGAATTATTATTACTTTTTATCCAGTTTTGGTCCACCTGTAATGTATTGGAGCTACAAAATACATGAAAATATATTTTTATTTTACGATAATCCCTGACAATGTTTCCACATTTCACAGATTAATTACACTTGTGAGGAGTTTAGCTAGCTACAGCTAGTAAGCATTTCTTAAGCCCATGGACATGTTCCGGTTATTCCAACCTCAGCCAAAAGTTCGGTGGAGTTGTTCCAAAATTCTCTTCTTTTCTCTATATTTTGTGGTATTTTTATCACTCACCTGAGAGGCTTTCTCCGTGGTTGTTATTCGACTAGAAATCCCCAAGATAATACCACTTGTTGTGCTCATTCCACACCTGAAAATGTCAAGATTTAAATCAATATTTTTACAATGTAGTAGCCGTTAGGAAGAATAAAATTGACCATTGTATACTTTCACTTCATATTAAGTATTCCTTGTGGCAACTTCATCGAACTACTGGTGGAGAGTGAAAAATGTGAGTACAGTAGTAGAAAAAACGTCTTGAAAAAAGCTTTGGAAATCTGAATTATACTGGACAAATATAGTATATAAATTCGTGAGCATTGTGGTGAAAATAATGTATATTTTAAGTAGCATGCTTTTATAATCATAGAAACTTCTTGAATAAAAGAAATTACGGCTAGAAATTGGAAAGATGATGCAATTCAAATGATTTTAGAAGATAGGTATTTGCTATCAGGAGATCATAGATGTTGGAGTAACTCTAAATTAAATGGTTAAAAGCATAATTGTTTAATTTCATGGCAACTCTTCATCATACTGTGCATCTTTAAGTTGGTTAATTGTTGTGGAGACTGAAAAAACATCAGATGGTTACTAAATTGAATAAAATTTGGGCTAGAATCAACAACATTCCACTTTAGATGCATGGCATGGTTTTGACAAGGACAACAGTAGAAAAATAATCTTCCATGATCTCTCACAAAAATCCATAGGGGGGCAATCAAAACATTTAACTACATATGTAGAACATAACTGTTTTCTAGTGCAGAAATAAATATGTTATTAATATTGTGTGAACTTGAAGGTGTTAAGTTTCAAAACTGTGTTATTTTTTATTAATATGTATCTGGAAGATTAGAATGTTTCATATTTTACACATATTATGAGCCATCTAGATACGTAGATTTTTTGCTCACTGACCTTGGGGCAAAGTTTTATTCTTGCTAATTTTAGGCAGCCACAAGATTCACCCAATTAGCATGATATTTTTGGTACCAGATCATCCTGGTACAACAAAAGTAGCACAAGCAAAAGAAGTGTCTTCCTTACTTTCATATGTGAACTTCACCCCCCTACCTCCAGTGTTCTTTGTGTGAGGTTAGATATCCGATTCAACCCATATTTGGGTTGAATAATATAGTTGGCGGCTTATTTTGCTTGGTTTGTGGGGGAAATTAAATAAGATACGTTATATTAAGCTAATACCTTGCACAGTGTATTTGAATTTCTCATGATCGCAGCTCACATAGGTAGGAAGAGCTGGGTAAAATGAAGGTCTGCTGGCTATTATTGAAATATTTAGTATTATTAGTAGTATTGAAATACTAATAGTAAATTTAATGTAGTGAAAAATGGTGTTCTTGAAAATTTAGAAATTTATTGTAATGGGTCAGCATATCACTATTGATGTGAGGAAATAAAGGCTGATGAATATATCACCAAAGTGAAATATTACATGAAACATGTGATTGGCCATTGGTCATGATGAATTCAGACAATTTTGAGGCAAGGGATGGTGGTAAATAGTTTAGTGTTACAGGTATTACGGGATTGGGAACTCTGGGAATTTGGAAGCTTGAGGAACTAGTAACTGTAACTAATAAGTAACTGCATTAAAATTTAACATTCAAATGTGAAATATATTATTTCGAAAGAGAAATAGAAATATTCCTGTTGAGTATATATTTATATATAAAACGGGAATAATTTAAATGCCACATGGGTTTGTGATCCAAAGTTCTTTTCCTTTCAACGAAATTTTAATTGACTAAATCTTAATTCTATAATAACTTGTATTCATCTGCGCACCAATATCTGAATAATATTTCTCAAATTAATTGATCTAAAATATCAAAAAACTTTCATGTACTTACTTTTCAGTTATTTCATTTAACCTAGCAATTAAAAAATCAAGGGTGACACCCAATCCGTTTACTCTTGTGTACACAGAACTGAATACTGCTGCTTGATCCTGACGTCGTATTTTTGAATCCTTTTCCAGTGTTTTATTTAAATACCTAAAAAAAAAGAAAATGCATTGTTAACTCACCAAAGATTCAATCAAAATAATTAAGAGATAAGGGATTAAGTGATTAATCTCACTCAGTTGAAGAAAGTGGACTTATGTGTAAACAATGACATCACTGCATAGTTTACCAGCTAAATAGGCTAATATTACATTATATGAATCCATGTGCTCACTCCTCAGATGGAGCAGTGCATATGTAGAGAAGATGCATTATTTTGACAAAGCATTAAATTTTTGATATGCCCCTGAAGAATCAACCACCTCCATCAAATGTGAAATTTCTTAAAAAGAGAATCCTTATGATATAGGTAATTCTCTGCACCAATATACTCCCCTAGTCATACAAATGAATTAAAATTCTAAGGCATCATTTAAATATAACAAGTCCTAAATGGCTGACCCAGGGAGAAGATTTCAATTGTCATTAAATATCTATTTGATTCATTATCCCTTTCTATAATTTAAGAATGTACTCAGTGAGAATGTCACGATCTCTGCTGCATCCTAAAGCTCCCATGATTCGCTCCTTCTCTGAAGCTGTGGATGTGTTCACATATGCACTCCACAGGAATTCCCACTCTTCTTTTCCTCCCATGGCAATTGCATAGCAGTAAACAGCATCTCGAAGATTTGCAGGTATTCTAGAAAAAAGAATTTAAGTTTCATTCCACCGACTAAATTCCGTTCTCAAAGTTTTTAACCTCCTTCCATAGTGTTATCCCTTTCATGTGTAATCTTACATTTCCAAATTGCAATCACCTATATTATGTAATGCAGAAAGAATTGAGGCATGCATGAGTCTTTTCTAGAATTTTTTGCATCATTATTCATGGTTCCTTCTTCAAATCTCATTCTTCTATTGTTTATCCTATTTTTTAGTATATAATTATGTTGTATATTTGTGCATGAATAAATGTGCATTTAATACTCACATATTTACATTGGTCATACTCCAGTTTTGAAATGAATTCACAGCCTCCATTATACAATCCCCTACATCATACTTGCATGCCCGAGGTAAAAGCAATAAGCGACTTAATCGGGTAACCTGGTCATCACTGGGTGATTCTTTGAATTGTAGTTTTTCATACTGGGCATTCATTATATTAGCCATATACGCCTGTGGAAAAATAATATTAATATGAAGTCCAGAAAAATTTGTTTTGCCAATAGTTAAGAATGAAACACAACTATTAAATGAAGTTTTTAGATGTCAAGTTGCCCATCCTTGTCATCAAGGGCATGTTGATGCTCACCTCCCTTAGGTGAGGTTATTAAGTAAGTATTAATGATTTGAAAATGTTTTCTTGAGAATCTATGTAATGACATAATTTACATTTTTACAGAAACATAAGAGAGCCCACTAAGCATGTTAAGTCAATTTAAATTTAATATTAATATCATAATCTTTTTTTTTTAATTAATTTGATTTTAAACTCATTTTTCATGCAATTCCTTCTTCCCAATGTTCAAAAATTTCTTTTCTGTTGGGTGTTACTGAATGAAACGTAATCATTCACTTTAGTTTAATGGGCAGAAGTACACACAATCTGTCACAGCAACCTCTACACTTAAATTCAATGCATGTGTTTGGTAATAGTCATACTGTTTACCTGGAAACTACCATAAAATTTTGACTCTGACATATGCATATCTAGAAAATCGATGAGAGGGTAGGCAGAATCCCAGGGGATGAAATCTGTCTCCTGAGCTAAATACTGGCCAAGCTCAAGAGCTACAGGATACTTCAAATAGCCTCCTCTTGCAAGGTTTAGTGCATCATCCAGCAGCTGTCCACGATTCACTGGGTGAATTTTTGTGTAGTTTTTACTTTTCAAGTATCTTGTTATAAGTTCCCAGTTTTTTTCATCATAGTTCACTCTGTAGTACCCTGAAACATGCAGTTTGAGTACATAATCATGACATGAGATTTTGTTGAAATGATGTCAACTTCCTCCTGAAGACAGCATAAGTGTAGTTCTTGAAAAAAATAATTTGAGGTTAGATAGGATTGAGATATGTTTATTTTAGGAGGTTGGATTATGACTGCATGAGTCCATGTATTAATGATGAGTGATGAAATTAATGTAGTACCCATTCATGCATATTTTGTAAAAAAAATATAGTATGAATATCAATTTTTAAGAACTTTGAGGCTCTCTTAGTTTTTTGAATGTACTTTAAAACTTAAATTGGTTTATTTGTGAGGCACCAATTTTTTAAAATATGTGATTTTGGTTTTTTCCTCCACAAATTAATTACTGTCATTTAAACAAAGATGAATAGATGCTGTTATGTTGATTCTATTACAACAATGTATAGTTAAGAACATGGTATCAGTTTTTTAATGAGAAAGGCATGTATTTCTGTCCAATTAAGCCAATATTCTTCATGTGAAAGTCCTCCACTGTCATAAAAGCATGAATTAAATCTTGAATTTTGTTCATCAAATGCTTTGAAAATTGACATGATAAGACCCTCTTTTATCATTTTCATATGATAGAGTACACTTAGGGCTAAATATAGAGGAAATTTTATCAAAATGACGTATACTTGAGAACTTGATGCAACCTCCTTAAGAATTAGCAGGTTGACAAAAATTCCTCTAGCTATAAATGCAGTGCCAATATCAATAAGGGTTTTTTTCAAAAAGAAACTTATATTCAGTATAGTTTTAAAATTGCTCTGTTTCTTGAGCTGGTATTATTGTTCATAAACCAAATCACCTGGGAACATATAGGGGAAGTTCTGTTTGTTATTAACTCACCTGTTTGCTGGATGTTGAAAATCAAAAATCCAGCTTCAAGTGGAATCTCATTGACTGTTATTGTTGGATCAGTTGGAGACATCCAATGTGATGGCCTTGTCTCATTAAAGTTCATTGAGACCTCAGTTGTGTATGAAATGGGAATCCACCAACGTTGCTGTTTGTCATAATCAAAATCCTCTAAAACAAACCTTTTCTGAAAACATGAAATGATAATAAAGCAAAAGGGGTTTGCGACTTGCGACGGTCAATTTGTACTGCATATACCGGAGTGAAGGAGTGCGTGTGGTTTTGTTTGCCTTGTCTGAGTGTGTGGTCCCTGGCGAGGGGTTTTTTCCCCTGTAAACCCAGAGTGCGTGTGTGTTTGTGACTTGCAACGGTCAATTTGCACTGCAAATACCGGAGTGAGAGAGTGTGTGCAGTTTTGTTATCCTTATTCTTTGCACCCTCCCCCGTGTCCCCTAACTAGTGCCCCCAAGAGTACGGCTTTGGGTAATTTGTATTCATTGCATGAAATGATAAGTTTTTGATTGTGTTATTTCAACCTTCACATTGTAATAATATTTGGATAATTTTGCATGCTTTCTAAAATACCTCTACTGCTAGTTTAGTAATAATTATATCCATTTATATATGCTTTGCTATCTGTTAAAAATCAGTTGTTATGCATGGATAAGTAAACCTACCACCAAATGTTAAGGGCTCCAAGTCTTACATGCTGTGAGGTTAATAAATGATTTTATAGCCTTTAGAAAAAGAACTAATAAAATTTAGAGTGATATTAAGTCTTTGTGTCTTTTATATTGGTTGTGGTGCATAAAATTTGCAAAACTTGAGGTTGTTAATGATCCCCTAACATTCAAGTCTTGCCTTGTTGTACCTTGAAAAATAATTGTGAGCCAAGTCAGATGTTAGAATATCAAGTCTTAAGAATCCTGCAGTAGCTAACGGGAAGAGAAAACTGAGCTAAAATGGTACTCTTTCTGTAAGCCATGTTAGATTACCTTAAAAATACCTCAATCTATCTGCTCTATTGAAGTTTACCAAACAATTTGACCTCAACATATATACATATATCACACATATTGGCTCATGATACAGAAGGAAGAAAGAATAAGTCACACAAGATTCACAGATTGTGGTAGTGACCATTGTTCTGGACTCTCTTCAGAAAAATATTAAGGCTGCAGTCTCTGATTTCTGTTCAAATCTCATGATCATATTCCATCCCTTCTTAACTCAGTATCCTAATCCTTGATGATAAAATTACCACTCAGCAGCCATAGCCAACAGTCAGGATTTAATCTCTTTAATTCATCCCTACTTCCAGTTCTTTCCATGCCTCTTAATCATTTCCTCCACATATACATTGAAAAGCACCGGTGATAATGGGCAACCTTGCCTTACATCTCTTCCTAACACTGCCCATCCGGACTCTCCATTTCCCACTTGCACCTGTGCAGTCTGAGACATGTACAGGTTGCGGATCAGTCTCCTGTCCCTCCAATCTATTCCTATTTTCTGCAATACACTCATTAGTTTTTCCTGATTTACCCTATCAAATGCTTTTTCAAAATCTATGACACAGGAAAATACATCCTGATTTTATTCAATATTCCTCTCGATGAATGATCTCATTACTGCAATGGCATCACGCATACCTCTCCCCTTCCTAAACCGAAATTGATCATCCCCTAAGTAACCATTTTCCCTACTCTCTATCCTTTTATTGATGATCCTGACTGCTGCATGGGATATCAAAATTATTGTTCTGTAGTCCTCACATAATGTAGCCTTTGCCTTTTTCAGAATAGGAACTAACACTGACCTCACAAAATTTTCCAGCCAGATTCCTTCCCCATGGATACTACAAATCAGTCCATATAGTCTCTTCCCATATTTTCCTAACATTTCAATGGTTCCATAGAAATTTTGTCTACCCCCACGGCCTTATTTGGTTTCATTTCCCGGATTGTCCTTTCTATATGTCTTTGTATGTTCCTGTATAGCACACCAATTTCACCTTTCCTCTGTAAACTTTCCAAATCGAGGATATGGAAAGTATACAGAGGAAGGGTGAAATTAGTGTGCTATACAGCAAGGTTAAGTTATTATCAGGAACTAAGAAGGCAAGATCAGTGCTAACAGTTAAAGATATGTGGGGTAAAACAATAGTTGACACAGAAAAGATCCAAGAGAGATGGAAGGAATACAGGTATATATACAGGAATCCTGTATTTTGAAATACTGTATGGTAAAGACCTTAGGCCAACAATGTTAGACATAGGAAAGGTATATGAGGTAGAAGAAGATAGACATATAGCTTAGGTCCAGGCATACTCGACTATATATATATATGAAAATAGATATAAGGAAAAGGGCTAGGAACATGCATAAAGGACGAACACAGGAGAGGTGGGGAAGATGGAATCATATATATGTGTATATATATAATATATATATAATATATATTATATATATAGTATATATATATAATATATATAAACCATAAACACAGTAATCAACCCGAAGGTCGGTTTAGTAGGTGATGGTAGAGCTCACCCATGTACCAAGCCCGACGGCGTGTGAATATTCACACATCAGGGTAGGGGGGCCAGTTCCTTTCCCTGTGCCGGTTATGGTTTCCCAGGAAGATCTGGTACCCGAAAAATCAACTAGCTTGGGTGGAGCTGCAGGTGCCCAAAGTGCCTTGCCCAGGAATCGAACCCGGGACCCTCCGGTCAGTAGTCCAATGCTCTACCCACTAGACCACCGCGACCCGCCTATATATATATATATATATATATATATATATATATATATATATATATATATATTCATGCACTGATATAAAGCAAGCATAAATAGAGTGTAGAGTATTGTAGATAAATTCTTGTGAATTCCCTTGCAAACAACCTGACAAAGCATCTAAATAGCAATGTTTCCAAAATATGTACGACCATTACTAAATATGAACGTAATTGGGCAAATGAAAATGACTGACCTGATCAATAACAACTGTGCCTTCTGAATTCGATCTGTTGACTGTGATCACTGGGTAGCCACTTTGGGTAGTCCATGTGCTCCACACATCATTGACTGTGACATTTGGAGGAAGTACATTCAGGCCATTTGCTTCGGCCTGTATGGCATCAAATAGCATATTTTCATTTGCTGAATTAAACTGTCTGAAAAGGAAATTTCAGAAAATAATCCCAATTTCCACTGACTATCATAAAACTCAAGGAAATTGAATCAAACCTATGTTATACGAAAGAATAAAATTGAAGTTAGTAGCATTACAAAAAAAATTCTTGCTTTCTTCAGACCATTTTAGACTTTCCTCAGGCTCATGAAAAAGATTGATGGTGTGATGAATGATATGCCAATGCATATGTGTGTAGTTTATTATTACTTTGTTTTTCCATTGAAAATATTAACAATGGTAACATATTCCATGCATAGGTATTATTACCTTTTTTCCTGACCCACAAGGGCAATTTTTTTACCCCAAAATGTGCTAGAAGAACAATCAGCCTACGTTTTATAGGCTGGGGGTATACATGAATGTATGTGTACGACTTTGGCATATGAGGGCAAGCTGGTTCACTGGAAAAACACTTACTATTTAGTATTTTTCCTACATCAGGCATAGAAATTGGTTTCCTTGATTACTATTTTGATTATATAAGGTCTGTCCCGAAAGTAGTAGGACTGAGTCGATAAAAAAAAATTTATTGCTAGGATTGATACGTTCATTCAAAAGATTTTGAAGTATAACCCTTATGCATCCACATACCGCTGCCACCAGGTTTTTCATGCCTTGTATGCCTTAAGCGGTGCCTGGAATGCTGCTAAGCTCCCTTGTCACGGTCTGTTGCAACAGTTCCACTGAGCTGTGGTGACACCCTTTCAGCATGGATTTGAGTTGAGGGAAGAGGAAGAAGTCTGGTGGGGCAACATCAGGGTTGTAATGTGGCTGAGGCAGGGTTGCCACATTGTGCCAGACGAGGTAGTTCATTACTCCCTCCATCACTGAGAGAGCACTTGTGGCACCATCTTCGCAGACACCTTTCTATTGCCCATGTTTTTGCTCACAAGTTGATGCACATCACTTTTAGGGATGCCAAATTTATCAGAAACGATGCGGATACTGAATCTGTGATACCTGCCCAAGAAAGTCTTTCCTTTTGCATAATTTATGTCAGTTTTGGAGGTCGAAGGGCATCCTGAAGGTTCAGCATCTTCAACATCTTCTTTACCCTCACAAAACAGTTAGTGCCAATGAAAATCGCCCGATATACCCATGGCGTTATCACCATAAGCTACCTTGAGCATATCATGAGTCTCTTTCCTGTTTTGCCTAGTTTCATCCAAAATTTGATGCCATAGTCCTGTTCCAATAACTAGTTCACGATGGTGTGTAACAAGGTCATGTTGTAGTGGTTTTGCAAATGAACAATCCAGACTCCTAAATGGCTGGGAGCCAACAGCCACCAGCCTCCAGTCTTTCTCAAGATTTCCCTCTCTTGAACCCAGCCAGAGAAACCACTGCTCGTCTGTCCATATATTCAGGAAAAAATAAGCTCTACTACTTTTGAGACCGCTCTACTACCTTGTATTACTGTTTTAAAGCCAGATCTACTACCTTGTATTACTTTTTTAAGCCAGTAGTATTCTACAGTATTTTAATACTTGAAAGGACTTTCTAAAAAAATCACAAATATAGTAAGTGATAAATTTATGCAATGTAGCATATTTAGTTTCATCTCACAAAGTGGTGGTGCTGCAAAACTTATTATGTGTTGGGCTAAGGGGTATGTGACCCCTCTCCTAATGCATACATACATAGCATCTTGCCTTGGATTCTGCAGTCATTCAATGTAAAGTAGTATGAGTGTGTCATGAAGACAGAAAATGGTTAAAGTACACTTTTGATAATATGAAAACAATAACAGAAACTAAGCATCACATTAATAGTCAACATGATGATAACCTCATAGGGTCTTAGAGAGACGATTTTCATACAGTATTGCATTTGAACTTGAATTCGTAACTTACACTTCTGAACACAGACACAAGGCAGTGTAAAGGCATTTTGGTCCAGTGATGTCGAATTTCTTGGATTTTACATTGAACAAATATTGGCAAATACATAGCTGCTTATTTTTTAATGTAACAGTTAAACTTTTTGCACTGAGAGTTAATATCAAAATACTTTGATCCAAATTCTTTCTGAGCCAACCATTTTTGTAAATTCTAATCTGAAAAATCAGGGTGCATGCTATATATCAGAAAATATGATAATATTTTCACCAGCTATCATATACCATTCAAAATTTGCTGACCACCTCAGTTGGGTGAGTGGCTAATGGAAATTATTCCCAAATTCAAATCATGCCTAATGGAAATTATTCCCAAATTCAAATCACGCCTAATGGATAAAATACCCAGATATCAATCAGCAATCAAGACAATTATGAAACAGCTAATAAAATACGTTTCTCTTGTATGGCAGTTTTTATACTAGCATTGAAGCCTCATTTTGTCAATTTGGTTTGCTGTAGGCTAATAAAAAATTGATGTGAAATTATGAATTCATTATTGCCTTCACCTTCAGAGATTCATATTTTACCACAATGATAACATCAGCATAGGAGGGTTTTGTCAGATCTTATCACCATATCACATTCTTTGGAATCAATTAGAGCTTCCTGAATGAAAAAGTGAGGTTTGAAATGATTATTAAGGACAATTGACATTAAGGAGCAAGCATTGAAATGTTTAACATTTTCTCTAATTCCTATATTCAGATTAGTTTCTGTGTTTTCTATTTATATTTGATTTCCCCTTTGTCTTGATTTACCTTTCCTTGAGGTATTTTCTCAGTCCTTGGAATAGAACTTCCTTCGTCACCACATGTTCCATCATTCTAATGGTTGATGATGCTGCAAAAAGGAAGTCATAAATCTACAGTATAATTTATGCATAATAATATAATCCTATTGCTATCTAAATCAATTATAAATAAAATTTGAACAATTAAGTTGAGTTATTTGAAATTATAAATTTATGCCAGTAGTAATGGAATATGTTAGGCCCATGGAGACAATAAAGTTGCCAGTTGCACAATTAAAGGTTGCCTAAATTTCAATATTTCCTTGTTTTCTGTAATAACCAAAATGAGGTTGTTACAGAAAACAAGGAAAAGGGAGTTATCCCCTGTAGATATAAGGGGATACAACTGACAGGTAAGGTCATTTGTGACAAAGGGATGGGTGGATATTTTGTTGGGTATAGGATTTCAAGGGATGGAGGAAGGGTGAAGAGATACCCAATTTTCTGCATTAGCCTACTCTTAACATTAACTACCTAGGGGTCCACGGTTTTTCTCATCTGACAGATTGTGTTCTATTCTTGAAGTGCTCTCCATATAGTGCCCCAAGTAGGGATTGTAATACCCCTGAAAAATCCTGCTACAATCGGAATCCGAACTAAAACTATTATCAGAATAAATGAATAAGTGAGCAAAAATTAAAGGAGCAAACAAAGTAGCTCTATAATATACTTGCAATACCACACATCTGATTTCTGCCTTCTCTAGTGTATGCAGTGGATTCACGGTTTGAATGTCATCCCTTGACTTCTGTTTCATTTTCGCCATAATTTGGAACCTTCATTTTTGAGCACTGTGTGCATAATTTTCTTATTCATTTACTGCTGCCAATGAACTGATAATTTGTTCTTTTCTCATTTGTTTAATTACATTATTATCTAAGTTTGTGAAAAATGCGTGCTGCCTAAATTAGTTGTAACAAGTAGTACTCAGCGTGCCTTTGTCATATGCAATTTCCTTGGATTCATAATCTTCATCAATTGGGTTGATAACATCGTACACCATTGGTTTAGAGTATTCCATGGCATCTGAGACTAATGGTGCTTGGACTCTTTCCACCACAAATTGTTCCATAAGCCTCCAAGTGGGTTCAATCTGTAAGTGTAGGTGGATATATATTGAATATATATACTAAAAACCATTAGTTTTAATGCGATTAGTCTAAAATATAACTTCCTGCAATTCATTAAATCGTAGATGTCCCTGTTCGAGTTATGGACTATCTAAGGGTAAAAGTAGTTTTATTCAAACTTCGGAACTTCTAACGAAATAATTAATGTAAGAAATGAAAACAAGAGTGGCTCGAAAAATATAATTCGGCATCATAATATTTTAATCAAAATTATTATTAGTTATAAAACTAGATTTTAGTGCCTCTCCATCATGCGTCTTTTATTTTGCACTTACACATGATAGATTTAAATTTTAGTTCCCTCGAAATAGAGCACATATACCACTATTTCATCGCTATTTTATCAGCCTTTTCAAAAATTAATCATACAGATTATTTATTAGAATATTCACCTCATCCGTGACGACATACATACAGTATGTCGCGAAACCCTCGCTCAACCACATATAGGACCACCATTCCGGACTTACAAGATCCCCAAACCACTGATGGGACATCTCATGCGCTGTCACAAGGATAACCATTTGTTTGTCGTAGGATGTGGATGAATCTTCTTGGTAAAGGAGAAATGTTTCCCTGGGGAAATAATTTATTTTGAACAAATCATCATCTTTATGATCAAGAATATTAATAAACATTGGCGTAACTAGCCGTAGAAGCAGCAATTTTTTATTTACTGCTTATCAATATTCTGGAAAAATAACATAATTAACTACCCTGTTGATTCTGATTTTCCTATCTCATCACAAGAAATCGTTCTGAACATTGAGAGGATCTTCACATCAAAAGATCGTGTTCGATAATTGTTTCTGAAGTTCCTGCTTCTTGTAAAAATGGAATAACTGTCATCATGTGCCTAAGTTGAAACCGAAATTGTGTAATAGAGTTTGGAAGTATTACGTAAATCTACAGAACACCGCCATGTGGAGCGCAGAAAACGGGTATGATTGTGATAATACCAGGAAAACCAAACATATTAGCACTGGAAAATAACTTGGCCTTAATCGCTAAAATCAGTAGATGTGGCTCGTCATCTTTGAAGTTTAAGTCCACAGCCATTTGGTATTCCCACCCTCCACTGTCCCCATTCACCATTTTATAAAGCAGGACGCGTGTCTCCATTCTTTTTTGAAGGACGATATACTATATGTTTGAACAAGGTATCTTGCCTTCCGCCTAGATCTCGGTTACTGAGACGTCAAGATAATGGCATACCGTTTGAAAAAGAAAAAGTACGCGTCTTTTACGCCTATTGTACTTCTCATATTGCAGTCATCGGGTGAATCCCGAGGAGTGCAGTTAAAGAATAATGATCTTGCTTTCAGATTCTATCCGCATACAAAAGGAGCCATAAGAACGTATTTTTACTTCCAAGAACCTGCGGGAGATGCCACAAGCGAAACTTTTAAGGGAGTCATCCGCTAAGTGTGCATTAGGTATAATGCAGCAATTTCTGAGTATAAAAAACATTCGCCTTGACCGGGATTCGAACCCGGATCCCTCGATGTCCGGTTGAGTACTTCAGTTTTGGGAGTTACTGTCGCATTGGTGACATTAAACAGATGTTAATAATTACACCTTGTTCGTCCAAAGATACCGTTTTTTTCATCAGACATTTGTCCATGTGCTTTTACGTTCTGGATTTTACTGTGCTAATAGTAACATAAATGGACTTCCGTGTCATATTTGAAAATATATAGAAAAACCGTATTTGGTTGCGATAGACAATCAATGCACAACTTCTAAATACCGCATAAAAGATTTTCCATTTTGTAATGAAAAGTTTCACCATTTCATTTGACAAGTGTCTTTGTTGTTATTAAATATTTCATCGTCAAAGAATGGTGAAATAATTAATGATGACCCAGACATTCATCTAACAATGGTGAAATAGTACACTTATTCATTTATCTCGTCTGAACGTAATATTTTATTTCTCCGGAGGAAGACATTTAAATATGTGATTTAAGCGGATATATATTTCTTAGCATTTGTAGCAGTCTTTTAGAAATTATATTTTCGACTGTTTATATGTGTCACTTGAAACGCAATAATAGATCGATGGAATTTCACCGATGATTTTACTCGGAATAAGACGCCCCAGATAAGCACCTTGTAGTGAGTAACATTTCTGAGTCACGAAAGCTTAGTTCTGCGAATTTGTTTTAGCTTCATGTTATATAAGTTTCATCAATGAAATATGACTCTACGTCTCTCACACACTACGTGATGCACCATCACGACTTGGTACGCTTTGTTACAGAACGTTTTAATACCACTCAGACAATGGATATAATTCTATTCATGCTGCTCTCAAAATTTATGCTGTACGAACCTGAAAGTTAGAAGACCCCAGTTCTCCATTGCTCCAGCGAAGAAATCCGGAACAGCCACTAGATCCATTTTAGGTAGGTTGTAACTTATTGAAGTTATGTTCCGCATCACATCCAGGACTTTAGGGGCTTCTCCTACGATGAAATCGGTTTGATCGATTGCATTCCTTCTTGACCACACTCTGAATGTGCTTTCTGCGTCTGGAGGATTTGCTACAAATTTGGATACGGAAAATGCTACCAAGTAAGTGGACATTGTTGGCGTTTGTTCATAATGGTCCATGACGTAACCTAGAGGTAAATCGGCACTGAAAAATACATGATAATAAGAAAGTAAAAATCAATTTTGGTAAGCAAGAAAAGTTTTTAACTGAATGATTTAATAAAAAACTCCATTCACGACGTAATGTATACGTGTTAGATAGTTCAAAAAATATTAAAACCATGGTTTTTCGACTCAAAAGAGTATTCAAAACATTTTATGTCGAATATTAATTAAAATAACTCTTGTGTTTTTTTTTAACTTTAATGCATTCGTATCTTTTTATGGGTGGAAACATTTACCTTCAGAACATTTATCTTCAGAGCATGGTGACTGAAGAAGTACAATTTACCAAGAACTTGTATATCTCCTATTTTTTCAATTTTAGTGGAATAATTTCATTAAAATATATGTTGAATAACATATTTAAATCTTGTACTGCTCACTTTCTTCTGTCCATTTAATGTATTTTAGCTGAGTTTGTTTTCTATCAGCTACTCTATCTTATCCTTGCATGGAAAACATTGACTGAAATGAGAATGCGTTTGTATGTTTGGCAGATTTTGTCAAGAGGTTTGATAGAATAACTTGGGAATAATTAATGATTTATTACTGAAAATTGAAGTAGATTGGAGGGAATGGTGATTTGCTGCAGCCTGTACATGTCTAAGATTTCTCAGTTGCGTTTGGTGGGTGGTGAGTCGAGACTGGTAGTGTTTGGAAGAGAAATAAGACAACGGGTGTCCATTACCTTAATTTTCAACGAATATGTGGAGGAAAAGATATGAGAGGTGGGGAAAACTTAATATAGAAATGGAAGTCTGATGATAATTAATAAAATCACTTAGATTTATGGATGATCAAGCTTTAGTTTGCCCGTCAGCAAAGGGATATAATAGGGTGAATACCGTGGCAGTCATGGAGTCGCTAATGGAAAGAAATACGAGGGTCATCCGGAAAGTAGTACCCGTTCGTGAAATAAAGACACAAAAGTAAATATTAACAAACATAAAAAATTTTATTTGAAAGAGGATACTTTAAACTACTTCTCAACATAATCTCCAAGCAAATTAAGGCATTTGTCATAACGTGTGACAAGTTTCTGTATTCCTGCTGCATAGTCCTTCGCCGCCAGCTCATTGAGATACAGGGTCACTCCTTCTTTAAGTTCTTCATCGCTGTCAAATCTTTTTCCTGCCAAAAAGTCTTTAAGCTTTGTAAAGAGATGAAAATCTGAAGGGGCCAAGTCCGGGCTATACGGTGGATGGTCGAAAGTTTCCCATTTGAATTGCTGCAAAAGTTTTTGTGTTATCCCAGCTGCATGAGGCCTGGCATTGTCATGAACGAGAATGACACCAGTAGACAATAGACCTCGCCGCCGATTTTGTATTGCCCGCCGTAATTTCTTTAATGTTTCACAATACGCATTGGCATTAATAGTGTCTCCACGGGCCATAAAATCAATAAGCAATACACCTCGTCGATCCCAGAAAATGGTTGCCATGAGTTTCCTGGTGGACAGAACTGTCTTGAATTTTTTTGGTTTGTTTGGTGAATGAGCATGATGCCACTCCATTGACTGTCGTTTACTCTCAGGTGATGCATAACAAACCCATGTTTCGTCACCAGTAATTATGCGAGTCAAGAAAGAGTCTCTTGCATTGAGGAATTTAATCACTGCCCTCACTTCACAACTGGCGGCGTTCTCAATTTTTTTAAACATTGTAAACAAT
Source organism: Hetaerina titia (assembly GCA_037158775.1). Classification (NCBI taxonomy): domain Eukaryota; kingdom Metazoa; phylum Arthropoda; class Insecta; order Odonata; family Calopterygidae; genus Hetaerina; species Hetaerina titia. Next base: position 83,391,650 of record CM073769.1, on the reverse strand, counting down.
CACAGAAACAACACAGGCAATGCTAGCGTCACGCAACTTGGCTCAGAGAAGGCAGACAAGCCACTGAAGCTATCTGACCTCGTCCAGCGGCTACTCGCGTCGTCAGCACTTCATGCGACACGAACGGGTACTACTTTCCGGATGACCCTCGTATGAGGCCAAATCCGGATGCATTTTGCTGTTTCGTATCTTTTGAAAGATTTTTCGACGAATGAATTGAGTAGAGTTAATTAATGTTTTGCCGAAAATTAAAGTAGATTGTAGGAAGAGATGTCCCAAACTGCTCAGGTGCCAGAGGTGGATGGAGAGTCGGGATGGGCAGTGTTAGGAGGAGTAAGGCAGGGGTGTCCATCATCACGTGTACTCCTCAATGTATAAGCGGAGGCAATAGTTTAAGAGTCACGTGTATAACTAGAGAGAGCGTAATGAAAGTCGGCGGAGAAAACTCAAAATCAGTGTTTGATTTGGAGAATCGAAATAAGGGTAACGGATGATCAATCTTTAGTTTACCAGTCATCCCAGGGGTTTCAACCATTGCTTAGTGCATTGGAAAGTCATTGCCATAGGTGTGAGATGAAAATGATTGCAATCAAAATAACGGGTTTGAGGTTTTCAAAAAAGAAGAAATCTAAGTTAAATATTAAAGTAGGATTTTCTAAATAAGACCTATTGACACAGTTTATCTATCTTGGAAGTGTTTTTGACAAAAGTAGTCGGCACATAAGAAGAAGAATCGCTTTAGGAGAAGAACCTCTCACAAGCAGGGGCGAAATCATGATAAGGACGATGAGAGAGGATGTTAGGAAAACGCTTCTTATATTGACTTGGTGGGCGGTTTTTTTTTGCGACGTGAAAATAGTCATTGAGATAAAATGATGGATGTCGTTTGGAGACTTTTGAAATTTGAGAGTGTAGTAGGACAAAAAAGGTGAAATGTATAGAATGGAAAGCAAATGATTTTTGGAAGGAATCCTAAGGAGGCAGGAAATATATGGAAACAGAGCGCTTCAATTGGCGATGGGATGTTGAAGACTATAACAAAGGAGAGAAAATTAGGCGAGCTAGGAAGGGATAGGTATCGAATAGAAATTTTAAACGGTATGAATGGTGGAAGGAAGCATGCGGAGATGAAGAAGTATTTATTGCTGTCTCGGATAAGAGGTTGTGTTTTGTTAGAATCAATCAATGTTCCCGTATGTTCTCGCTGTCCTGGTACTCCACTGACTGATAATGGATAGTTTCATCTTTGTGTCCTCGATTATCCCAGTGAATGACTAAGAGATCCAATTATCAAATAAAAAACCGGAAATGGAAAATATTTTTAAGAATTATTTTTACGAGAGCCCTTAAATGAGCTTTGTCATTCTAGGACTATAATTAACCACTGAAAAGAAAATCAAACTCTCATTCCAGCTCGATCGTAGATCGGATGCTGCAGTCTGAAAGGGAAATAATACCATCCGTAACCTTAGATACTGCATACTTACTCATCTTTAGTCGTTGCCTTATTTGGCATGTTGCTCAGCGTAGTCATATGCTCCGGTCGAGCAATGCTGATGGTGAACTTAGCCTTTAGACGGGACTCGTCGAAGCATGGGAATGCTTTCCTTGCGCTAACCGGTTCAAACTGTGTCACAGCCATCCACCTAAAATCAATTGAGTTTTTAGTTCATTATATGGAATGGCAAAAATATTTCGTGATAGAATCAACCTTGGAACCTCGTCACTCCGCACTATATTTAATCCAGGTGGTATTAGCACTACCCCTAGTTTAGAAATAACTTCGGTTGTCACAGACTCATTATGAATAAATGAGGTAATTTCTGAGAAGTTTATTTCCCCAAAGGGTGTTTCGCAAGACTCAATACTATATAAGGTCATTTTTTGCATCTCTTGTACATTTATTACTTTAAAATATTTAGATGTGGCGATTAAATGATGCACGAAGATGGCACATATTCATCTAATTTCATGTGGGGATGAGAATGATATATTTTTGTTGTGCCTCAGTAGGAAATTGACCCAATGATTACATGATGTTTCACCATCAATCGAATGATAAACATCCAAATACTCAAATTTATGTACGATTTCCACTCGTATTTCCACCCATTTCAGAAGAGCATATCATCTAGTCCCCTTCTGAAAGTTCACCATAAAAAATTAGAAGGACCCATTGTTAATAAGCTTCTGTCAGATCAAATGGATCAATGTTTGAACTGAGAATCCAATAATAATCATTTGTGTTCTAAGATCTCTTTTGTTTGTTATTACCAGACAGCAGTTCTGTCCATCAAAGATCAGAATATTGCCATAAATGTATGTATACATGCTTATATTTTCTCTTGAACCAAGTAACACTCCTATCGCCTGGGGTTATTCGCCCCATTCTTCACGGCTATCTAAATGGAAAGAATGCGTACCGACAATTATTACCGATTTTAATAAAACAAGTTGCAACTTAAAAGTTTTCATGTGTTTCCACAAGGATTTATTTCTATTTGTACCCTATTTTACATGTAAAATAAATTACGTTTTATTACATTAATAAAGTTTCACCATTCGTTCTTCTCTGAGGCCTTTTTCAGGTAAGAATTTCAGTCAGGCGTAGGGGATGCGAGGGCTGGGGCCGGGGGGAGGGGGCGCAGGGTGTGATGGGAAAGATCGAAATGTTAACATGCACGCGGATTCGCAAGTTCTCACCTCTATGCTGGTGGCTGAATGGGGTAGGGATTCTAGAGTGATTAGGGAAAAACACTGGTCAGAGGAAATATTGTGGGAATTTGCGTGTTGAGGGAATGGAAGAGCCGAGAGTGAGGTAGAATTACAAGAGTTCATTGTTCATGGGCATGGAAAAGGGGGTAATTCATTCGCCCATGTAAAATGAAGAGCATTTCATATCAGAAGATATATGACATTTTTGGAGATAAAATTAGCGTGCAAACGAGGTGAGGAGACAATAAGGGGATATGGGAAGAGGGGAACGGATCTGACAAATAGACATGTTTTACATCGTGGGGGGGTTGCAAGTAGGGGAAATATGAGGAAATTTGTCAGAGGGAAACCAAAGGGTTGATGGATTTCAGAATGTTTCTGAGATTGGCGGGTCGTTTGTATGCGAGAGAGGCCCAATGGGGGCAGTAGAGATGAGGTAGCGTCGTTGTCGTGTAAAATAGGAACATGTTCTTTAGGAAAGGTTTTCAGTCTGAGGGATCCTGGTAAATAGGTGATTCAAAGGTTGAGTCCTGCGCCAGATATGGGGTTGTTTTTCTGTGGTGTCTAAGGTCGGGTGGACCGGCGGATTTTATTTTGTAGCAGTTTTTTGGGTAACTGCGTTTGTGAAGTGTATTGTTAGATTGTGAAGGTATTTTTCGGGGGTGGCTGTTTTATTGCAAATCCAGTACCCGTGGATAGAGGGAGAATTGCGAATCGAGCATTTGGTGTGAGTAGGGTGACAGCTGGTAAAGCGTAAGTGTTCCTAATGGCTATTGGGTTTGATATGCACTGCGGTAGTGAATTTGTTTTTGTGAAGTGAGATGTTTCTGTCAAAAAAGGTAATGGCGGAGTCTAAAATGGAAGAAGTGAATTAAACAGTGAAAGAAGAATTTAATGCCGATCAGAAATTGTTGAGGGACTCGTGTTGAGGGAGTCGTGTGTCTAGAGAATAAAAATATCGTCTATATAAACAAAGTATCAGTATATAGACAAAGTATCTTTTGGAAGAGAAATATTTACTCTATTTTACTGTATGGGAAATATAGAATTTCATTCTAAAACATACGTATGCATACTTTTGTGTCATAAATAGATGGTAACTTTTAAAAATTATGAGATCATTTGTGCTCGAGGTAATTTGAATTAAAATGCTGAATGTTAAATTTAATTTTTAATAATTATAAATGTTATTTACTATCTATATATTGAGTTCTAATATGCATAGAAAAACTTAATTCTTTACAGGGTCTTCTCATTTCTTTTTAAATCTATACTTTATTACAATAATTTCCACATTAACTACTTAGGTCGAGGAGTTGATTGATCCTCTTTTGTAGAACTAAGGATTAAGTACTATTTTTCAATTACTCGTAGATTTATAAAATTTTTCTAAATGTTCATCGTGTGCCTATGAAGTATGAACATTATAATTAGCCACCCATATTATTAGTTCTTACAATTCACAGCAATATTCGTTTACTTACTCTGTGTCTCCAGTCTCGTTCGTGTAGGAACAAATGTAGAATCCATCCAAATCTTCCTGCAATATTCCTTTGAATTTCATGGTTAACGAGTAATTGCTACCCATGGTCAAAGGTGTCTCCAGGTAAAGGACATGGAAATCTGTGTCCTCGTAATTGGTTGCATTTACCATATTAATGGTTGTATTTGGAGAAGTAATGTCGTATAGACTATGCTCTGTGACGTTTAATCCCTTAGTGTGCAAAGTTATAGAGCTGGTGCTGTTTTGCGCAAGAAATTGGATTGTTACGCTCCCCGTGAAGGAGAAATTTCCCACCTCCATAATAGGTATAATTTTCACGTCATAAGTCATGGGTATGATATCATCAGGAAGCCGGTAACGATTGGAAACATCCCTACTTCCTTCAGCTACATTAGATGATCTTCCATTTTCATGTTTTCCAAACGCCGACGCCACTTCCACCAAAATGCCTATGATTATAAATGCCTTTAAATTCATTTGAAAATGTGTTTTCCTTCAACTTGGAACGCCTGAAAGAAGTAATAAAGGTTACATGAATACAAGTAATATTAACGTATATATTTTCATGCATTGAAAATCAAAGCCTGAGGTTGTATTTTAATATAATATATTGCTTTGCAATATGTATAGGATTATATTACACTCACTACTCGCACTCTCTCTTTACTCTTACCCTCATTACATTCACTATTAATTTGCAAGAATAAATTCAAAAATATTTTCCAAATCCAGCTAACCGTAGTTAACCAGGGATAATAATATTACATGTACGTGTTTTTCTCTCTCAAGTAAATCCGTAGGTGATCCCAGAAGTACCCGATCCAACAAAGAAAACATAAAAATGTTGTTTTATTATTTGTTATTTATTTTTCAACATAATCTCCTTTCAGCTCTATACACGTTTCCCAGCGATGTTCAACAAGTTCGATACCATTTTTATGTGTGTCTTGCTCCTCAAAATAGCCATTAACTGCCGACATGATTTCTTCATGGTTGGAAAATAATTGACCACCGAGTCATTTTTTCTAATATACGCACAGAAAATAATCCGATGGGGCTAAATCTGACGAATAAGGTTCATGAAGTAGCAATTCAAGCTTTGATTCATGAATTTGGCCATTGTAAGAACGGATTTGTGAGCTGGCGCATTGTCTTGATGAACCAACACTTTCTTATTAGCCAGATGCAGACGCTTTTGCTTGATTTCTTCGCTCAAACGTTGCGTTAAGGTCGTATAATATTCGCCGTTGATAGTTTTTCCTTTTTCAAGATATTCAATGAAAATTATCCCACGCGCATCCCAAAAAACCGACGCCGTGTCCTTGCCTGCAGATGAAACGGTCTTTGCCTTCTTTGAAGACGGTTCTCCCTTCTGAATCCATTGTTTTGATTGTTTTTTATGTCTCGGGTGTGAATTTATGGACCCATATTACATCCATGGTTATGAAACAGCGCAAAAATTCTGCTGTGTTGATGTGAAACTTTGCTAAACACTCAATTGAAACATCTTCACGACGCTGGTTTTACTCAAATATAAGCAAAAGCGGCACCCATCTTGCACACAGTTTTCTCATGTCCAAATTTTCAATCAATATACGATGTACCGCACTTTTTGAAATGCATACTATATTTTCTAGCTCGCGCGCTTTCAGTCGACGATCATCCAGTATTACTTTGTGGATTTTCTTCACAATTTCTGGAGTCGTCACCTCATTTGGTCGACCAATGCGATGCTCGTCTTGACAGCTCGTACGGCTTCGTTTAAACTCTGCTACCCACTATTTCCATGTTGAAAACGAAGGAGCAGACTCACCCAAGGGTAGACTTCGGTGCAGCTTCTATATTGGTTGGGTTGAGACCTTTCAAATAAAAGTATTGTTTCCCATAGCGATGACCAATTTTCTCCATTGCTACAAATTCACTGAAAACGTTCATTATTGATGGGTGCCAGACAAACACTAAACAACGTAGCGTCTTCAAACTTAAAAAATATGCTTTATAGATTGCATACTTTCTAATACAGTGTTAATTTTTAAACAACCAGCGCCATCTCTAGGTCAGGCCGGGTACTTATGAGACTACCCTCGGAAAACTGTATTATTATGATCGCAGTAAACATTATCTTTTTCTAAAAGTAGCTTGTATGAAACGATGCTATCCCCTATCACGAACTTATTTGTATACAATAAAAACAGAAACCCCGGTGTTGGAATTTTGACAAACGAATCGCAAATATGTGAAATATGGAATGGAGTTACCGTACTTTGTGAAGACTGCATGATTGGCTTAAAATGCCATCACACCGAATTTGGCATCTGTCTTGCCTTAAAAATACGAAATTTTCGACATCATTGCTGTCATTTATGCACCAAAATGTGCGAATTAATTTATTTTTGATTGCTCTGCCCAAAAGATACGTGTATAGCGTACATATATGTCTATATCTATGTATGCATATATAGATATACACGTATATCTATATATGCATACACAAATATCTATGTATAAAACACAGTAATCAACCCGAAGGTCGGTTTAGTAGGTGATGGTAGAGCTCACCCATGTACCAAGCCCGACGGCGTGTGAATATTCACACATCAGGGTAGGGGGGCCAGTTCCTTTCCCTGTGCCGGTTATGGTTTCCCAGGAAGATCTGGTACCCGAAAAATCAACTAGCTTGGGTGGAGCTGCAGCTATGTATGTATATATATATATATATATATATATATATATATATATATATATATATATATATATATAATATATATTTATATATAGTTTATATAAATAAATAATTTTTAAATACTCACTTTATCCAGGCGTAAGACGCAAGAGTTCTTTTCCCTGCTGAGTGCGAGTGTGTGAAAAAATTAACACTACAGTTATATAGTTCTAGAAAATAACTGCTTTCCTTTGTCAATTAATCTTTTATCTCACAGCTATTTCAAGATAAGTTCCACGCATATCGTTGGATTCTACCGTAATCTATGAGCAAGTTATGAATGGTAATAATGTTTTCGTGAAACTCATGGCAAGGTAAAAACTGAAGATAATTCTGACCTCAATTAAAATGACAGATTAATGCCCATCTTTTTCTGCCTTATCATCGAGGTATATTATCAAAGTGTAAGCTGCCGACAATGGTGAGTTGGCGTTTTGAGATATATTTAAGAATTTCATATAGCAGAGAGTATTGGATTAACGAAATCGAAAGCCTTTGTGACCCGCCGTTTATTCACAATTAAATAACACAAGTGCCTTATTGCTTCTTGTTACTGTTGTTAGTTATGTATCATCGAGATTTTGCTATGGGGCCATATTAAGGTGCACAGTGTAAAATCGCCTAATACTAGATCTCTGAAAAATGCATTGAATTCCGTGCAAAAGTAACGATAACTTTTTTTTTAGCCATTTTCGAATATAATTTCATCGAAAGTTTCTTTGTTTTATATCGTGAATAATAATTAATAGCTCTGTATAAATGCACGGAGTTTTTCAATAAAGATATTTGTAACTTCACCACACACAGTATTGTAGGAATTTTCTACTATGTAATGAATATTTGCAGTGACATTAACTCAGGAATGGTGGCACCGCGCCGGGCTGAAAGGACCTTTCATTGTGCATTCTTATTTTTAAAGAAATACTAATGATCAACTATACCTCAACACATCCGTTTCTTCATCGATTCCCCTACATTATCCATTTCTAAAACGGAGAGTCATTTGGTATTTAGAATTTGGTGGGTATAATACAATTTATGAGCAACTCGTGGTGTTTCGTGGGTAATGCTATTTACATCGGATCATAGAGTAAGCTTGTAAGACATGGGTTAGGAGTAATAACGTGGGCTCACTCATGCACCAGGTCAGATATCTATTACATACCAGAATGGATATTGATTTTCGCATATTTATGGCGCATTTTCTACATTAAACTTTGGTTATTGTTGGAATATAAACTTGCCATAACTTCCGAACTCACAACTTACAACAATCCCGCTACATTTTTACCGATTCATTTGTCCTTTGTTTTACCTCGATATAAATTATAATAATTTATTTTGATTACTTGAAATGTTAACTTCATTTGTTCAAATGGAAATAAATGTGGTTTAATATAAATGGAGCATACCTCTTGACATTCAAAGTTACGGTGAACTAAACTAAAAACCAGTAGATAATTTTCAGTTAGACCGTCTTACTTCGACGGATGTTTTGAGGACTAAAACTTTGACAGATACTAGTTTGATATATGTATATATAGATACAGATACACTTTGTTTTTGCATGCAAAACGGTCATCTTGTGCCATCCAAATCTTCATTGGTGATACCAAAGTGATCAATATTATGAATGACGTGGGCAGGTTAAGTAGCGATGACAACAAGTTAAATAGAGAAAAAATTGGAAAGTGAATGTCGATCACCGCTTGTTTCTCATAGATTCTGCTTTATAGAATAAGAAATGCTATTATTTCCATATTAGTTCCAGTTAAACTGAATATGATAGAGGATGAATTACTACGTCCCGCAGGAAATTTTGTAAGGTAACTAACTGTTTCCATACCTTCATGTAGTTTAATGAAATCCAGTTGTATCACCAGCGAAATTAAACAATTGGAAAATTTGATTAGCTGGTCCAAAATTAGTTCAATTTGTCCGGAAGCTTAGGCAAGATAATGAATCTGCGTGACAATAACACAGTACGAAGTCTGACTGCGGTATGTTTTCCGTTTTATTCAGATTCCGAATTGGTAGTCGCATCAAGTTACAATTCATTCCAGAACTTCGTCCGCTGGAAAACCAAGTTGGACGCCTATCTCCTCCGAGTCCTGTCCCTCAAGACTAATGCCACTCTCCCCGTATTTCATACGTTTTTGATTCATTAAAAAGGGCTTAATAGGTCGACTGCCTTGTCCTCATAATATTTATTTGTCTTTGCTGCACCCAAGAATGAATTCTTGCTCTCTCCTATTGGTCGAAATTTCATACTCTTTCCAAATGAAATAACATTCTTCCCCTTCTCCGGAAGAAATTTGTAAGCAAAATGCATTAGATATTAGAATAATCGGTATCCTGAAATTGATCATAATAATAGAGCCATTAGAAATGATGAGTAATATCAGATTCTATTACGTTTTGTAAAATGTTTCTTATTATTTTGTCACTGGTCAACCGTTTATGGCCCACTAGATTTCATATAAACAAAAAGCCAAGCACCGATCATAATGCTTGCCTGCTAAAAGAGAACGATCTCATTAAACTTAAATTTTTAATATTTCATAGTTTCTTTCATTTGTATTTTAATTTAAAAACTAAGTCTAGTGACTTATGCTATCACATCACATCGACGCATTACTTACGAGTTTCCCAGACTGATTTTCCGTCACGAGTGAATTTTTTTGCTTCCAGTATTCTATCTCTACTCTTTCGGTGATCATTGTGGGTAACAAATCATAAACCAAGAGAAATCGTAAGAGAAGAGATTTACTTATAGCAAATGGTGCTATAATACCGCCAAAAGTCACACTCCATATAATCTATGTTTTCATTAATCTAAAGCAAGTTGATAAGATCCGAAAATAGTTTTTACCCAGAAGGGGACAAAATACATTAGTTTTCTTATGAGCACCACTGCATTTTTTACGCATAAAGTTAAACATTTAAAACTAAAGTAATATGAAAACTACCGTCACAGTGATACTTCCACCAGGAATAAACCCAGGAGTGTGAACACGAGCCTGAAATAAGCCTACTTGTTTTTGTATAAAGAAGAAGCCTACCTATAGTATTTCATTCCATATCCTCCATTTCAAAATCGTAATATTTTTCCTGGAACTGAATATCCCTGGGAAAAAAATATAAGCTCTTTGATGTGGATGAACTTCGATGGACATTCACTGACTGATCACGATGCCATGATCAATATACACGTATTGTGTTTGACTTTGTTATCATATACTTTGATACCCTATGATTTGATTGTTTTTCCAAAGAAAATCTCTCACCAGAAATAAATTATTGTATAGTCTTTTGTCTTAGCCTTATTTTTGGATTTGATAAAAATTCGATTTGATGACGAGTTACAATACGGTCTAACAGATTGAATGAGTAGGCATATTCCTATCTTTTTGTGGCTTTTCATCACTTTTTATATAACCAAACATTCATCAATCTGGCAGTGGATGATGCAACTATGCTCCACGTGTTCTAAGCTTAATGCATGAGAATAATCCTCCTTCATCGTAAATATGTCGTACAATTAATTCCTCCTTACAATTAACTCTTTATACGTAGAAGTAATTAATGCGAAGTACTACGTCGGAAAGTAGCAAGAAACTGCGCGAGAGTAATGATGAAAACTTTCCACTGCTACCCGGTATGCTATCAAAATTTTATCCTGCTTGGTACCTCTATGGATCCAACAGAGAACTTTCTTTATATTAAACATTTGTCATTTATACTTGTAGGCAAATAGATGTGGTGGAGCTTTAAATTCGCGACAAACCCAATAAACACCAGACAGTTAAGTTCTATGATATGGATGAACTTCGATTGACATTCACTGAAATTCCATGAGCAAGACAGTAGATTGATACACTGCAGAGTACACGGGGTTTGTTTACCTAATACTAGATGTAGAGGCGTTTTCAATTCCTAAAATGGCGTTAAAAGTATATAATAACATGGAATAATCATCCATTTTCGCGGTTTATTACCATAAAAATTCAGCTTTGAGCAAGAAATAGCGCATTATGGATATGAAAAATGTGCGTTCGTGGATGCAAAAATTCAAATAAAGTCAAATGTCGTGGGAAAACGATTTCAAGAAGCTTCAACCACGCACGAGCCGGACCGAAAACATGACTTCGGGAGTGGAGCACATTGATGGAGGACCACCTTTCAGGATAGGGATTAAGAGTGATATCGGCTCTAAAGTCTACATGGGATTTAATGCAGACCATCCCTTAGGAACACCTGAAAATGTGGACAATTTCCTCAGGGTGGGTACCTTGAATGCTGACCGATGAATATCCAAGGCAATGCTTCGTGGATAGCAACTTTTCAGGAGATTTTGACTCGGCATGGTGCTTTATTTTCATTATTTGTGTTAATGGATGACTCATGCAATGCGTTTTTCAACTCTGGAATGGAACGGCTTCATTACAATTTATGTTTAGCAAAATTTACACTTCATCTTTTGCGAAATAAAAACAAAGCAATCAACCACAAGGAAAAAGAGGAACTACAACAAAAACGTACTATACTAAAATAATAACTGCTTTTGATCTTCCAAAACCTACTTTTAATTGGTATAAAATCCACCCAATTACACCTCCAGCACCACCAGATCCATACCAGTTATTATATTAGTATAGTACGTTTTTGGTGTAGTTCCTCTTTTTTCCTTTTTTCGTCCTCACTTTAATAGAGTTCCTACTGTTCATAGTACTCTCATACAGTCTAAAAAGCCCATTTTCACAAATTCTGCTTCCATTACCCCTTTCGCCAAATATTTTCTCTTCTTTTACGATTTGAATTATTTCGCGACCTCTCAACGTTCCTCCCATCACGTTTTCTCTTCTTTGGGTCTCGCCTTGAAAGTTCCTCTCTTCTCCCACAGTATTCAAAACTTCGACGGTACTCTTGCTTTCTTTCCAAATTATTTTCTCCGTTATGCTCCACACGGACATCTCCGAAGTCTCTAATTTACGCTTGTCCTCTGACCTCCAAGACCACGTTTCGGATCCATAGGGCGGGATAAATAGCTAGCCTGACATTTAAACTATGAAAATAGGTATGATTATCAACCTCTCCATAAGATTCAGCGGGTATATTTGCAGGAAAAGAAGTGTTAACATAAGCCGAAGCCGTATAAATTCTTGATATACATTTAATAGACCATCCCTTGGTATTCTTCTACGTAAGCGAAGCTGATTTCTTGAGATCCTCTTCAGTCATTATGTAATATTTGTCAACATATCCATGTTGGTAACATTCTTAACAAATTTTATGGGACTCAGCTTCATAAGAATCAAAATTATCAACAGTAGAATGCTTCATATTGATTCAAATTTTTTAAATTGTAAATTTTGAGCACTTTTCACGCAAGGAATTTTTTATATAAGAAGGCCCTGGATATGAGCCTTCCCAAGCTAGGCATAGCAGATCCTTCTGCCAAATACCATTTGAAATATAATAAAAAAAATTATTCTGAGGATTATCATGGAAGATACGATTGGCTCTTGAAGTTTTCTTAGGAGATAGACGAAAAGTTTACGACACAATTTTAATTTCTTATTCCGAATCCAAAAGCGTATTCTTATTCGTAAATCATTCACTTGTTGTAGTTTTTTTGGGGAGGCGACCGACAGCTGAGGTCATTTGCGCCATTAGAGATGCATGGGAAAAGAAGTCTGTAGAGAAACCCAGCGTCGGCATTAGCCTACTCTTGTCGAAAGGCGTCAAGGGTCCGCAGTTTAACGTCCCATCCGACGGAAATCGTATCGTAAAGTGCCCTCCACAAAGCACCTCAAGTAGGGATCGAGATACGGCTGAGTAAATCATTCATTCTCGTCAACTTCTGCTGTTAAAACTTCTTCCTTTCAATTCAAGCTCAATTCAAGCAAATTGAAGAGGGATTTTGAGTGCCTTTTCCTCCACACTGGTAAAATTAGAAACTAAAATAATAAATCCTTTAAATTTTACCAACCGTCCAGACTCACCTTTCAGCGGTGCCATCTATTAGTTTTCCTTCAAAAATCATTTTGACAACAATTTAACTTGAATTTTATATGAAATCCCTCTAACAAAATTATTTTGAGAAAATTTGGGTATAATTCTTGATAACCAAATTTTATTTACATCTGGATTGTAAATAGACTCCACCATTCCCTTTCCTAAAATCAACTAAACTACTCTTCCCGACGTTACCTTATCGCCAAAAATACAACTCTACGCGTATGCATATCATCTACAATGCTAATATGATACCAGTTAACTACTTACAACGGTCAACCAAAATACGGATACTCCATTCCTCCAAAATGGTTTATGAATACATTGTCTTTATTAATCATTTATTTACGTCTGCACTTAGCGTAATTGGTATGAAGATCTTTCCATTTGAAGTATTTTTTTGACCAGCGTGATTTTCCTCATATTTTTCTGCTATTACTAGGTCTATTTTTCTCAAAAATACTGACCAAACACGTAAAAACGGCTCTATTTCATCCCCTCCGAAATTAATATTTAATGAGTCTCTTATCAGTCGCCACCGATGTTGATCAAGTTATTCAAACGCATAATTTATATCATATAATTATTTTTAAGTGATGGTGATGTATTTTAGTGTTGGGGGTTTTTTAAGTGATGGTGAGATTTTAAGTCACAATTTTTTAACCTATCATTTAACAGACTAGGAAAAATTATAACTATCCATTTAATGTCAGATCATTTAAAATACAATAAATAATTACTAATTTTCCGAAGTCCGATAGTGAACTTTACTTAATTAAACTGAAATAACTAATTCAAATTATGAAATATTATCAGGTTAGTTAATTACACAGAAAATATGCCATAAGAAAAACTTTTCTTTGGTGTAAAAATTAAATATAATATATCATATTTTTTTAAATATTATGAACAAAACTTCGAACATTACGAGTCAAATTAAGGCATCTATCCTCATTGTTAACATTAATCATATTTTAGTACCAAATTAACTATTCATAATAATAATGTTTGGCTCCTTGAATTTTCTTTTTCCGACGGAAAATGATTTAAAAAGAGAACTTCATTATACCATTCAGACATTACCGTTCTCAGAATATACTTATCCTTTTACTATCTAAAATTTCCAGTCTGCTTACATTCATTATTCCACAAATTTTCAATTTTCGAGTACCTTACAGAAATTCCCTGAATATTATCACGCTATCGAAACGAGTGATCGACCGGAATAGTTGGTTCCCTTAAGAGAATACATGACATAATTATTTTCCTGAAACATTTTATTTCAAAATCCAATTTTTCCAACCGGAGAATGCCCCAAGTGTACGAGGGTCGCCTAGAAAGTATTTGTATTTCTTTTTATTTCACTAAATATACCCAGCCTTCCTCAGAGAATTCATCTGAGTTTTAGAACATGACCACCCTAAAAAATAGGTATGTAAAACAAAAAGAATTGGCATGGAATGCATGTTTCTAAAATTAATTATATCGCCGTTTTTTAGGAAAAAAAGAGAAGTTTTCATCGCATAATTAATAAAAAATTCCAAAGAATCTTATGTCCAGCCTCACATGGCCCCATAATTGCGAAAAATCATACTTACTAATTGCGCACTTTTAATCCCAATTATATCCATCGCTAACGAATATTGGTTGGAGACTTTCAATTAGTTTTAAATTGCAGCACAATGTAGAATCTCATCTCGTCCTAGTAAATTAACAGTTATTAAGTAACACACTCACTCTCTTTTGCTGCCTTCAACATTACCTAAATCGCCAAGTACCGCAACTTATCCCACAATCCCAATACAGTCACACGCGCCTACCACCTGTTACGGACAATTCCCTCTCCTTTGGCAATTCCCTTTACTCTCCCACCACTTATCACGTGTTTGCACCCTCATCTGTTGACAATCATTACCAGGTTACGGTGATAAGCCATCCGAGGAGGTCGTACGTACCACTACGAAAATTTGATCTGTCCACATCCAAAACAAACAATAAATTTATCGGGTTAATCAGTTTTAAGACACCATTCTTTTCCGTTTAGGTCAAAATTCAAGGTGCCAAAAATAACAAAAGTTTTGCTTGTTCCCTTTTGAAAGTCATTGTGTATTTTCATCCAAATTTTTCTTGCTATGTTTAAAAATTTGTTTTTTTTTGGCGGTATAAAATTCACATAGCGCAACTCTGTATGACCTCCTCAGGTAAAATCGTAAATTTATAACTTTTCAGACTTTCAAATAATTGTATTTAAGTATTACACTGCTTGGGACATTACATTTTCAAAATACAGGTTGTGACAGGATTCTCAGATTACGTCAGTGCATGCTTTTTTCTGAGCCACCCTTCGATTACGGGAACGTGCACGTTGTTCCAATTCATGTTGCTATTTATTAAGCGTATAGCTTGGCGAACTGCTCTCTCCGCATCTGCCATTTTTCCCATGGTGACCTCGAGGAAATATTTCATCTGCAAATTTAAAACATGACGTTTATTATCAAATGCATAAAATCAGTTTTAATGTGTTCTAACTGTCTTTGATAATATTTTCATAATAATTTGACTGGGCGCTTTAATGGCAGGGATGCATGGTGAATCTAGTCTAGCATTGTAAAAATCTCGTGTTTCACTCACCTTGGCAGCTTGTTCTCTCGAACATATACGATTTGACATTCCTCTTATGATAGATCCAACTGATTGCATTTGAAGCCTTGAAACGAAAATATATAAAGAGGAGTCAGTACCACATCCTGTAAAACTTTAACACAAGCATTATTTTCTTTTGCAACATTCAACTTCTTTTCGTCTTTTTCAAAGATCCTCATTCGTTTAATCTTGTGATTGTTTATTCGAATAATTTACACTTGTCAATTTCTAAGATTTTAACTATGAGGATATTTTATTTTTATTTTATAAGACTTACCCTGTAATGTACAACAAAATATATAAGGGATTGCTTCATAAATGAAAGCTACCTCTAACAATAGGCACACTTAAACCTTTCATAATAAGTTATGAAATTTTTTGAGCAGTTTCGTTGACCACCGACCACTGCTCCGAGGTCAAATTATGATTATCGACTAGATGCTTACTTGTGCTTCATCTGTTCAAAGTTTTCCATCAAGAATTCAAGGGCGACATCCAGACCCTCAGGTGCGTTGAACACTGCAGAGAAAATGCTTATCCTGTCGTGATTCCTAATGCCGGAACCATCCTCCAACGCCATGTGCATATACCTACAAATTCCATGGATCATTTTAGCGTATAAATTAGTTTCAAGACTACAATGTTTTAAAAAAGTTTTGGCAACAAGTTTTTCCTGACGTATGCGTGAAGTGCTAAATTCAGACCGTCAGTTTAGTATGCGCATAATCGAAGATCGTTTTGGCTTTGATAAGATGACAGTGCACACCATTATTACTGAAAATTTGGCGATGCGCAAAACCTGCGAATTGGAATGAAACCTCTTGGTAGTAGGTAATAAGAATCGCTTAATTTTTATAGACTTTTCTTTAAAATTAGTGGAGCAGTCAATGAAGCGAACCTTATGCTCAATTTCTTAGCTATGGACAGCTTAATAAATTCAATAATAATTTTTTTCATGGGATTATGTGCAAGACAAACCTTTTGAGTACATTTTTATCTTTACTGCACCCAAGAGCTTCCAACATGAGAGCCTGTTCTGTTGCCACTGTTGTGTTTTGGTATTTTTCCCACAAAAATTCCCAGTTCTCTTTATCACCAGATGAGATTCCGTGGCAGTAAACGGTGCTCTTCACGTTTACAGGTACCCTGAAAATGGTAGCACTAAATATTACTCCGGAGCTCCAATACATTTCTTGGACGATATTACACAAAATCATACGAGGAATTCCATAACATTTTTGTGCTGAAAAGTAAGAATGACAGAATGAACAAACAAATTTTTTAATGTTATTAAGTCTTGAAATGTAGAAAAAAGATAAATAGCATGAACATGACGTACATAAAAAAGGGAAAAAATTAAAACCCATTTTCGTATCAAATATAATGCCACTAACCATAGTTAATACTGTTTAATCTGACTCTGAGGAAAGAACTCAGCATTTACATTGCCTTCATGACTTCGGCGGAATAAAACTAATGCCTCTATTTTCCTTCAAATAGATTATAAACAAAAAAGAAAAAAGAGATGTAGAATTAAACATTCAAGTTTTGTAGGTTATTTTGTTTCTTTTACGCGTTACCTTTAACTACATGTTCTTAATTTTAATGAATATTATGTAACATTATCTATGCATAATGGTCAATATCTTATCATATCCTCTACGTGTTGCATATTTTTATGGTAAATACGTGAAAATAGTTACTTTTCTATTTCTTTAATACTTCTCACCTACATTGATAGTTGTGTCCATCCAAAAACCTACCTTAACCGGTAGATTACCTAATAATAACTGCATTCAGAAACTTACATTTTGGAACTCGGAATTACTATTAGTGACTTGGACCCAACCAATCGATGTTAATGCTACTAAGCATCTTGCGTCTGAATTTAGAGTCTTTATTTGAAAACGCAATAGAAAATTATTTACTTCGCTAAAATCGACGCTAATAGGAAAGGGGGATTTTGAAAGAATATTTGTGATTTTTGCACTATTTGGCTTATTTTAATGTCATATATTTTTTATCGTTTTCAATTAATAATTAGTAAATTTGCTTAATAACAAAAAAGAGATGATCAGAAGAATAAGGTTCCAGCAAATGTGCCTAAACCTCATTGTGATTGCAGTTTAACAGAGAATAGACGAAAAGCTGACAGGGTAAAATTAAAATGAAAAAAAAATAGTAAAAAAATTAAATGGTATCGTGGTGGAGTATGGCGTTGATATTGTTTAAAATTCGAGTTCATTATTCAGGTATGGCTACTATACCGAGTTTAGAGTTTGTCCGTCTACAATGCTAAATAAAAAGCCTTCTGATGACAACAATTATAGAGCTTAAAAATAAGGACAAATTAAGAAACCTACCTCTTAATTACCCCATCCTTCCATTCTTTAAATATTTTTTGTGCCTCCTCCACGCACTCCTGAAGCTGGTATTTGCATGCCCAGGGCAAAATCATCGAACGGCTAAGGTGGATCACGTGGCCATCTTGTGGATATTCGGTAAAACTTACCTTATGATAATGGTTTGACATTAGGTTCAGCATGAACGCCTAAAATAAAATGTGCATATGTATTGAATTAAGAGTTTTGAGCCCTGGCATTTGTTATTTTGTGTAGAAATACGCGGGTAAGTCAATAATTAAGTCGCAAACGTCAGCGAGACAAACGAAGGAATTGTTGCGGACGTTTCATCGGGAACGCTTGGGACATTCACGGTACAGTCGCGACTTAGCCCCTAGTTACATTTATCCATTGGGGCCGTTCAGTTTTCAAATCATATGCAGTTTTGTCGACCGATGAGGAATTTATGATCCAAGGCCAACTTTTGTTTATGGACTAGTGGCTTACTTGCGCTTCATTTGGGTGGCAGACATTTTGAAAATTTTGATGCCGTAGTCCAAGAGGGTACTCGTTGGCTGCGAAAACAAAAGACTAATTTGCTGTCAGCCTTCAAGGACTTATAAAGGGACGGGATAAGTTTCTGAATATAGAAGGTGAATATATAGAAAAGTGAAATAAATTTCAGGATGTTACACTGATTATCATTGCCCCTCTCTAGTATTGCGAGTTATTTATTGACTTACCCTCGTATGTTAAAAGATTATGGAGAATATAAACTCAAAGAGTAGTCCAAGTCTCCAACCGATTAACTTGAGTATTGGTATCTTCGTAAATAGGCGTAGTTTTGTGTGACTCGGAAACTTGGGTCTTTGAGGCAAGAGGATGAGCGGAATTTGAAATATTTAGAGACATAGGAATGGAGAAAAAATGAGCAAATGAAAATGAATGGAATGGATGACCTCCGATGAAGGTCTAGACAAAGCAGGGAAAAAGGGAAGGTTGTTGGAAGAAATTCGAAGGAAGCAGATGAGAATGAAGGGGAGACTGAGAAGCAATACTAAAAGCGGTAATGAAGGGAAGATTGCCGGGACAGCGAAGTAGAGAGATGATAAATGGCATTTTTTTAATGATATTACAGGAGGTAGAATGTAGTGCAGAGGTAAAATACGAGTATTGATAGATTTAGCATAGAATTTAAGGATTTCTTGTGTCATGTTCTCAAGGGTTTATGAGTGTATGTGTGTTCTGCCAAGTTTCATCAAAAACCAGCTCAAAGCCTGTATATTGATTCTAATTATAATAATATCTTCATGGATATCATTTATTTAATATTCTGGGGTAGTATTGTTTTCATTATTTCTATCGAAATACATTCCTCGGAAAACATGAAGTACAAGTAAATTTTAACACAGCATTTAAATACTTAAGAAGGGAGTTTTTCTAGATATCTCTCTAATAAAGAGAAACAATCTTTAACACCAACTTCATTTGGCATTTTATTATTTCTCAAGTTGTGAGTAATGGTCATTTTTTATAGAAAAATTTTTTTATCATTTTATGATTGGTCTTACTTTGAATCGAGGATACTCTTCGGATTTCATCATACGGGAGTCCAAGAAGGCCAGTGACTGATAGCTTGAATACCACGGAATGAAATCCACCTCCTGCTTCAAATAACTCAGCAGATCGAGAGCTATCACATAATTTAGATAACCTCCTCTTGCCAGATTAAGGGAATCATCAATGAGTTTAGCCCTGTTCATTGGATGAACTTTGTGAAAGTCTCTTCCGTGCAGAAAATTTATGATTTGCTTCCAGTTATTTTCATCGTAATTCACTCGGTAGTATCCTGCTTGGCAAAATTTTTTCATTAACATATGTAATCATTGGAGGGAAAAACTAAAAGTAATGAAATAAATAGAGAAAATATCACCAAAAACTTCGTTCAAAATGAACGGTTAATGAGGTTGAGAAAAATATTCTTGTTGAAAAATTTACTGTTTTTCTTTTGACTATATATTTTTATGTGTTTCAGGTCGTTTTAAAAATACAAATTTGTCATAAAATAATACTGCTCAAACTCTGTTCCTCACTTTACTCTCATAAAAAATATTTTCATTATCCGTGCAATTTATAATTTCAAAAGAAACTATTCATACCAAATGGGCACGAATGACACAATTTTTCCATCCGAGGGGGCAATTTATACTCTACGGTGGTAAAATGGAAAAGTTTTACGGTGAAATTAAAAATATTTGGAACTTATAAACCATGGTTATAATATCTAAGTGTTTTTTTGCTTTATTTCAAAAATCTATTTTGTTTTGTTATTCTACTTTTCTTTAATCCCAAAAACTCATTCACCGTAATGAAGAGTGCGGGCAATTCTTCCATCAATTGAAATATATTTTTCGGAATATTTTCATTAATTTCAACCTTATCTTAAATTAAAGAGAAAACCTACCCGATTCCTGTATGTTGAAAATAATCCAGTCGTCGCCCTTTTCTAGTTCCTTAATTACAAAAAGATCCTCTCTTTTGGACAACCAAATAGAAGGTAGAGTCTTCGTGAAGTCCAATGTAGACGCTGTGGTGAATGTTAGTGGCAACCACCAGGTGATATTGTCATTCGCGAACGCTTCCTCTAACGCGAATCTCTCCTACGTTGGAACGTATATGAACGGAAATGGAAAATGTCACAGAAGATACAATGAATGAATTCGATTGAAAAAAGCGTTAGTAAAAATTTTAAGACTCTTCGACACACCTGTTTAATTTTAACCTGGCCACTCTCATTATTTCTCTGTACAGTGACAAGAGGATATCCGCTCTGAGTCGTCCACGAGTCCATGACTTCCATAACGTTGATGTGTTCTGGTAAAATACCGCTGGCTTTAGACTCTGCATCCAGGGAACTAAAGAGTTGAATGTCACTTCCAGAATCGTACTGCCTGGAAAATTTGGGGATAATTTATCAATTACCTTTCAATTGAAAACAGAGGAAGTTCATAATTAATATATTGCTTAAATAGATTGCTGAATTTCATGCTCATTAAAAAAGAATATGACCGGTTTAATTTATAATTTTATCAGACCATTTTAGGAATAAATGCAAAAGTATATGGCGCATCTCTCGAAGAAAAAAATTAGTTTACAAGTGCTTTTTAGCATACAGATTATTTTCATTCTGTCATACAAATTATTTTCATCCATATATTTATTATTATTTATTATAATGTACAATTTTATTAGCCATATCTGATTACGGATAGGAAAGCAGTTGGTGTCATAGTGCAACCAAAATTCAAGAACATGCAAAATTACTTTGAGCTAGAATTTCTAGTTTTTCAAACCGTTGATCATACAGTGCTGATGCTTGAGGTCTTGAGATAAGAAAACAATCTTATGTCAAATTCTTGGTTTTAGACTGAACTTTCCTGAGAAATAACGGATATATCAAAAATATTTTTCTCGAGGAAAGTCGACCTGCTTTTGAGAAAGGAGCATATCATTAAAATCACTCATTCTTGCCAGTGATGGATTGTTTTTTATCACATATGCTTCCGTTTTACAAAGTTACGCTCCGAAAAGTGATGCTTACCTATTAGAAAGATAGCGTTGAAGTCCATGGAAGAACACATCTCTGGTGAGAAAATGTTCCATCATTCTTATAACGGATCCCGCTGTAAAAGAAGAAATGATTGCTGTGGTGATTACTGACCCAGATAGACTTGCCTATACTTTTGCCTTTCACAAATAAATTATCCAGACTATCACGTTTGCAATAATCACACGATGAAACCAGCCACAAAGTCGCTTTGGTTAAAGGTTGTAAAGCTTCACGAGTGAGAAAATGGTAATTGAAACAATCGAATTCTCAAACAATCGAATTACAATGCTCCTGGTTTTTATCACATACCTTTGCTGTAGGAAATTTCATCAAAAACGGAGGAAATTTCTCGGGGAGACGAGAAATCGAAAGTAATGGGATGCGTTGATCGAAAAGAGTCGACGAAAAATGCTTTGTGTTGATGTAGTATCACAAATTGCTCCATTAGCCTCCACGATGGCTCGATCTGAAATATAATTATAATAGGAATGACAAAAATCAGTAAAGAGAATCCGCTTCGTCAAGAAAACCTCCGTAGACACGAGAGTTAGCCTGCAGGTTTTGTTTGAATTGAGGGAGCAGCTCGTCTCACGCGTGTCAAATTCGCACATTCGCGTATATGGAATAGGGGGAGTGTCATCTTTTTTCCCTTTGCCTTAAGGCTCCTAACCAATTTTTGATGCTCGTAGTCTCTCTTATTGCTGTAAGTCCACGTAAGTGGTTTTCTCAAAATGAGCATTTTAATGAAAATTAATTTGTTCCACCAATCTTCACGTTTCATAGGATTCTCATTTTGGATGGTGATTTGGAAATAATACATTTGTTCGCAGTTTTAGAGAATATATTACTCAACATTTCCTTTCTGAAATCCAACGTATACCCTGATAACATGTAGAATATTGCTAGATTTTGATAGTTGGCATCCAGAGGATTTTATACCTCACATTGCTCAGATGATCCAATCCTATTTGAACCCTGAACCCTCGATTTAGCGGCAAATCGCTCGTCTCACTATAAATTCCAGCGGTTACCTAATTCCAGAGTCTACTAGCACACCTTGCAGCCCACCCATTGATGCATGGAGTTGGCAGCGTTGGCCAATGAAATTCAAAATGAGAAAGGGTTTTCAAAAATGAAAATGGGCAAGGGAAACTGGAGTTGATATAATGTATTTTTGGAAAGAAAAATCTCGAATAATTATCCAAGCAGTTAGTTCAGGACTATATGTGCTACAAAACTAAATGATCTTTGACGCATTAGTTTCAGGAATCTATTAGTCCAACTTCTTATTTGTGGTCTGGTCATTGAACATATAGTCCGGCTACAAATAATCGTTTCATCTGAAAACAGGAGTCCACTCATCAGCATAACATAAGTACCTATTCTTTAAATCACACTTAATAATAAATTACGTTTATGAAACATAATTTATGTTTTTACTTTATATTTTGATGAGAAACATATTCGCATTAATTGGGGTATTATAGGCTATTGGGGGTATTTGCTTGATCTCACGTACGTGACCGAATGACCACTTTTATATTTAACTAATTTACAACGCAAATCGGTTCATTTTCAAACGAAATGACTCTTTACCAAGCTTTTTCCCATTCTCCTCCAAATATCAATTTTTGCAATGCAAATACATTTTAATTAACTTTAGCCTTAACAGCATTTATCAATGGCATATTTTTGTGATTCGACGTGTTTCTAATAATTTATATATTTGATTTGCCACATGGTACTAAGTAAAACTGTTAATTTCTAATGGAATGCATTAAAGTATTATTTAATCAATGGATGGGAAACATAGCAGAGAACCTGCTAGGGATTTTGAATATTATGCGTAACATCAGTTTGGGCTTACAAAATCTGCTGCGGCACACTCGAAAAATGTGGCGAAACCTTCATTCAGCCACGTGAATTTCCACCATTCTGGACTGACGAGATCACCAAACCATTGATGGGCCAGTTCATGAGTGACAATGGTCGTCACGTGCTGCTTGTTTAGCGGGGTTGACGTCCCATTCTCATAAAGGAGAGCCGTCTCTCTGGAATCCATGATGTTTGTAGACGATGGAGTTCAAAAGTTTATTGGAAATCGAGAGATTCGTATTAGTATTCCTGCCATCAATAGGTGATATAATTTAAGAATTTTTATGCACCTTATAAAATTGAAATATTTTCAAAGATAATTATTTGCATAAATTAAAACTAAAACCAAATAATATTTATTTTAAAACGCATTACATTCAGGCGTTAGGCGAAAAACGTAGCACGTGGCTTCACTTTATATTTGGAGTCAAATAAAAACTGTTTACTACATTGAGTGGTTTTAAAATTATTATAACACAGTTTTCCGCTGAAAGTAGCGTTGTTTTCTAAAAAATTTCCTGTAAAATATTCTATGATAACTTTATAAAACGTAAAAGAGCCGAATTAAATGCGTAAGTATACGCTATTCAAACTAAATAAATTATCCTTATTTTTATGACACTAGACATTATTTCTAACCGGAAGGTTACGAGTCCCCAATTCTCCATAGCACCAGCTTCAAAATCGGGGATGCCGATCATGTCCATTTTTGGCAAGGCATACTTAATTTTCGTGATGTTATACATAATATCCAAGACTTTTGGGCCCACAGCAAGGCTATAGTCAACTTGGTCGATGGCGTCTCCCCTGGCCCAAACCGTGAACTCTTTTCCTTCGGCTTTCTTATATTTAAACCTGGAAACCACAAAGGCGACCAAATACGTGGACATTTTGGGCGATTCAGCGTAGTGGTCCCAAACGAAGGTTTCTGGTAATTGAGGGCTGTAAAGGAAATATCCATAGCCAGTCCATTTAGTTGAAGATTTAGGCCACTTAAAAGATTTTTGCGCTTAATACACACAACGCATGATCACACGGAATATTCTGGAATAAATAGATTCATTACTTACTCTTTCTCGGGGAGCCCCACTTGGTGCATATTACTCAAGGATGACATTTCCATGTCTCTTCCGATGCTTATTTTAAAATTTGCCTTTAGGTGCGGTTCATCAAAACAAGGAAAGGCTTTTCGAGCATTGGTAGCAGCAAACTGAGTGACTGCCATCCACCTGATTTCACACGATGGAAAAAATTGTAAATATTGGAAAATTCACCATTTGAGGAAAGTAAGAACAAGATCCAGGCTACGCTTCACTACTTACTCAGTGATTTTTTTCTTAGTCTATGTGGTTTTCTAAGTTTCGCTTACCACTCTTTTTATTTTATAAGTGTAGTAATAAATATTCAGCTAGAACTCTCGTTTGTGCAACTTTACACAGATTTAGGATTCGATTTCTTTTGACGAACAGTGTATACGATGACAAAACTTTCACTTGGATATTTCATGAATCTACTCCCACCGAACAAGTTCTTAATTAGGAGGAATAACTATTTAGATAGCAAGCGTTAGACAAGTTATTAGAATTTATTTCATGAGAGTGAAAACTTTAGAGTGAAAATAAAAATAGTCGTGAATAATCGGCTCAATTAATATAACATGTTGATAGATGATTAATCATACGTACTGAGTTCTGCCATTTTCGTCTTTGTAGGAACTTCTGTAAAATCCATTCAGGTCATCATTCAGCTTCCCCACGAACTTCATTGTTATCGTGTAGGTCCGTCCCACAGACAGTGTCTTTTTCAAGTACAGGACGTGAAAGTCACGATCTTTCTCATGTGACACCTTCTCAATCTCAACTTCGGCATCGGATCCATCTTCAATCACTCTCTCATCGTCAATCGTCAATCTCCTTGCGTGAAAAGTCACGTCATTCCTTTCTTCATGTACGCTAACTTTGATCTTCACTTCTCCCATGAATGTAAAATTGCCTTCTTCGAAAAGAGGAATGATTCGTAGTTCATACGTTTCTGGTTTGATACCCTCTGGTAACCTATAATAATTAACTGGGCTTTCTTTCCGTTCAATGTACGGAAATTCGTCTAATTCTAAATACGGTTCCGGAGTAATATAAAATTTGTCCTTATGAATTAGCGGAATATTTCCATCAGTAATTCGAAGAAATTGACAGATTAGAAATAATAGCGTAAGTCTGGACATTGTAGCATAAGCCATTCTTGTCTTCTCACCTTCAAAGAGAAAAAATTGAATCAGAAAATGAATAAAACTTCATATAGTTAGAAAATTTCAATTAAAGTGACGCCATAGTAACAAAAGGAGCAACATACTTTTCCATAGAATTTTACAGCTGTGTGTATCGCGTTTCACCGCAATAAAACATAACAAATTAGGTATGAATGACACCGCAACGTTGTAATGCTGTTCCTTCTATTATTATGGATATATACATTTGAACGATGTGCAGCATATTTGTATAAAGTTTTTCATTTACAATGTTAATTTGCATATTAATATTTTTCTTTGTTTTTAAATTATCCTCTCTTATAATAAGCCGGAACGGAATCATTATGGAAAACATATTTTCCGTACACTTTAATACTTATACACCTAGAGTAATTTAGTCAATATTTGTTCAGAACCATATGATATGAATCCAATATTAAAGAATGCCAAACTGTATATTTAAAATATAACGAACTCCTATCCTTATCGACATTGATCGACATAAACGTCATTAAATAATGCAAGGAATGGTAGAAATCTCGACAGTTCCACAATTAATATTTCATTTAGACGCGACTATGGTTTCGCTGTCGCTGGTCATCATCAGGTGTTCAACTATATGGAATTTTTCCATGAAGAAATTCCACATAGTTAAGCCTGCGAGTGTGTTATAGGAGTTTAAATAAATTTGAAAAAATGTTAGGACAAGGTAAGTTTTCTCGGGGAACAGACTAACAATTAAAAAGCTCTCATGTATTAATTATGAGAAGAATTATTGCATTCGAAGATGAAGATATTGGTCTTAAAATTGCGTTAAACTCATTTTTAGTAAACTGAAGACAGGCCATTGAAATTAATTGCAATTTTCAAGGAATAGGCCCGTAACTCGCATAAAAGTTGCTATACTACTCTTCAAAAAGGAAACCATCTAAAATGTGAAAAAGACCACCAGCTTAGGGAAATTAGCTACATTTACCATTCACTGATTAAATATAAAAAAAGCTTACCTAATTTTATTTAAAAAAACTGCAAATTTATCAAGGATTTCTGTTCAAATCAATGTAGCTTTGGCATTGTATACTGACTCTTAATGCTCTCTCATGAAAGAATCTTTTATACCTACCTCTTAAATGGTCTGTCATCCTAACGGATTGAAGGGCTAAAGGATTTTGTAATTCTTATCTCACGGAAATATGTCACCTTCTGTTCAAGTCTGTTTGTTCACCGACAACAAATGTTATAGTATCCGCATTGCCCCCTGGATTGAATAAATCTACTCGTGGCCCCGTATTTTCCTCGGATTATGTCTTTTGATAACATTTTTTTTCGTGTCGACAGAGGCAGGTCAAAAATCTAGTGAGCACACAAGACATTTTTTTTAGAACTCATCCAATACGAAAAAGCGTCCACCGACCCAGGAAAGTCGTTAGCTTCCAAATAGGTGCATTTAAATCAGAAAATGGATATGCTTACCAAATCATAAATAATTTTAGCAAATGAATTTCCCAATGAAACTAATTCTTGATAGTTTCATATTGGGAATAAATTATTTTTTAATTCCTTTTCTTTATTTAACAGTTGGAAAAGACTTATCTGTCAAACTTACCTACCCTGTCAGATTGAAAAGTAATTCCTAATTAAATCATTTCCTTCATTTAATCGGAAGGAAAGTTATTTGAAAAAGTTTAACGTTTTTCTTTACCTTAACTCATTCACAGAAATTTAATTTTATAACAGGTCTTGCTGATATCTATTATATTCTTTTAAAAATGAATTTCTGGCCCAAAGACCCTCGCGTAACGAAGAGTAATGCTTTGTTTGTTACTTCTGCCCTATCAAAAAATCAAACCATTATGATTAATAGCACCTTAATGTACGATTTAAGGAAGATTCCTCTTGAAATTGTCAATTCATATCTTAGAAAGAAGTAATTTTCCTTTTTTATTCAAATTTTAAATATGGCAAATCCATTATTTCGGCATTAGTAATCAGGTGAAGGAAAGAGCAATTACTGGTATTATCTCTCAAAAGCTATCCGCTATATTTTATTCGCCTATTCATCTGAATCAGAGAAGTGGTATTCCTATTTACAATTGGCCAAGACATTTAAGTTTACGAACTTCATTATTAGTATTTGAACGTCATACGATTGTGCTTGCAATAGTGTCCCGATATCCACCCTTTGTATCTCTGGGAGTCGTTGTTTCCACTTGCCAAAAAAAAAGACTGCAGGTTAATTCAGGAACTCGATATTTTGTAAAACAGATTTTTAAAAAACATCTCTATTTAATTTTAGAATTTTGACCATTCAAGAAAGCAATAATTCATGAAATTCGTTTCGGGAAAGCGTACTGATGTCTTGTATAAAAATGAAATAAGGATAATTTGTGGACACCATTGGGTGCGAGGAAAAAATGAGGTCAGTTTTGTACAGGGATCTGTGTATACGTCGTCAGGGAAATGGGATTCTGTTCATGAAATACGTGGGGAAGAAGCAATGGAGGAAAGCTGAATTGACGAGAAAGAAGATGAAAATAGTGGGAGAGACGAGGGGAGGCGGCCTGCTACTCTGGAATTCCAGTTTCCCCTCCAGCCTTCCTCGTTCCTCCAGAGTGGCGTACATCCATAAGCAAGAGAGGTCCCTGCCTAAACACACGACCCGACTTCCTTTGTCGCTGAGGAGAGGGGGTTCAAAAGAGAGGGCGAGGGAGATAGCCGGGGTTCTGGAGAATGAGTTTACCGTGTGTAAGCAACGAAATACGTTATTTTGAGTGCGTTGCCATGGATGAGGTCGTGCCTGACTACTCAATGCCCTACTTCCGACAGCGAGCATTCGCCCCGCGCCCAGAGAAGCATAAAAGAGTATTAAAAATAAAAGAGCGGGAGGTTTGAGAAGTGGTAACCCGCTTAAGACAGGCGTGAACCGATTACAGAATTGAAGATTTTAACTGATTGAGAGAAATTCACAGTGCTCGTAAGAATTGATATTGAAGTGTATATTATTACCCAAGCAAATTATTTTCGAAATAGGTGAATAACCCTGAAGACCGAGCACTCTTCTTTCAATATTTATGAAGCTTTCCACTGAATCTAGAATGGAATTCCATCGGAGACCAAGGTTTACGAATACTTCCTTCCTCATTTCATCCTGACCCCCTAATTCCCCCTGGCACACGTCCCCGAGGACGTGTGCTAGGGGGAGTTAGGGCCCCAGCTGTTCATGTATGCACACGAATATCTTGTAAATGCAAAACATATGTTTAATCTTCAATAGCCAAATAATTCTGCTTTTCAAGTATTTACACGTCGACATTACAAATGAGAGCACGCGCAACCGCGAAAATTTACACACCCGTCTAACCACAACCACACGAACACAATATTATTATTATAGGAAATCTACTGGTTATGGTAAGTTTTTGATGGCCAAAACTACCAAATAAATATCTTGTCTCTCCCAACAAAGCAAAACCCAGCATCCTACTCTACGACATACCCCTCTTTATCTACATATACTTCCTTCCTCCCTTCAATCCGCCCAACATTCCTATCCTGTTCCCGCCCATTCCTCTCTTGCCTAATATTTCCTCCTCTATCACAGTCTTTGACATACCATTGCTGATCAATATGCTTTGCATATGAAATTGGATTTCTTCAAACAATTCCATCTCCTGCTCCCCATCCCCACTCTCTCGTTTGTTTTCCTATCCGTCCACTTCATCTTCTCCATCCTTCACCGCATCCACATTTTAAAAACCTCCAATCGACGATCACCATCCTGTTTCACTGACCATTGTTTCCGCGCGGCACATAACTAAACTCCATATCATAGTTTTATCGAGCCTTTTCTTAGCATCCTTACTCACCTCCTGTCAAAAATTCCCCCCTTATGACAGGTTCTCAGCCTATCGCAATTCTTCTCCTTATGTCCGTACCACTTTGACCATTTTGGTCCAAAAAACTTCCGAGATACGTAAACTGTTCCACGCGCTCTAGTTTGCGCCCTTCCATTTAACTTTGCATTTCTTTTTCTGGAGAACCATATAACTTTCGTTACTTACCATTTATTAGCATCCCATACTTATTGCACTGACTTTCCAGTGCTACTTGCTTTAATGCTTGCTGCCTATTGGCTGACTGACAAATGAAAGCTTAATCATTTGCAAAACTAACTGAATTGAATTCTTCATTGACTTTCATTCCTATCTCTAGTTTTCGCCATGCCTGTTTTACCATATTCTTTACACATATATTGAACAATACAGTTGTTGATGGACATCCCTGTCGTACTTCTCTTCCTAAAACTGTCCTTTCGGACATTCCAGTCCTCACTTGCACCTGAGCAGTCTGAGACATATACAGTTTGAGGATAAGTCTTCTATCCCTCCAATCTAACCCAGTTTCCTGCAATGCATTCATTAAATTTTCTAAATTCACTCTATCAAATGACTTTTCGAAATCTATAAAACAGGCAAAAACGTCCTAATGATATTCTTTGTTTCTTTTTACTGGTGACCTCATCACTGCAATGGCATCACGCGTGTGCCTTCTCTTCCTGAATCCGAAATGATAATCCCCTTAGTATTCATTTGCCTTGTTCTCTCTCTTCTTGTTGAAGATCCTGAGGATCTCGTTAGCTCTGTGCGAAACCAAAATTTTGTACCTGTAGTCCTCATATTATGTAGCCTGTACCGTTTTTGGATTAGGAACTAACACTGATATGATGAGGCCTTCTGGCCGAATTCCTCCCTAATAAATACTAAGAATCACTGTATAGTATCCGCCGTCACTTTGTGGAAACGAATCATAATGAATAAGAATTACTTAATTTTTCCACACAATCTTTTATTTTTACGACCGGGTTTCGACGAGGATCGTCATCATCAGGTAATTTTTACAGAAATATACACACACACACACACACACACACACACACACACACACACACACACACACACACACACATATATATATATATATATATATATATATATATATATATATATATATATATATATATATATATATATATATGCCATTTCGCGGTGGTCTAGTGGGTAGAGCGTTGGACTACTGACTACTGGACTACTGGAGGGTCCCGGGTTCGATTCCCGGGCAAGGCACTTTGGGCACCTGCAGCTCCACCCAAGCTAGTTGATTTTTCGGGTACCAGATCTTCCTGGGAAACCATAACCGGCACAGGGAAAGGAACTGGCCCCCCTACCCTGATGTGTGAATATTCACACGCCGTCGGGCCTAGTACATGAGTGAGCTCTACCATCAACTACTAAACCGACCTTCGGGTTGATTACTGTGTTTTTTATATATACCATTGCAATGCTTGAAAATATGAGGTGAAGGGGTAAGAGACAGAGTTATTGGTCAGTATGGCTAGGGGGGGGGAGGGATTACGGAGTGTAATTTG
This sequence comes from Hetaerina titia, assembly GCA_037158775.1. Classification (NCBI taxonomy): domain Eukaryota; kingdom Metazoa; phylum Arthropoda; class Insecta; order Odonata; family Calopterygidae; genus Hetaerina; species Hetaerina titia. Next base: position 83,360,551 of record CM073769.1, on the reverse strand, counting down.
GTCGGAGAGTGGGTGGGGACGGTTAGTCCTTTGGGCAGGCAGGTAGAAAGAGGAAGGAGAACGGGAGGGGGGTCCCCCTTGTTCTCGGGGCTGTTGGAAGGAAACGGTTGATGTGGGAGTGAAATGTCGAGGAGAGGTGATCTGAAGGTGTATAATACGTCATTAACTACTTTGCACTTGGTCTTTTCACTCGTGATGATCTCCATCTGTTCGAGCGCGTCCATCCGGAGTCCTTTTCTTTCCACATGCATAATTTCCAGCTTAAAATCACTAGAATGTCCGTTATCCAAAAGATGTTTCGAAAATTGGGACGCACCATTCTTGTTACTGAAGGAGGCTTGGTGTTCCTTGAGCCTTTCCTTGAATTTCCTTCCCGTTTGTCCCACGTAAACGGCTGAGCACTCACAGGACAGTTTGTATATTCCACTCTTCTCTAGATCTGGGATTTTTTCCATTGTAAAAGGCGGGTATGAACCTATCCCTTGGTATCCTACTGGTGACTTTCAGGGATAGCTTTCCTAGAAAAAGGAATCTGCCATTTGGCCGTGTTGTCTCTTTCGGGGGCGGTGCTATAGATTAATTTTACAGCCCTTTTTTCCATTTTCTTTTTGTACAATTTATCTATTCACTGAGTTCGGTAACCGTTATTGTGGGCAATGCATTTAATTATTTGGAGTTCTTTGTTTAAATTTTCCTGGGTCATGGGGATGTTTAGCAACCGATGTAGCATCGAATGGAAGGCCGCCGATTTCTGAGGGAAGTGATGTCTGGACTTTGCGTGTATGATTTGATCTGTTTGGGTGTCCTTCCTGAAAATGGAGAAATCTAATTTTCGGTTCCTGCTAGTAATTTTTATATCAAGGAAGTTAAGGACTCCGTGGATTTCTTTCTCCATGGTGAATTTGATTGATTTATTACGGGAGTTTAGAAATTGTAGGAAGCTGTCTAGTTGTCTATGCGAGCCTGTCCACACACACAAAATGTCATCCACATAGCGATACCAACATAAGACATTTTTCAGCAGGGAATTCCCTGACGAGAACAGTTCACTTTCAATATAGACCATGTAAATGTCTGCTAGTAATGGTGAAAGAGGTGATCCCATGGTTAAACCGTCGGGCTGCTCGAAATATTTACCATTGAACTTAAAGTAATTATGTGAGACACAAGTATTTTACAAGAACAATTCATTATCCAATTCTTTATTCTTCCTCCTACCTAACTCTGTATTTACCTTCTTCCATTTCCTTCTGTTGTCTGTCTTCCTCATCATCTCGCGCGTAACCCTTGGTTTCCTCATCCTTTTTCTATAAACAGCACCTATGGTATCTTTGGCGGGTTTTGATATCCCTCTAATGATAAAATCCTATTTTTCCTCTATAGTATTACTTAGCTCCGTTTCCTCAATCATGATTTTCTCTACAGCCTGCTGATATTTCTTCCTCGTCAATACAGTTACTGCTTTCACATTGTATTTCCTAAAATGCCTTCCCCGCCTTATTTTTTTGAATCCGACGCTACACTTCATATGTGTGATCAGAGTCATCATCCGCTCCCGGGAAACTGATGCTTGAATTGAAAACACTGTTCCTAAATCCGTGCCAAAGCGTAATAACATACCTAAATTATGCCTTTCTGAGTCTCGTAGCATTTATCATGTATACCTACACCGTTTATGGTGTCTGCACTAAGTATTGGTGATGATTAACTCTTGTCTCCCCGCATTTATTCATTTTTCCTAAACCGTAGTCCCTCAGCTCTTGACCATATTTTTCTTTGCCTATCTTCGTTTCTCAGTCTCACATTACTATCAAATGTTTCCACCCCAGGAAATCGGCGATTTTATTCTCTTACTGACCATATACTCTGTCCATTTCTCCCTTCCTATGGCTCCTTGATGTTGGGGTGTATATTTGAGTTCTGAAATTCTTAACTCAAACATAGAACAAGCCAAATTGGAAGGAGCTCAGGAAGAGCCTAACAGAAAATCCAAAAATGCAAATGAAATATACTTGGAGGAACGTTAAGAGGTGGTGGAAGAGCTCATGTCGTGCCCAGGAGAGCTGCTCACACTTGCATGCATTTCAGTGGTTATAAGAAAGTATGGCAGTTGACCGAAAAACAAAGGAGAGTTTACGTAAGACAGGAAGGCCAAATAGCAAAATAGGGGAAAGAATAAATTGAGAAACTTTCAAGTGAGAGAGGACTAAGCGAGTATGAGATGGAGGAGGAGGAGCAAGTCAATGGAAAGTAAGGGGCGATTACAGCTTGAAGGACGAGTTTAACCTTGTGATTCGTGTACTTTAGGTAAAGAAAAGACCTGGAAGCGACGGAATCCAGGGAGAGCTGATCAAGGCGGATGGAAATCTCACGCAGTCCACCCCCGACCTGGACTTACAGGTACACAAGATTGAAAACATTCCTCACGAGATCACTCAATTAGTCACCATCCCCAAGAATTCGATTGGTTTTAAGCGCAAACACAACCGAACACTCAATATTATGCTTCATGCGCTTAAAAGCTCGACATACGTCTTGATCTGGAGAATTTAAGGTAGGATTGAATAAGTGTTGTCGTAGGACCATTTCTTGTTTAAATGAGGTAGATCCAAAGGAGAGGACATTCCGGATTTAAACTTATTCAAAGAAGTGAATTAAGGACAAACCAACATAATTTACTGCCGGACTGGGACAAGTACTTCGATAATATACGCAAATCATGAAAAAACTGTTCGAAGTGCTCAAGGAAATCGAAGCGAAGTTTAAGAAAAACGAGCATACGAGGAGTAAGTTTAGATGGAATGTTATGATAGAGACATGGAAGTTAGGCAAAGGTGCTATCTCCCACGAAGGCTCCTCACTGCATTCTCGTACATGTATTGGAAAATGGACGAACTTCCGAAACAGAGAGGGGAGTATTGCTTTGCTGATCATAGTTCTGTCACACCGAAGAGGAGTTGAGAGAGAAACATTCAATAATTGAGCTTCGGTGAGAATTGAGAAATTGATGCTTGTGTTATGTTGGATGGTATGTTCTTAGAAAAAGTGTAACTATTTTGATACTTAGGAAGCAGAATAACTTCTGACGTAACTTATAATAGAAAAAATGGATAGACTAAGCCAGTTTTTATTTGTCGCTCATTGCTTTTAACAATTAAAAAAACGCTTTAGCTCCAATTCGTCTAAAATGCCATTAATAGAAAAATTATTAAGACATTTGTGCGCAGCCCTATGCATTGAAGGGTGGTCAATAGGTCAAGGTGGCATAGAGAGGAAACGGCTGAAAGCTTTGAGATGTAGTGATAGAGAAGGATGTCCAAGATAAGCTGGAAATATTGTAGAATGAAACAAAAAGTGTTAAGGTATGTAGGCTAAGAACGGACCGGATAAAAGGTTTTACAAGGAATATGGAGACGCGTTGACCGGTCGTCTGTTGCGGATGGAGAGGTTGACGAACTCTGCACTGGAAGGGATTATAAAAATTGAGAATCAAATAGGATCTAGATGGGAGTGTGCGAAACTTACTATGGAAGACGTGGGGTGTAGTCGATTTTTTGGAACTTAAAGCGGATGTAAGAAAATAGAGATGCAGGGAAGGTTTTCCCAAACAATCCTTATGGATTATTAACCGGAGAACGAGGATTCCAACATTACTCTCTCTCGGGAAACAGCAGTATTCGTACTCGGGAAAAGAAGTACTTAAAAACTTTCTCGAAGTCAAGCATTTATTTTTCCCATTAATTAACAGTATTTTTAAAGTAAACTCTTGGTCGACATGAGCGTCATTTAATTTTGCATACTCCCTCCATCAACACACTGTGCTGAATGGTATGTGAACATTCTTTTTTTAGCGGCATTTATGGCGTCGGATACATTCATCTATCTCTATGTTTTGGGTTAAGCTATTTATAAAATAAATTTTGCATGATAAAGAGTATAATATCTGGCCGGAAGATTTTGTGAGATCGGTGTTAGTTCCTATTCCAAAAAAGGCAAAGGCTTCGTCATGTGAGGATTACAAAACAATAAGTTTGATATCCCACGCAGCTAAAGTTATTCTCAGGATCATCAACAAAAGGATAGAGAGTAAGGCAAATGATTACTTAGGGGATGATCAGTTTGGGTTCAGGAAAGGAAGAGGTACGCGTGATTCCATTGCAGTAATGAGATCACTAGTCGAGAGGAATATAGAATACAATCAGGACGTTTTTGCCTGTTTTGTAGATTTCGAAAAAGCGTTTGATAGAGTGAATTGGGAAAAATTAATGCGTGCATTGCAGAAAATAGGAATGGATTGGAAGGACAGGAGACTGATCCGCAACCTGTACATGTCTCAGACTGCTCAGGTGCGAGTGGGGAACGGATAGTCCGGATGGGCAGTGTTAGGAAGAGGTGTAAGGCAGGGTTGCCCATTGTCACCGGTACTGTTCAACGTATATGTAGAGGAAATGATTAAAGAGGCATGGGAAGAACTGGAGGTAGGAATGAAAGTCGGAGGGGAATTCGTAAAATCGGTTAGGTTTGCTGATGACCAAGCATTAGTTGCTCAGTCAGCCAAGGGGTTGCAAGCATTGTTGAGTGAATTGGAGGTTCAGTGCAATAAATATGGGATGAGAATCAATATTAATAAAACAAAGGTTATGCGATTTTCCAGAAAGAAAAAGGCTAAGCTAAATATTAAAATAGGCGGGGAAAAAATAGAGCAGGTAGAACAGTTTACATATCTCGGAAGTGTTTTGGACCAATACGGTCAAAGTGGTAGGGACGTAAGGAGAAGAATTGCGCTAGACAAGGAGGCTTTCTCAAGGAGGAGGGAGTTGATGACGGGGACGTTGAGTAGGGATGTTAAGACAAGACTCGTAAAAACTCTGATATGGAGCGTAGCTATGTACGGCGCGGAAACGTGGTCGCTGAAGCAGGAGGATAGACGTAGATTGGAGGCTTTTGAAATGTGGGTGTGGAGAAGAATGGAGAAGGTGAAATGGACCGAAAGGAAAACAAATGAGGAAGTACTAGAGATGGTGGGTGAGGAGAGGGGTTTGTTGAGAGAAATCCTACGGAGGCAGGAAAAATGGATGAAAGGCGTATTGAGCGGTAGTGGAATGTTGAAGAGGGTAATAGAGGGGAGAATGTTGGGCAAGCGAGGTAAGGGTAGGAACAGGATAGGGTTGTTGGACGGAATGAAGGGAGGAAAGAAGTACACCGAGATGAAGAGGGACCTGATATAGATTAGTTTGCTAGGTGGGGAGTCACAAAATGTTTATTTGATAGTTGTGTCCATCCAAAAACCTACATTAACCGGTAGATTACCTAAAAAAAAAAGAGTACAATGAAGTTTTGATCCCCACTATGACTGTGCTTTTCCAAGAAACGGGGCAAAGGGCAATTCAGACGCAAATTTCGTTTCCTTTGGTGATGATTTTATTTTTATACAATATAGGTCAAATGAATACGTGTTTCATAATTGTTACAAATCTTATAACATGAAATATTATTAAGTAAATGGTGGGTTAATTTATTTTGTACATGAATTATATGAAATTAACCAGGACGAATGAAATATTATTAGCTACAAAATATGGAAAAACATTTATGGCCAGGCAAAAGTTAGTCTGAATAAACCTATTAAATATACAGTGTTAAATAACATTTATATTACAGAATAATGAATTTATATTTATTTTTCAATATATCATTCATAATATCAAATATATATCCAACACAACGTGGAATCATCGTCGGATGTTCCTCACGTACATTTTAAAGCGGCTAGGTATTTAATGTGTAAATTAAACGAAACGTAAAAATATTTAATTATGCATCTCCTTTATTTTTGTGCTCTCTCTACATCAGGATACTTTTCATTAAACCAGACTTCTATTACAGGTATGTGGAGGTTAGCCCATTTCATGTTACTTTCCATCGTCTGAATGGCTTGCTTGGCTGACCTTTCAGCGTCCCCTAGCAGCCCTTCATAAGATATCAGGAACTTTCTCATCTGTGAAGAAGAATTGAATTAGAATATGAGATCATTTAAAGCTGATATTAGGATAACAAGGAATCTAATCCAAGGGATAAGTGTGCACTTTGTGTTTGATACTTAAATAATGCTAATGAAATTCCCCAAGGCCCAAAGGACTTTGGGGCGTTTTAACTATCACTTAATTGAGAAATCATAATGGTTTTCCCAAGCACAGGAAATCCATTTAAGGAGGTCTTATGTTCTCAAAAACCTCGACTTTTTGCAACCTATGGACGTGAAATCTTATTTATGGACCCTTGGAATTACTATCTCAAGGGAAATTTAACAATTTGACCCCTATCTAATTTTCAAGGGATGCAGAGTTTACCTATTTCGAGGGAAATAATGTCTATCAATGGATTGGCTATTAAGAATGCTGGAATAGAAATTAAGGAACACCTAATGTTAATGCATGTGCATTTGAGGAACTTTGGCGATGCACAGAAGCTTCTTTCCGTGACACGAGAAGCAAATCATGTTACAGAACGTGTAAATAAATTAATGTCTATTTAATATAAGAAATTCCTTCAAAATATTTTTAGAGGAAATTTTCACTTGACTTGGCTTATTAATCGATAGAACAAACGGTATTGTATATGAGAGTACGACTAAAAACTTGACTCCTAGACTTGGCGGTTTGAGTTTTACTTTAATCAAGACACTTCAAAGTTAATGATTCTTTAAATCGCACCAATAGTTTCATTCTCGCTGAAGATGGCCACCTGTTCACAGAAAGGATGATGCTTGAAGAAGACTCCGAAAGTTTAGTCTAGTTTCCCTTATAGGGCTCGTATTTAAATAATACATAAAGAATAGTAGGAATTGAGGCAACGGTGACTGATGTTATAATGCTATTCACCATTGAAATTTGTTGTTCAGAAGAGATTCTGGAGGAGATTCCTTTTAACAGTTGACCAATGGATTTTGAAGTGTACCTGAAAAAGATCATACAAATCATGAAACAATAGTTTAATTGTGAGGAATTTTATTTTAATTAAGTTATTTGCTCCCAAAGTTCATAAGTTAAGCAGGTATGTAGCATAGAGAGTTACTGTATTAAAAGGATATTTTCCATAAGTAATCAAGTTAATTGTCAGCATCATATTCTTACACGTGCAGCGTTTACTCTGCTTAACAGGTAAACTTGCTCCAGCAATTCATACTTCAGTTTCCAAAAGGTATTTTGGTATTTCACTCGTACTTTCTTATAAAATCTCTATGCGTTAATATCCGAGTATTATCATATAGATAATAATTAATTGTCATATGCTTTTAATTAAAGGAGTAATACTCACTTCGCCCTAATATCTTCAAATTTGTCAATCATAAAATTCAATGCAATATCCAATCCATTTGTTCTGCTGTAAACTGCAGCGAACACACTTGCACGATCCTGTCTTCTTATATTTGATTCTTCAGCTATTGTTTCTTGCAGGTACCTAGTCGATTTAAAAATACGTTAATTAATAACTAATTATTAGAATTCAATTTTTTGAATTTAATAGTTTAACACAAGTAAATAATCAAAGTAATTAGTAGTAATTAGGGAAGGCGATCGACAGCTGAGGTCATTTACGCCATTAGGGATGGATGGGAATGGAAAAAGGGCGGATAGACAAGCTGGCGTAGGGATTAGCCTATCTTTATCGAAAGACGGTAAGGAGTTCTCATTTTAACGTCCCATCAGACGAACGGCGTACTCACTTTAAGTGCTCTCCACAAAGCACCTCAAGGAGACTTTGAGATACCACTTAAAAATCTGGCCACCACCGGATCCAAATCAAAGGCTGGATGTGTTGTATCATACAAAGCATAATTCGATGCTACATTTCCCTGAATGAACTTTAGTATTCAGATTCAAAGAGGGCCAACTGCATATACACGTATAAAAACTGCTGTTTAAGGTTGTTATGATCAAAACTATCAAAATACATTATGTAAATGCAGCCAAGAGCTGGAATCGAGATGGGGATTATTAATATCCGTGTCTGATAAAGATGCTTAATCAAAGAGGAAGAGATAACTGCGTAACATACAATGTTCGGGCGTGTACAAGGGAATTAATTTTCTCGCGCGGAAAAATATCTGAGCTCTAATGTAAGGGTCTTCCCTGGAAAAAATCAAGAAACTGGCATATCCATTCTAATCCTCTCGTTTGGTTTCTACGGGTCAGCAAATAAAATATATAAATATTAATTCTGGAATTCTAAGAGCTCACCTTTCCAATGTAGCCTTATCCTTGGAACACCCCAGTGCTCCCATAATTAGAGCCTTTTCCGTTGCCACTGAGGCGGACTTGTACCTCTCCCAAAGGAAATCCCAACCTTCCTTTCCTTCAGAAGCCATGCCATAACAATACACGGTACTTTTCAAACTCGCAGGTACACTGCAAAGTAATGTTAACATCACATACTCTAAAATCAATTTAATCATGAGAGTCAAGCATATTGGGACTGAAAGTTGCCCTGAAGATGAATTTTTCTTGTAATTATTCCCACATTTTTGTCATTATCCTTATTCTAGCATATAAAAAAAATCACCTCCTAGAATGAGTGCGACTAAAATATTTTAAAGTATTACCTCTGATTTGGGTTCTGCTTCCATTCGGAAAACATTTTGGTGGCCTCTTCAATGCAATCCTCGTGTTGATATTTGCACGCCCATGGTAGAAGCATCGAGCGGCTAAGTCGCGTTATATGGTCATCCGAGGGTGAATCCTTGAATTTCACTTTTTCGTAATTGGCGCTTATGATATCCAGGATAAATTTCTAGTAATTGAAAAGGATTGTTTAATTTTTTTTTACAATTTTATGATACGTTTAAAGTTAGTCTAAATCAAAGTATCAATAATTTATCATCATCCCGTAGCTTTAGGATTAGTTGAGAACGACGCCTACATATTTTAGCTTACGTCCGCCCGTTAAGAAATAATTTAAATAGAAAAATTACCATATACTTATTATATTCAGCAGTCGCAGCCAAACGTGCGTCCAAGAACGCGAGTCCTTGGTAAGCGGAGTACCAAGGAATAAAATCGGTTTCTTTTGCCAAATAACTGGTTAAATCAAGTGCAGTGTGGTAATGCACGTGTCCCGCCCGTGCGAGGTTGAGGGAATCGTCGATTAGTTGTGCACGGTTAAGCGGATGGACGTTTGTGAAGTGACTGCCATGTAGGTGATTGATAATGAGCTTCCAGTTCTTCTCGTCGTAGTTCACTCTATAATAACCTGAAAGGATATAAACAATGAGGAAAAAATTTATATGAACTCTAGGATTTTGTAAGAGTTTGATACGAAAAAATTCTCTTAAAAGGTTTCACATTTAAAATTGTAATTACGATCCAACTCCTAAATATTAGACTGGAGTTTAAGCTAATGAGTAGGAAAAAGAGGTTCGATGCGAACACAATTATTCGAAATGCATTGCATGAAAATATTTTCAGATTGAGAGTTCAGTTTCCTGAATGTAGTCGGAAACTTGGTTTTTTCCCCCATCCTTTTCACCTCAGCATGCTTCTTGACATTTCTTCCGTCTATCCTGAGTATTTATATCACAACCAAAACAAATTTAATTTAATTATGACCGAAAAAATATGAAAAATGACCTATCGTATTTTTGTTGCTGGGCTAGGGAAGAGTGGAAGGTTTTTCAATCGTTCGCTCTACAGAATTTTACACATGGCCACAACGTAGATTCTTACTACACTACTCTTAGGAGTCGTTGATTTTGGAGGTTCAAAGTGTGGAACAATGGCTGACGTCATGATTGCTTTGGAACCACCCCTTCCACTCCTCCGCGATGACTTTAAACCCAAAACTGGCAGTGGCACAGAAGTCGCTGTGACTTCTGTGTCTCCGAAATTGAAAGGTTCGTTCGACCTTCTGTCCTTGGGTAACGCAGTCTGTCAAAGGATTCCCTCGTACAAAATAAACTCGAGAATTTTAAACGTAACTCTTACCCGATTGCTGTAAGTTGAAAATCACCCATTCGTCTTTATTTGGCATTCCTTTGACAGCAATGGTTTTTTCACTCTCAGGCATCCATTGGCTTGGTACAGTATTAGAGAAGTCTGCTGAAGACGCGGTTGTGAATGTTAATGGAATCCACCAATTATCTCCTCGACTACCATCTTCCAGAACAAATCTAGACTACAATAAGAAACATCATTATAACTCATTCTGTAAAATTCAAATTATATATTATATGTATATATATATATATATATAGTATATATATCGATGATGCGGTAGCACTCACGGGAGCAACATAACTTTTGGATAGCACAATAGAACACAGAATAAAGCAGATAACACGTAAAAGAACACTCACATTGTAGATTATTTGAGCTTTCGGCCCACTCCAAGGCCTTCTGCAGGTCAGATTTTGACCTTTTACGTGTTATCTGCTTTATTCTGCGTTCTATTGTGCCGTCCAAAAGTTTTATAATATAGATATATATATATATATATATATATATATATATATATATATATATATATATATATATATATATATATATATATATTATATACACAAAATGGAGAATAATTCAAAAAACAATAAAGCCATTTTCAGCAATAAATTGCTGTGTTTTCATTATTAGGCTCAAAATGTATATACATGTAATTCATGATGACAAAAACTTTAGAAAACAAATTCAGTAGCTTCCATCCATCTTGAATGGCCACAAACCTGAGTAACATGGGCATGTCTCTCGTCGTAATTTCGTTCTATTGTGATCACGGGGTATCCGACTTGTTTCGTCCACGTGCTCATAATCTGGGAGACATTCGTATCCCCGGGCAAGGCACTATCAATTTGAGCTTGTTCGTCCAAGGCTTCGAATAGCTGGATGTCACTCCCCGTGTCGAATTGCCTATGATACCATTAAATTATGTACATTTGATTTATCCCGCAGGACTTTTGATAGATATAAATCCATGTCAAGTTTAGGAGGATTATAAGCTTACGTTTGTACTTCCTCTAAGTTTAGCGCATTAATGAATTTTTATATATGTAATTTGATGAATTATTCAATGAAAATATTTTCAGTTGGTTACCTTCCTTGAATATCTGACGCGTGTAATAGACTTAAGAAATGTTTATTTATAATTTTATAAATCAAGCTTGTATCAGTAGATACATGCCAAGAGTTAAGAGGTAACCTGGCTAGAAGAATATTTTAATGCCTCATAGATTTTTCAAAATGTATGCACTCATTGAAATTACACTTTTTTTGTTTTTACCTGGCTGTTAGGTATCTCTCCAGCCCTCGGTAAAATGTATTTCTGGTGAGTGACTTAGCCATCATTCGAATAACAGATCCGGCTAGAAAGGGAAGAATGTTCACCATTATTCATACACGCTAGAATGTGTGTCGCAAATGCAGAGATTTATCAGCACTGTTATGTGAACAAGGAATTATCAGCGAGCTGTTCGTCCAGCCTCAAATTCATACCTTTGCTGTAAGAAATTTCGTCGAATACCGATGATATTTCGTCCGGAGTCCTCAGTTCTGAAGTTATAGGATGTGTCGACTCGAGGGCGTCTATTACAAATGCCGAGTGCATATGCTGCACTACGAATTGCTCCATCAGCCTCCACGAAGGTTCAAGCTGTTGCACGTTCAGAGGAGAAATAGATGAGACACTTTTTCTGATGGAAAAAAATTAAAACCCATTGAATCAGTCAATAATACGCATGCAAACACAATATAAAATCCAACCATATACCTAAGGACTCTTCAATTGAAAGCATTCGGTAATGGAGATTCTTTTTATAAGAACTTTGCTTCTGAATTAATTTCTTTTCTGTCTACTCAATAACGATAGTGTTTTTGTCGTATTTTTGCATTGATTCAGCATAATGTATCATAAATTTATCTCAGAATTCGCCCTTATACTTTTTCCGAATTCGCTTGAATTAGTAGTTAATTTAATAAGGTGAATAAATGAATGAAAAAAATGAAATTTTTGTTGAACAACAATGAAAGAAACAAACCAATTCCCTATGTTAGGATCTTTTTCCCGACCTAAGCTTCGTTACAGAATAACAACATCGGGTGAAAAGTGAGTAATAATAAATGTGTAAGTTCCACTGATTTCTATTTTAAAAACGACCGGTTTTGACGAATAATCGACATAAACAGATACAAGTATTTCTTCCCACAAGTACTTGGCAAAGAAGGATTGTGAATTATTTGCCGTGTGGAAACACCATTTGTATTCTTCACTTCTAACCTTAAATGATCTTCCCGCCTGCCCTATATAAATCACGTAGTGTAGTCTTTACACTTTAATTTATAAACACCACTCTTTTCATTTTGTTTAACTGGGTCTTTAGTAAGCTCTTCGAATTTATTTTGTTGTTAAAAGTCACTTTACATTTATCCTTCGGAAAATCACTGACACTCCATGCGAAATCTCCCCTAAAAGTGTTAGTTTACACCATTTTGTTTTCTCTTTTTCTCCGTCTCCATCCCCGTTATAAATAAGCGAATGTGCGTATGAAGTGAGCTTTTTGTGTAAAAGCTTGCCTATGAGTTCAGATTTATACCTGTTGTTGGAAGCAATGAATTTGTAGTTTTTAATTTCCCACACCTCTGCATATATAAATATCAAAAAGTGCAGTGTATTGTACCTGATGATGTCGACTATTCGACGAAACCGGTCGTTTTTAAAATAAAAATCAGTGGAACTTAAAATGTTATTATTTTTCACCATGAAGTTCCATCAAAGTTGAGCCGAAAACCATAGAATACAACATTAGGTAATTTCCTTCAGAAAGTTATCTCCTTACACACTTATTTGGTCGGGGTGGTTGAAGAGATGGGGGGAGGGGATGAACGATGGCCGGACGGTCCAAATAGGTGGACATTTACTCTTTGCGAGCTGCACGGCTAGAGATTATTAGGATCTTAGTCGTAAGAAGGACAGTAGAGTTTAAGGGAGGTAGATATGAGCCACCTGATGCTGCATTGCTGCAATGAAATCCAGACCGTGAATTAAAAAAACCCTCACGTGTGGAACTACCTCGTAGTAATCTTTCGTCAATTCTTCAACAAAACGAAAGATTTCCTTGAAGGAAGAGGACGGAGAGTTTAATTTTTGTGATTTTTATTTAGATGATGAAAACATTTAGTAACACTCAGGCTGGCATGGAGCTGTAGAAATACTTTGCAGTTGTTGCCAACCCCAGTTCAATTGGAGAGGATGACTTGAATTCCGCATCGCCCATGGCGGTACAAAACGATGTTCTCTTTTTGCAAAACGGGATATTTTTTATTTGATGAGGTAACTCTGTTATGAATAAACGTGCTGCTATGATGAGTAACGAGTGATATCTCAACATTCTAAAAAAGATATTTTGACGCAGTAAATTAAGTTTATGCATTGCTGTCGGTTATAAATCGAGCACCAATCTATTCATGAAGAGTTGAGATTCAATCAAGCCCTAAGAGTAAATGAAATCCTCAGACCCAATAGGCCACATTAAATTTGATAAATGAACAGGTCAAAGTGGTAGGGACGTAAGGAGAAGAATTGCGCTAGGCAAGGAGGCTTTCTCAAGGAGGAGGGAGTTGATGACGGGGACGTTGAGTAGGGATGTTAAGACAAGACTCGTAAAAACTCTGATATGGAGCGTAGCTATGTACGGCGCGGAAACGTGGTCGCTGAAGCAGGAGGATAGACGTAGATTGGAGGCTTTTGAAATGTGGGTGTGGAGAAGAATGGAGAAGGTGAAATGGACCGAAAGGAAAACAAATGAGGAAGTACTAGAAATGGTGGGGGAGGAGAGGGGTTTGTTGAGAGAAATCCTATGGAGGCAGGAAAAATGCATGAAAGGCGTATTGAGCGGTAGTGGAATGTTGAAGAGGGTAATAGAGGGGAGAATGTTGGGCAAGCGAGGTAAGGGTAGGAACAGGATAGGGATGTTGGACGGGATGAAGGGAGGAAAGAAGTACACCGAGATGAAGAGGGACCTGATGTAGATTAGTTTGCTAGGTGGGGAGTCACAAAATGTTTATTTGATAGTTGTGTCCATCCAAAAACCTACCTTAACCGGTAGATTACCTAAAAAAAACCGGTAGATTACCTAAAAAAAATGAACAAACAAATGACGCAACTCGCTCACAAAAGCTTGTGGCACAAAGAAATTTATTCACACGCGTAAATTTAAATTTCCCTCATTTCTCATTTCATTTTTTTGGTATTAGGAAGAATGCATAGTGAAACAATAAATTATGCTTTGTTATTTCTTTCCACTGCTTCCACACTCACCAAGTCAGTTGCCGCACACTCGAAGTAAGTGGCAAATCCCTCGTTCAGCCAAGTAAACTTCCACCACTCAGGACTAACGAGATTTCCAAACCACTGATGAGCCAACTCGTGCGCGACGACAGTCGCCACGCGTTGCTTATTGCTCGACGTGGAGGTTCCATTCTCGTACAGGAGAGCAGTCTCCCTGAACAGGATAAATCAGCCGTTAAATCTTATTTTGGTTAAACATCAAAATTATTATCCATTTCTCTTTCGTAATTTCTGATTTTTTTTAAACTGACCCAAAAATAGCCGAAAATTAGTTTTTAAATTGTGTAATTAAACAAGATATACCTCTGCATCTACACAAGATCCCCACAAACCGCCGCCGTGGGTGTTTGGACACCATTTTTAATAGATAAAATTTTCAATTACACATGACTTTAAATATTGACCACAAGGTAACCACAGACATTCAAGCCCTAGATGGAATAAACTCTCCTAGGCAGAACTCGAACCCGTGATTACTGATTTAGAAGGCGAGAACGTCACCCACCTGCCACCGAGGACAGCTCAGCTATAACCAGGACTAAATCCGAGTACTCAATACCTATTTTTTAATTTAATATGTAAGTTTAGAGCCTTAAGACGCTCGTAGCCAGCCTAAAGGCAGTCGAAATCAATACATCCATGTAGTTGGTCACCAAGCTACCTAATAGCCACCAAGATGCTCCCCCTGTGTCATCCTATTAGCAGAAAAATTACATAGCTACAGTGAAGCTAGGGGTTACCAGAGTCATCACCTAGGTTTAAATCCGGACCCTCCGTTTCTTAGTCAAACGCTCTTTACACTAGGCTACTCAGCTAAGAAATCAACCGTATGCATAAAAATAAGGCACCACCACCGGCATGGATGGAGTACGGAATGAGAGGAACTAGAAAATGGCCATAAAATCATGGAGTTCGTGCGTGCAAAATTTCTCTCCCGTCATATATTCATAAAATGTTGTTGTAACTATACTAATGTCCGTCAATTAAATCATATTTGGCAACCGCCGATATTTTCTGAACTGTAATGGCAGATGGAAGTGCTCTTTTTCCAAATACGATGGATGGTGAGCACGCACAGAGAGGTAAAAGGCATTTGAAGAGTGAAAAGTTCGATGATATTACCGAGTATTATTTGATCATCGATTTATGCTATGGAAAAATTAATAGGAACTATTATTTTCTAGCAACGCACAAAACAATTGTACCAACTGAAAATTTTAATTTTCATGAGTTAACAGTTTCTTAAATGAAGTTCTTCTCTCTACTCTAGTTACTAATCGGCTTTCAGGTACTCAAAGCAATTTACGGATTTGATAAATGTTTATAAATGGTTAAGGGGTGATCACCCTGTGGTTAAATGGGGATCGGGCTGAGAAGGTAATATTTCATGATATTTATATGAAGGGATTGAGATTCTCCAGCAGTAAGAAGGCTAATCCAAAACAGCTAAGTAGGAGGGCGTAAATTGGGGCAGGTGTAAAACCCCACTAAAACGAGTATTTTACATGACATTGGAAAATTTTGAGATGGTATTAGAAAAATTGCACTAGATAAAAAAGCATTTCTAGGAGAAATAGCTCATGTTAAGTGAAGGCGAAAAAATTAAAAAACACTGAAACATTTTGAATGATATAATTCTCTATTTAAATATATAGTACTATACAAGGAACGTATTCTACGGTCGTGAATCAATGTAAACAAAAAAAATACCGGGACCGTAAACTTAATTGGCACTAAGTGATAAGAAAGAAAGAAAAAACACACCCTAATGATCGAGTGGTTGTAAGTTTGTTTTATTATTTATTATTTTTATTATTCATTTTGGCTTTTGTGTTTTTTTCTTTCTTTCTTATCATTTAGTGCCAATTAAGTTTACTGTCCCGGTATGTTCTTTTGTTTACATAATTCTCTATGTATCCGAAACTTTTCCAATGACGAAAAAATTAATGCTAACATTTGAAGGTTTTGAGAAGTGCGTATGGATAAGAACGGAGAAAATAAAATGGACGAAAGAAGACAAACGAAGAATAGCTAGGTGTAGCAAGGGAGGAAGGAAGGTTGCCGGAACAAGTTCGAAGGTAGGAAAATTAATGCAGAACATATTGAGATGAAATGAAATGAAGAATATTTGCGAAATACTGGAAACCTTTTGGAAATCGGGGTGCGAGGGAGTAAATGATTAGACAATGTGGACGGCATGAGTGAAGTTAGAAAGTACTTGGAACTGAAAATTAGTAAATTACATGTCAGACGGATAAGGTGTTAGTGCACAATTGGTAGGCTGGTGTTTAAAGATACGTTAAATGTTTGCTACGCAAGATGTTTAAATAATTCGTACAACGCCTGAATCACAATGACGTGAATAGTGCTGTGTAAGAAGGGAAGGTCAAATTGGATGTGTGCCTCTTCCAGGACCTAAAGTGTTCCTTGCCAACACAAGAGCATTAACCACAGTTAAAGGGACTGTGACCGCAGACACTGCAAATGACTAAAATAAATGCCGCTTTTGGCGTGAAAATTGGCATTTTAGTGCCCAAAATGTAAACATTTGGAAACCGTTGATTTCAAGCGATTTTAACATCTTATTGGATTAATGTTTTGAAGATTTAACTTGATTTTTTTATTACATTGGTAAATTTAGGCTTGATTTTATGTAACTTATCTATTTTAGAAAGAAAAATTCCAACTATCAATTCCACCAATGTTTTTAATTGTACGACAATTCAAAACATGGTAACATCTTCAGGTTGCGTATTTATGTCTGAACACTAGAATAATGTCGAACGATTATTTACTAATATATTCAAAATAGTATCAATATATTTAATAGAATTTAATACGTGTTCTTTCAATGTGGATCGTAAACTAGTAAGTCGAGATAAGTCTAATGCAAAAGCCATTAATACCTCATTTCATTGCAGTGTCGTCTTTGACAGATTATATTCCTAATCTAGACAGAATAAATGTCATCATTGTAGCCATTTAGGTTATATTTTCTCGTAAGGAATTTTTCTTGGATTATCTGGCGCGATTTGACCTCAGTCGTCGGAACAACGTATCATGCAGTGACTACCATGACCTTCATTAATTATTCTGACTCTCAGTTGATGTTAACTTTTACTGTAAGGTGAAACTAATAATTAAATGTAAATATATTTGGCCAATTTTAACCCTTAAAAATACATGATATCAAGTGTGTTTGCCAAATTAGTTCAATGGTACCTATATTGATTATGATAGCCCATGAAAATATTGATAGGATAACAATTTTTCACTTGCGCATATTTTTCTACGTGTAATGCAATATTTTAAAAAGTTTGAAAATAATATGTAAACCTATACCAACCTGAAAGTTACGAGGCCCCAGTTCTCCATAGCTCCAGCTTCAAAGTCGGGTATTGCGATCATGTCCATTTTGGGAAGAGCAAATTCAATATTAGTGATATTGCACATAGCGTCCAGAAGTTTCGGTCCGACTTCAACACTGTAATCTACTTGGTCGATGGCTTCTTTCCGGGCCCAGACTCTAAATTTGCCATCTTCCGATTGCTTATATTTGAAGTCGGAGACGATGAATGCTAATAGATAGGTTGACATCTTAGGAGTCTCTTGATAGTGGTCCCATACATATGTGGGTGGCAGCTCGGGGCTTAAATGTAAGGATTAGAAGTTCTCCATTAATATTCCCAGCGGTTACCTTTTCGAGAAGGGAGAGTTTCATGCAAATATTTATCCGTACAACAGTGATTGATTATCAAACGGACACCTTTCCCAGCAATTTGAATTACTGATTCCATTTCTAGAATGATGAAAAATAGTCTCATTAGGTTATCGATTCATCTATAGCGAAGGCCAATTTTCAACTATCGTCAATCATCTAAGCATTATCGGGCAGTCGCGTGGTAACAGAGGACAATAGAAATTGCAAAATGGTGCCAGAATGCATTCCAATCACTTTCAAGCCATAGTGATAATTCAAAACACGATAGTCACAATTTGGAGATAGCTTTAGACAACGAGATACCCATGACTTAACACTTGCAAACCAATGACTAGGCACTATTGATTCACACATCATACCAAAACATATTTCATCCTCTTTTTGCAGTAAAAGCCAAAATATTAATTAATAAATTAATAATAAAAGTGGTTGTTAAACTTTACGAAGAATGTCAAAAAAACTCTTTGCTCTAACAAGTACTTCTCAAAAAGCACTTTGAGAAGTACTTATAGAATGTTATAAATGGTGGGATTACTCACTCCTTTTCTGGTGGCCCCTTGACATCCATGTTACATATGGTGCTCATTTCCTCATTTCTTGCAAGACTTACAGTAAATTTAGCTTTTAGGTGAGGCTCATCAAAGCAAGGAAAAGCCTCTCTAGCTTTTGTTGCCTCAAAATGCGTTACTGCCATCCAACTACAAAATAATTCATGATTACCGTTATAAACCAAATTTTACCTGCTTTGAAAAATGTTATAATTATAAACTAAGATCGAAAATACCGTTAAGAAATGACAAAAGACTTTTTTTAGGGAATTAGCTGTAGCTGGCATTACTCAAATGCCGCTCCCTACTCAAATTAATTTTAAAACAATTATTTCTATAGATGTGTATTGAATTACTCGATAGATTTATTTTTAGACCATTGAAATATATTAAAACTTAACTAAAGCATCGAATTAAAAATTATAAAGGTACATCGATAAAATAAAACTTTTAGAACACATCGGGGGAGCGTGTGTAGTTACAAAGAATAATTTAAGGTCTTATGGCATTGGTTTACTATTATTAAAATATTTATTGTGCACAAAATTACTGACTGTGGAGACTTTTATCGGCAGGTGGTGAATGCAAACATTAATACAAAAAAGATTTACCAATAAAAAAATTATGAAGATAACGGAGAAGAAAAAGTATTTTTAGCTTATATTATCTTTGAAATGTCATTAATAGTATCCTCTCCGATAGTCTTTTAAATCTATAAACATATTTAACATACAACTGTTTACACTTCCCTTTAGTGTTTCAATCGAAGAGGTGTGGCGATGATTTTTTATTAAATAAATTTAAAAAGCTTACCGCGTGTTTCCCTCTTGATCCTTGTAAGAAGTTCGGTAAAATCCGTCGAGCGCTTCATTTAATTTTCCCTCAAATTTAATGGTTATCAGGTAAGTACTCCCCACAGTCAGAGGTTGCTTCAGGTGAATCACATGGAAGTCTCGGTCTTCTTCCGCTGAGCTACGCTCAATTGGAATTTCATTATGGGTTCCATCTTCAAATACTACCTCTTCCACAATATTCAAATTCTTTGCGTGCAAGGTAATTTCGTTTTTCTCCTCTTGCACGATGACCTTTATCTTCACTCCTCCCTTAAATGTGAAGTTTCCCTCTTCCAAGAATGGTGCAATCCGTATTTCGTATGCTTCAGGAGTGATTCCCTTGGGCAACCTATAGTAATCCGGATCGATTGAATCCGTTTCCGAATCGGTTTCCAAATCCGTTTCAGGATAATCCTTTGAGTACTGATTTATATCCCAGGAAAATTCATCGTGAAAACCTTCATTTATTAAGGGTACTATTCCATGGGAGAATCCGATTAAGGCAAAGGATGACAGAATTAAGGAGTACATCGTTGATCTCACCACTCTGTGTTGTCAGTAACCTATATCAAAGATTTGAATAAAAAACGCGGCATATGAGCGCAAAAGTTGGAGGAATTATACAAGCTGTATATGCTTGTAGAGCTGTGAGCAATGTCTCGAAGCAAACTCTCGTTAGAACTTCATCACGAACACCTTAATGCACACAAAGATTATACCGCTGGAGCGATTTGTGTTTAAGTATTCATATTTAAAATATATAATTGCGAATTTCGTTTGGACGGAAAGATCGATCCCTTCTTCAAAATAAGGATTGTTTCCTGTAATTATTATTTATTGTCAAGTTTTTCCATTATGCTATTTCCAATTAAAATAAAGCGAGTTTAATTAAAGGTAGAATCAAAGCTAACAGATTAAATGTAACAATAATTATCTTTGTAGCTCGCTATGTTGTCATGTATGCAGTACTTTTACGGCATTTTTATGTTAAAAAAATAAAGAAATATGTGTGGATAGGTATAAATAGAAAGACAACACCAGTGGTTCAGCATAGAAGAATTACAATCCGTCGTAAGAACGAGAATTTGTATGGTCCCTAAGATTAAACATGATGTACTTATACACGATACGTACTTTACTCAATTGCATCACAGAATTTGTATTGATGAACGCCTTAGGAATAATATCTGGTGCTTCGCTATTCACAATAGATTGAGTTCGCTTTGCAATGATAACTGAAGTCCCAAGACGGCGATACTTTTCAAAGCTGTGCGATGAAACTAATTTGTAATTATGTAAGAAGAAAATTCATTACGCTCACCAGAGAAGCTGGGCATTTGCTTGATCGGTTGAAGGACTACGGCGTTGTCTGGACAACGGATGTTTGATGATTTGATTTCCTTTGTTGAAGTTGAGAAGAGCTTTTGTGCGGTTTGAGGAGGTCCTGCACGTGCTTTAAAGAGCTCCCTCATATTTATACTCATGCCAAACATCCCACCACCCTCTCATCTAATTCTTATCTTTTATGCAGTAAATTGTAATATAAAAATGATGGAGTCCATTCACATCGACCCGGAAGTCCATGAATTGTCATGTGAGACCGCAGTGGAAAGTTACGCTTCTTTTTCATCCCTTCTCCATTTACCTAGGGCTATTCGTCGCCGCCTCGGGCGGCTGATCTTCAAAGGAGTATCTCTCCTCAACGATCGATCGAAATCGTTTTTATGAGAAAATCAGAAAAAATCAAATTTCTAAAAAATTAGTGTTCGATGACTCCGGCAGACAACCACGTGCAAATGACCCAAACCTGACAACTGGTAACATCAAGAAATGTCATATTCCTTTTAAGCCTTAGGTAAAACCATTTGCATCACCCGTTGTAGTTATTCTCATAGGTAATCTCCTTTGCCTTATTGAGACTTAAAGATTTAATCAGTCCTCATTATATCATCCGGATGCTATTGACCTGACTGACTTAAATAATATGCTTTCTAAACTTATTTTTCTTCTTTTCAGTCAAACGAAAGATTTCATGGCTCAAGGACAAATACACCAGAATCACACCTTACAAAGAGTTTCGCGAGAGTCGCGAATGATTCCCGTTCCCTGCTAAAAGTAAACTCGTGGCTTCCAACTAAACCCAAAACCTCATGTCGCATTTTCCACAAAAATCAATGAACTATAAGGAGAAACTTTTCTTTGAAATCCCTTAGAGAAACTTCTAAAATTTTTGGCATGGGTTTTTGTCTACAAAATGATTCCATTTGGCCATATCAGGCAAGAGTAGATTGATTTGATGCCGGAAAGCTCATCTAAATTCTCTGCTCCGCCCATACGGCTACTCTACCACCAAATCCAAAACTGCTCTTTATGTTCGCCACATTATCGTACATTACTCGTAAATGCACGACTGGTATGGTTTAATTGTCGGTATTCACTCATGCAATGTTTTATATGATTATTTCCAAGGCGATTAGTTCCCATTGATTCCATTTCTCAAATTTCATTTTCATTGAGGATTATAAATTGTCAATATTTATTTATTTAGTCCAAAAACAGCATCACGCCAATTACATTGGACAAATGACAAAGAAAAAAGAAGCGACAATAATGAAAACTTAACCCATAAAACCATGTTAACAAAGAAGTTAACAAATTAACAAAAACATAAAAACACCACATAAAAGACGTCCAGTTTACATACGAGTACATGAGAGAGACAAAATGATTAGTGAAGGAGAAGGAGGTCTGAAGAATAACTATAAGCAGGGAGAAAGAGCGCGGCAGGGATGGACGGAATGGGGTGTTTAGAACGGGTCGAAGTCAGGGAGGCGTTTCATAATTGCATTACAGGCTGATGGAAGTCTAAAGATAAATGAGCGTTTTGAGATTGACAGGCGAGGGGTCACACAATAAAAGAGGACATTCAACAGCATCGTACGGGCGTAAGGACGTAAGGGCGCTCAAATAGGGGATAGGGAAAGAAGTTCAGATGACCCATAATTACCGTTTACAATTTTTAAGAAAAACTTCACATCCTTCATGGCCCGATGATCAGTATGGGTGGAAATGCCATGGGAGAAGACCTGACATAATCTAGAGAGGAGTTACGGAAAAGTAAATTACGGTGGCGAATGATGGGGAGAAAGAAATTCAACGGCCGATCAACTAGTTTTAGTAATATGCGGCTTTATCAACGAAATTTTGGTTATCTACCCATGAAAGTTGTATATATTTGCATGATACATGGTCGTGATACATGTTCCAAAAAATAGTCAGAGGCCACGTGTGGTTCTTGCTGTCTCAAAATTTTACGTCCGCGGTCCCGACTATTAAAGCCGCAGAGTTTGCTCATACACTCAAAAGATATTACAACACTTAAAAATATTCATTGATCGCTTGAATTGTGAATAATATGATTTACGAAGTTTTATATTACTTAAGAGACTGAAGATTCTAGCCTTTCGCGTCGTCTCCCACGTTGATCCATGTTGCATAAGAACTGCAGTTTCATCAGAATTACACTAATCGACACAAATAAAAAAGTGTATCTATTTATGGCCTGAAGATGATTCCTGCCATGCCAGCAAACTGCCTTCCTGTCAAGGCAGGAGAGAGCAAGGAAGACTTGCACGGTTATTCTGAAATCCGAAGCCATACGAAACATTGACCAAATGTAAGGTCTATCCCAAAGGAAGGTTAGGGTCGAATGCGAGTATCGGGGGCCGAATCTGATGGCTTGGCCATTGGTCCAAACGTCGGTTTCATATGTAAGTCTTGAGAATTATTTTCATTAGAGTTCGTCAAACTTACTTTCGTCACCACTGTTCATAGAATTGCGTAGCAGTTGTCGAAAATACACCAACACAAGATGATCAGACTGAGGGGAAGAAGGAGGAAGATAATCCGTAAATTAAAATACCAGCGTGAGAAAATAAATACAGGTAATGTAAAATCTGTAATACTGTAAAATAGGAGAGAATTGGCGAAGGCATCTACCGATAATGTTACAGTGGCAATCTTTCGTTTATTTTTACATAATTCATTACAATTTCCCAATGTGTAGCGAAGTGTAAGAGTTTAAGGTCCATTTGATGGTTAATTATGTGTGTGGGGGTGAAGGCGTTGCTAGAGGACAATTTTATGGACAGCAAGGTAAAATAATAGCAATGAATGAGTGTCAAGAGTTGTAGCAACTATTGTCCAGACTAACACCGCGTAAGATATCGCCCGGTGGAAAAAAGTGAGGAACCCGTGATAAATTATCGCTATTTTTCGTCTAGGCCTTTGTTTATCTTTAGGAAGTGAAGGGTAAACTATCGTGCTAAGGTTTTCTTTCGTTTTATTCATACAGGCGAAGTCTATATTAATATCTTCAAAGTGTGTTTGTCTTTTTTCGAGATTAAATTCAAGCGTTATCATTTAACTTCTCATTTTTCCAATGAGTTAGGAAGGAACTGAATACTGAGGCGGGAAACTAATCGAGCGAGAGAAGAGTGGTGGAAGACGCAGTGTGAGGATGTGGAATGTTTACAAAGGAAGGGTGAAATTGGTGCTCTGTACAGAGAGTAAGGAGGTAATTAGAGCCTTTTTTCACTAACAATCAAAGATTAGTTATACACCTTATCATTTGAAGCATAGCAGATTAAAGAGAGATAGAAGGGATGTATGGAGGAAATACATAGCAAAAACATTTCCCAGTAAACTTAGATATATAAATAGAAAATTTAGAAGGGGATAACTTAGGTCCAGGCATAATTGATGGCGAAATAGAAAGGCTATTAAGGGATTAAAATCAAATAAAGCCCCAGAAGTTGACAGCATTTCCGCGGAACTACTTAAAGGTTTAGGAAAACGTGCGGGGAAGAATTTTTATGAACTAATTTGTAGAATTTCTGAGGAATAAATTTGGCTGGAAGATTTCGCCAGATCAGAGTTAGTTCCATTCCAGAAAACGGAAGCAGATACGTATACACGTACGTATATGAGGATTACGGAACAATAACTTTGATTTTGCATGCAGCTAAAATAGTTTTCAGGGTCATCAATAAGAGATTGAAGAGCAGGGCAAAGGATTACTTAGGGAATGATCAGTTTAGCTTCGAAAAGGGAAGAGGTATGCGCGCTGCTGTACCAGTAATAAGGACATTAATAGAAAGGGACAGAGTGTACCAACAGTAGTTATTTCTTTCTTTAGTGGATTTTGAGAAGGTATTTGATATAATGAATTGGGTAGAATTAATAATTTTTTTGCATAAAAAAGGAGTTGATTAGGGGGATAGAAGAGTTATCCGCAAACTGCACAAGTCTCAGACTGCACAAACGCGAGTAGGGAAAGGGTATTCGAACAAGGTAGGGCTAGGAGAAAATGTAAGACAGGGGTATCCATTATCATTTATGCTTTTCGACGTACACTCGTATGTGCAGGAGATGGTTAAAAAGATATGAGAAGAACTGGAGATTGGAAGGAAAGTCGGTGGATAGATTCATAAAATCATTTAGGTTAGCGGATGATCAAGCTTTACAGCTAGCCAAATGATTGCAAGAACTGCTGAGCGCATTTAAAAATCAGTGCATTATGTATGGGATGATAAAATAAACAAAACAAAGGTTACATCAATTGCGAGAAAGAGGGAAGCTACGTCTATGTTAAAATAGGAGTCCATAAACTAGAGCAGATGGGACAGTTTACTAATCCAGGAAGTATTTTCGACCAAAACGATAAAGCAGCAGGGACATAAGAAAAATTCCATTAGAGAAAGAAGCTTTCATAAGGAGGGATTTTACGACAGGGTCTTTGAGTAAGGATGCTACATGTAATAAAAGGCTGGTTAAAACTTCGATATAGGGCGTGATTTTTCCCGGCATAGAATTATGGTCGTTAAAGCAAGAAGACTTTTGAAATGTGTCTGCGGAGAATGGAAAAGGCGAATAGAACGAAAGGGAAGCAAACGAGAAAGTGCTAGGCATGGTCAGGGAAAAGAGGGGATTGTAGGCAGAAATCAAAAGGAGGCAGAGAAAATGGATGCAGAGAATCTTAATCGGAAATCGAATGTTGAAGACTGAGATAGAGGGGAGAATTTTAATCAAGCGAGGTGGGGTAGGAAAACGATGCGTAGGTAGGACGAAACGAAGGAAGTATCATGCGGAATTGAAGAGACCTAATGCAGTATCGAATGTTAGGTTTTGTTTTGTTTGGAGAGGCAAGGAAATAATCGTTGTAACGATATTGTCTTGGATTTTTAAGACGCAAAAATTATTTCTTGCCATCGTTCATTTGATAAGTTACGCACTTAAGAGGAAGGCGCAAAGATTAAATTTCTTTAAAGGTTTGGCTGTAAGGGACAGGTGGTAATATTAAGTGAATTCAGATGAATTCCGGGAAACTCTGAATCACTCGCCGATGATTGAGTGTTGAAACCTCATGATTGTTTTCTTTTTAGCGGCAACTCCACAGATTCACTCAGATATGATGAAGTGGCTTTAGACTCTATCCAAAAAACATGTTCTTCCACTTTAAAAGTTTGGTAAGTTTCTTAACGTCCTTCACTCTGAAGTCAGCATCTCCATATCATACAAATGAAAAATTAGGGCTCGTTGATTTTTCTTAAGCTCTCGTGTTGTGTTTGTTTTCCCTAACACCCAACTTTTCTAAAGCCTCCTCGCTGGTTTTATGTTCCACGGCCCTCGGGCCAATCGTTTAAGTCCTAAGTTAAGGCCTGTCGTCAACTCAGATTCACTAGAAGCCATTTAGTACGATATATGATCGTTCCGAGGTCCAGTGTACGGCCTCAACCATAAGAGTTTCGAGTTAGCCCTGTTGGATTTTCAATCGCAAAATTCCTCGTAGGGCTTCACATTGATTACCTTAATGGTTGTTTTAAAAGGGCATAGACTCGTAAATTGACTCATAGGTTTGGGAAAATACCCATACCCTAATAGCTTTAATCTAATAACTTCGGAAGTGACTCTATTCTCAACATTTCGATCTTTCCGTAAATATTCGATGCAAACACTTCATTAAAACTTTCAGGAACTTTTTCTGCGAACTACGGAGGACATAAAAGGAATGGTCCATATGATCGTTCGAAATGGATGTCATTTTGTTTCTAAAATATATCCTCCTCCAAGCTATATATTTAGATCGTATATCGAGACGTTAACGGAAGCTCATGGTGTAAAAGCTAGGGTAAATATTTGCAAATTACCGTTTTACCTCGAAGCCAAGCATTTACTTAAAGAATGATAAAACTGGCATAGCGATTGAGGATTTTAAAAAAAATCGCATTTTG
The DNA here is from genome assembly GCA_037158775.1 of Hetaerina titia. Taxonomy (NCBI): domain Eukaryota; kingdom Metazoa; phylum Arthropoda; class Insecta; order Odonata; family Calopterygidae; genus Hetaerina; species Hetaerina titia. The sequence continues at coordinate 83,333,826 of CM073769.1, read as the reverse complement.
AAAAATATTTTATCTAATTATATCAAATTGAATTAAACCATCCCACTCAGTCAATTTTACGGAAATTTGATACAGATAATTTTACAGTAAAATTAAACTGCAAAAACAGCATGTCCACATGCTAGTTTGATTGTACAGCTCAAATGTTAGTAGAATTGACGAATTTATTAAAAATTTTTCAAATTAAATTTTGTCAACTCAGTGAAAGTTTGAAGATTTGTTTCATATCATGAGTTAAAGGCGTAAAGGAAAGCCTTTAAGATTAATATGGCCCATTATTCATGTCATCACTGCCTCGTCATAGCCTCTTTGACGTTATCAAGCTTTTAAAAATGGTTGCCTTTCAGACTTCTTTTAATTCTTGTGATCAAAAAGAAGCCCGGCGAGCTACATCGGGCGCCATGTGGGGCGGCTGAGGCGAGATCCATGAGATCACACGAGATTGTCACACGAGCAGCCATCTGATCTTTTGACAGCAACTTGGGGACCATTTTTTATGGCTAACTCTTCAGTTCCAATGCTATGCACTGTGGTTTTCTGAATATTACACTCTTATGGTATCATTCTGACCCTCGGGTGTCGATCGGAACTGAGCATGTGTCACACTTTTTGCATATTGTCGTTGACGGAAGTCCAGTGCATTCCATGTTGTCAGCCACCTCTCTACCCTCACGGAACATTTAATGTCAGTAGAAAACCATTCCTTGGGACATTACTTGACCATGGACATAGCCTCCGAACCCGATTTTTCGAACTTAATTCGAAATGATATCGCGTATATTTTTTCCATTTTCATTCGTGAATTTGTGGCGCGACCCTCGAATAGGGGTACAGTCTATCAGTGATCTATACACTGTAACGGCCACAGACAACTGGTGGGGTGGTGTTGCTTTCCCAAGACATCCCACCACGTTTCAGGTCACTAATTGTCCCACCCCAGCCGTTCGCATCGGCTGGAAAAAATAATTCTACATGTTCTTTAGGTAGACCATGTACTCCATTCCATAAAGTACTCCATTCGGTGGAGGCCATTGTTCATCAATATGCTTTCTTATTTAGTATTTTGTTTGACCACTTTTTACTACTGTCTGTAATAGCATGTTCAAAATCCATCGGCTTTTATTTCAAAGCGGTCAAATTAACTAGTTATAATGATAACTTTTCAAGTTTTCCTAGATATTTACGAAATCATGGTTTCATATTTAATTCAAGTTTTTCTCCACAATGTTTACCTATTTTCAAGATCTATTTCCACGATCAAGATCTTGATCTCATTATCGTGATTGTCTCATTAGTTAAATAAAAGTATGTAAATTTTAACCTCGGGTTCTAACATACACAATCAAGAAGGTCAAATTTATGAGCAGCTTAACTAGGTATTCAGATTTGATTTGGGTTGCATGGAGAGAGGTTGTAACGATGGTCTGTGGAGAGTTACGTGGTAATTTTGGCAGTAAAATGCAATCTACTCTGCAAGGCAAAGGTCACCTTATGTCACCTGGGTTGAAATGAAAATTTATCCAAAAATGGTCATTTTTCACAAAGAAAAATGTTGCTCTTGGTATCCCTTCCCACCTTCTTCTCCACCCATCTGCTTGCTGTGGTTTAAAAGCAAAAAACCTGAGGATTCCCTCACTTTATTTAATATTATTGTTATATGTATTCTAATACTTGAGGTAGTTTATGGTTATGACGTGCATCTCCTAAAATACAGGAGTTACAATAATATATTTCACAATTGTGTGTTCTGATAAAAGACAACCTGACATCTTATTGTATAATAACTGCCTTCTTCCATTCAGCTTACTCTTTTCCTCCTTTCATTCCATCCAATTTGCCCATCCATTTCCTTCCCCATAATTGCTTGCCTAGTGTTCTCCCTTCCATCTCAATCTTCAACAAATCATCATAAATCAAAATGGTCTGCATCCATCTCATACCTCCTTTGTACTTCTCCCAACAGCCCCTATCTTCTCTCACATGCTTAGTACTTCCTCATTTTTTTCCTTTTGATCTATTTCATGTTTTTCATCCTCCTTACCCAAAGTTCAAGCAACAAATTTATGCTTGTCACCTTGCTTTAAAAACCATGTTTCCACACAGGACAATACCTCCTGCTCTATAGTATGTCAAAGTTTCAATCAGTCTTGACTTATCAAATTTGGTCAACATCCTTCTCATCAATTCCCTACACCATATAAAAATTTCTTTACCAAACACATTCTCCTTCTGATGTCTACAAGTGCATGTTGATGGTCAGACTCTCTCCACCGAACCTGGGAGGGTGAGAGCAAACTGTGATATTCAGCCATGTCAGGAAAACATTGTTCCTGATTATTTTTATAAAAATCTTCTAGGAAAATTACTTGGACCGGTTTTGGTCTAGAACCGTTCCAAGATAGAAAAACTGTTCCACTTACTCTCGTTTAATACCTGCTATTTTGAAGCTTAACTCAGCATTCTTCTTTCTCAGAAACCTCCTAACCTTTTTTACCCACCATTGATTCTCATCCCATACTTATCACACGAACTTAATATGCTCAGTAATGATTGCACCCCTTCACTGTCTGGCTTAATAAAGATAGATCATCCACAAATCCGAATGATTTTATGAATTAAGGTGATAATGGACACCTCTACCTCACCCCTCTTCCTAACATTGCCCATCCTGACTCTCCATCGACTACTTACCTGAGCAGTCTGAGAAATGTGCAGGTTGTGGATAAGAATCCTATCCATATATGTATGTCCTGTAATGCATTCATTAATTCTACCAAATTTACTCTATTAAATGCCATCTTAAAAACTATGACACAAAGAAATATATTCTGATCGTATTCCAGTATGTTCTACTAGATTGTCAACCTCATCACCACTATGAAATTACATGTGCCTCTCCCAGTTCTTAACCGAAGCAGATCATCCTCTAAATAATAATTAGCCCTCTCTGTCATCTTATTGATGATCTTAAGTATCACTTCAGCTCTGAGGATAGTCAAACTGATTGTTCTCTAGCCCTCACCTATGGTTACCTTTCCCTTTTTTGAAACAGGAACTGTCACTGATCTGATGAAATCTTCCGGGCAAATGTCTCCCTCATACAGGTATCTCCCTGTATATGCAAAGCATTAGTCTATAAAAACTCTCCTTCTCGCATTTTCTTAAAACTTTAAGTACTTCTATGGGAATGCTGTCCAACCCAACAGTATTACTTGATTTCAATTCCCTATAATTATGGTCGTGATAGAAGTTTTTCTGAATGCAGTAATCGGCCTGAACATATCCCAATAAGACAAAATTAAAAATAGGACCCATCATCATACTAATCAGAAACATAAGTGTCATAGACAGATTCTTAAGCAGTCCAAGCACTAATCATTGACAAAACTACAAGTTTGCCATTTTAGCTCAAGTACTTAAGTTAAAATAAAGTTTTTCGATGCCCTGAATAGGTTTCGAATTCATCATAGAGAAGAACAAATCTTGAAATAATAAGGTACCATTCCCAGTAAAGTTAGCAAATAACATTAACATTTATACATGGGACAGACTCCTACAGGTGACTGTAGACTAATGAGCCAATGTTTTGTCACATGAGCCAGACATTCTTACTCTACACTGGGTAAAAAGTTATGCATCATCCTTTGTGCTCATTAAGGAATCATGCCAGTCCTTTGTGCGGGTCCTTCCTTTTGAAACCGGGGGCCTTCCCGATGATTTATAAAATTTGGTAACTTCTGCATTTGTCTCAATTCATAACAACCCTTTCTGCTAAGGCTACTTTAGAAATAAGAATATCCTTAGGGTTCTAATATAAGACACATTATTTATATTCTTGTTCACTTACTCAGCAATAAATGAAAGCATTTCCCTGATTTAAACTCACCATATTCCCCCAAACAAGATAAGAAAATTAATGACCAAATAAAAGAAATGAAGTTATTAACCAGACAATTATTGGTGCTATTACGGCCAGGGGATACATAAAGTTATCATTTTCAGTAAAAATCTTTATCTATATTGACTTTCCAGAAGGAGACGGTTTGCCTTCCTGGGAAAGCAAATAGTGTCACAATCCAAAATATCATTTCCCACAGTGATCCAGGTAAACATTTGACTCTCAGATAAGATAAGCTGAATGCCACATGGGCTTAGAATTTTCGTCACTCCTGACCAATCTTTTCCTGTCTGACTAGGATCCAAGGTGATCAACCTTTCCCCCACTCCACCCCTTGGACACTTTTCAGGTTGAGTAAATGGACTAAGTGAGCAGCAGCCATCATAATCATAACTCAAAAGATATGGTGCATGAAGCCATTTTAAAATGTTTATCCCAGAAATAATACAAAACATAGAGCAAAATATAAAGGTTTTATTATTAGCAACAGTTATGACTTGAGGCAGCACACTGCTGTTCCATACATGATAATGTACCATGACAAAATGTTTAAAAATTGTTCATTAAGAAGTGCATTAACATTGTAACAATTCAATATATTAAAGAACTAGCAATAGGCCAAAACAAATACATTTAATGTAATAATTAAGAACTTCAAAGATTCTTTTACTAAGGCATAAGCGAGAAAAGAAATTTTAATGCATTATCACAGCATTTATAAGACTTTGACCACTCTTTAAAAGACTTGAGAGACATGCACCATTGATGTAAGAATTTCTTACACTGGACCTTACAAAATGTCAACACTGTTATTACCTCTTGAGTCAGCATTTCAATTTAACATTGCATGAAGTTTAATTCAAATAAAAATTTAATACATTACATAAAAGTTTGGAAGACAATTGCCTCAATTGATGATATTTTGATTTGAGATAAGACAACATTCTCTGAGCTAGGAAATAGCTCATAGATGTGTTATCATAGAAATAACACAAAACTAGCAACTCTTTAGTACAGATAAAAAATGTTAAGTTTCGATTCCACATGTAAACATACGTAAAGTTGGAAAGCTAATGCTTGATGACAAAGATCAAGTCTTTCTATTTATTTCCATGAAAATAATAAATGGACTTATTTTTATTTAACTGGCATTCTATGAAAATAACAAAACTAACAATAAGGCTAAAAAGTTGCTACAAGTATTTCCTAAAATATTGCATTTTGCTTATTTATTCCCATAAAACTTATCAAAATATTATTTTATTCATTTAGTGCCAACCTATAATTCAAAATAAATCAAGATACATATCTCCGAGAAACATATTTGAGATTTTCTATATCAGTTGGCCTGAATGTCCCTTTCTCAGTAATGATACCTGTAATTAACTCAGCTGGTGTAACATCAAAAGCAGGATTCCAACATGATATTCCTAAAAAGGCAAATAAATATATAAGGAAAAGTTTGAAAAATTAAAAAAAAAATTATTATCAATCCTTAGATGGTCAGCAGAGTGAAGGGTTCAAGAGTATAGAGAGAATATCTTCAAGAATAAGTTATTTTTTTCCTTTTTTTTAGGTCAAGGAAAGAATGCATTTGACTTTCAGTAAAGTCACAATATAAGGTGACATTTTTTTAACATGGATAGAACAAAAGTTGACTGGCTCTGCCTTAACAATTCGTTAATATTAGAAAGCACCACAACATTATTTCATTAAAATCTAATTAAATTATTTATGTTTTAAGAGTATGAAAGTAATAGCACACCCAAAATGCATTTTCCCTTATTACTTCTTTACATTAATAATGATTGTGGCATATATTGATTACCTGTAACAATAAAAAAACTTCATTTATGGGGTGAGTTTGGGACTAGAGAATTCATTCTTTCATCTAAATCATGTAATGAAAGAATGCAGAAATACAATGCAATAGGTGATTCTAGGCATTACCACCAATATCAGAAGGTTTTATACGAATAGAAAACCAAGAAGATGAAATATTGGTGAGGCAAATTAATTATACAACACTATATATTTTGACTTTTAGGTAAATTAAAATGAAACATTTTAGCTATACTCTACACACCTGGAGTTTAGAGTCATGACACTGAACTTTTTACAACATTATCATATTTTCATGAAAACACATCTCTTTTCTTTCTCTTTAAAAACTTCATAGTTCATAATTCAAGGGAATCATGTATTCGAAATTTTGGCATCTGGAATCTTTCTAAACTAAAACCAAAACACACAGCATGAAAGTAAAATAATTTAGGAGATTAGAATAAAAGAACAGAACAAGTGGATCTTTTCTTAACATTTACTAGCACTGGGGTGCCTTGATATAACACCTGACAGGATCATTACACTACACAAGGCAATGAACAAAAAATATACATGGTAGAACTTGAAAACATCTGTTGATTTTTGGATTGATTATATGGAATTCTGTCATGACAGAACTTGAAACAGAAATATACAGCAATTTCTTAATTTATAGACTGTTATTATCGTAATTATTCAATGGGGTGCTGCTTTGGGACTTAAGAGTGGAGAGGCAACATAACATTGAAAGGATCAACTCTGCCTTTTTAAAGAGATTTAAATTAATTGTGGGATTTCCCATCATACTTGAATTGTAAGAGTGGAGAGTTTAAGCAGAGACGTCTGTTGATGACTTGACAAACATCCACTTTTTAAATGCCCATTCAGGTTACAAATTAAAAGAACCTGAATTTTCCTTACCTGGAGCAGCAATACGGAAATCTCCAATATGAGTCATTTCATGATCAGGCCTCTCTTCAATTACTATGTGGTCTCCACTGGGTATTTTAAAATCAATGGATGTCAGAGGAGCAGCAACATAAAATGGTACTCCATGATGCTTGGCTACAACAGCAATCTATATAACATTAAAATTATATAAATTAGTCAATTTAACACTGCAACAGGTTTGTAAAACTATTACATCAATTGTTAATGCACCAATGACATTCAAAATAATTTCAGGAAAGTAATATGGTGAGGAGGGAATCAACAAATTTAAAATGATAGTAAGAATACATATTTTTAACGACAAAGCATACTTCAAAAGTACTTCTTAAACCCTTTCAAATTACTTTATTTTATCAGTGAAATGGCTAACAATTTCAAGACTTCACCTTCTTGAAAGTAAGAATGTCAGAGATCTATATTATGACTCTAAATGAAAAGTTGCATTGAACTGATTTTAAGTAAAATGTGAGAAGAGATTATGAATGCTTATGTTCTGAAAGGCTTCATCCTAAGTTTTGTCCATTTTGTTATTTACCTTTAGCAAGAAAGAGTAACATTTTCCACGTCTGAAAAATTTAGCTAGGGTAAAAATATTTGGAAACAAACCAAACTGTAAGGGTAAAATAAAGATTTGCCTAGAAAAATGAATATTTACAAGCAGAAATATAATTACCGAGACAAATGAATTCCAAATTATATTTTACAGGTTGTAACCAAGGCGTATTACACCCGGACATTGCAATGTTTTTCATTAGATGACATAACTCTTTAGCTATCCTCATCACACCATCAAGCAATTACAATTGTCAATTATAACTAGTCAGTATCTTGGCATGGTTTCCAATCAATTGGTGATTACTCTTAACAGTGAAAAGATAAACATTTCAATGACTTCATGTCCACTTGGAAGGTAGTGACTGACAAGCTGAAATACTCTCATCAGACTAGCTATTATTGAGCCACTATAACCTGGATGTAAATCCATTTATTTTGATTGTAAAGAAATATCAAGGCCAAAACTCCTAATTTAAAGAATAAAATCTTGTTTTGAACACCCAGATACCATTTCAACAGTCAATTATATTTCACCTGCTAACCAGGTAACTTACGTTTTTATGCTACATTTCAAAATGAAGTAAGTGCTTTTGGTCACAAAAATTTAGTAAAAATTATGAAAATGAATTCTTGAGGGCATGATACAGAGTATGGTGGAGTTCTATCCTCCAACTTTACCCATAAAATCAGGCCACATGACAGTTTAAGGAAATACTGAAATTGCCTTTTTCTGATTTTTTTCTTCAATAAAAAAATTAATTCACTCTGGTATCTCTTTTGCTTAATTTTCTCTTCTCCCTTCTGCTACAATGAGCCAAGTTGATCAATAGATTTCCTGCATTGAGGCAATACTTTCATCCAAATATTCTGAAAGGAGATCTTCCACCAAAACAGCACAATGCTATAGTTTTATATTTCCTTTGGCATCTTATATTTGTTCAAATGGAAACAATCACTTTGTGTTTTAATAAAATGTTTAATCACATCTGTAGTTATTTTCCATGAATTAGCACAGTAGAAAATATCAATTATTATAAAGAACTTAAAAAAATTAAATGCTAATCGCAAAAAAACAAACAACGCACGAATATATTCAAGTTAGCAAAAATAATACGTAAACATTAAAATTGAAACAAATAAGTAAATAAAAAGCAAAATATCAATGCCTTATTAACATGTTGCGGTTGGCGAGAATGCTCATCATTTAAATCCTAACTGTTGCTGTGATAATGGGAATTCTCATCATTTTAAACTTTTAATTAACATTCATTACAAGTTCGGTGATAATTTTTCACTTGCCTTTCATTATTTTATAAGGACAATCAAAGCTTAATTTTTGAATCTGTTAGGTAATTTTGATTTATTAAGCCGTTTAACTGTATTTCAGTCTCAGACCAGTTTTCTGTAATAGCATGCACCTTCAATTGCAACTGCTTGAAACTTATCCGTCGTCGCTCTTCATTTAAGAGGTATTATTTCTTTCACTTCTTCCTAGGGTAACTTAACTCCTGGCCTTATTACTTCTTGAGTGTTTATCCAAATGGTCCTAGCTGAGCTATCAGAGGGAACCTTATCTCCATCGCCTCACGACCATTACCTCACCTGCAAGTTTCACTCCCGGCTCTGCTCCATTAACGTGAAAATTCATCATGAAAAGAATTAAGGGGCCAATAATACATTGTCCATAGTTCTGTTACAGCTTTGATCAGTTCCTTCTCTCGATGTGTCTTGAGAAGTTCATTTCCTTGGGTCTTGGTGAATTGCAATTTTGGTGCTGGGTTTGTCTTTCGAGAGGATTTTCCAAATCCATATTTTTTTGAAATATTTCATATAATGGCATCAAATTGGAAAGAGTGCTTTGTGGAAGGAAGAAATTTTATTAGATTTGTGCACCAAAGATTTGTCATATGTGCCATTAAAGTATAACCAAGAGAGCAATGAGAGAGGAAGTGAATACGATATTGCAGCTGCATATAAGGTCAGAAACAGAAAATTCACTCCTCTCTAGAGAAGTGAAAGTGACTTCGATAAGAGTACCAATGAAGACAATACTTCACCAGGAATTTCTACTTCAACCATCAGGTCAAAAAGAGGGTTCCCTGCCATATTGACGAGTGAGGCCAAAACAATGAAAAGGTAGTGCACATTTCCTCATAAAGGTGAAGTGCTTTTGGTGATTTGGAAAGATAAAAAGGAGGTGAGGATGATTAGTACTAAGCACACCGCTATGATGAGCAAGACACAGCTGAAGGATAGGTTCACTGGACCGCCAATCAAAAAACCTATCTGCATTTCAAAATACAATAAGTCCATGAAAGGTGTATATTGGGCAGATATGTATTTGTCATATTATAAAATCATGAGAAAAACAATGAAATGGCCAAACAAAGAAGTGCTGTGGTTTATTACTTGTGCTCTTTTTAATGCTTTTAGAGTTTATAAAACACTAGATGAATCAAATAGCATTCAATTCAAAGGTTTTCTCTTCCAGACCACCAATGAGTGGACGAATAGAGCGGAGCTAAATGAGTCATCTCCTGAGGACAACAGCGATGATAAGCCGACGCAGCATGTTCCTCCAAGGGATCCCCCCATCATCTCTCAAGAAATGTGAGTAAACATCATCTCATTCCTATAGTGGGTAAGAGGAAGACAAAATACCCCACAACAAGATACAGTGTTTGCTTCAAGAAATATTAGGAAGGAGACGAGGTACGAGTGTTCTTCTTGAGATGTTCCACTTTATAAAGGGAAATGTTTCATGGAGTAACGCACAAAGAAATACTGAAAGTATTTGTGAGTAGCATATTTAAATTTCCATTCAAAACTTTACCACAATTTTACTGTATGTTCAAAAACTAGACTTTCAAAATCTGTCAGGATGGAGTGTTAAAACCGATTTAAATATCCTGGTACACGTGTTAAGCAAGAGGGCAAAATCTGCAGTTTGACAGTTTAGTTACTAGTTTGACATCAGTGGATGCATCATAAAAAATTGTTGATATGCTAAAACTTTAGACTATAGTACGGATGCTTTGTTGCAAAGACGGATTTATGTGGAATGAGTTTATGTGATCTGCATTTCAACTACCCAAAGAATCCTAAAAACACAAAGGCTAATCGCATTAGTTACGACCCTTGAAATTACACGTGACCAGCATTAATTATGGTTTCTGGAAACTTGACAACATACTATTTTTCTTTCTCCTCCTGATGAGATGGTATGCATTTTATCATTGTCATAAATGAGAGAAAGGCAGGGCATTGAACTTCAGGCAAAAGCCATCACAATGGGATAGGGAAACTTTTATCCCCATTACTTTGAGGAATTTGGGATGTTAATGTCAAGGTGAGGGATGACAATTAGAAAAGTGTCTCATTGATTGATAACTGTCCAATGTCAATGCCGAGTTACTCCAAATGAATTTACCATATTTCCTGGCCCACAAGATGCACTTTTTTTTATTTACAAATGTGCTCGAAAACAGCCTACATCTTATGGGCTGGGAGTACACAAGTATAATTTCAACCTATAAGTACAAGCAGATTCTCCAGAAAAATACTTATTATCATATATTTTTCCCTGCATCGGGAGTAAAAAATGGAACGGTTGCAGTCAGTACTAAAATACATTATATGAGGGTGGCTATTTATATGTTGAGCCTTGTCAACACTAAGTGCTTTCGGCATAATCTGACATTTTCATCTGAAAGTCTGACCCTTTTAACGCTTTCTTCAGAACATTTTGTCGCTTAATCATAACTTGCGTTTACAGTGACTTGAAATTTTATTTCAGCAAAAAAATTCAGTTAACTCGTAAACACTTTTGTGCAATATTTTTTATGACTTTCGACATGGATTATCAAGACAGAAGTGCATCGATCAACTTACTTGCACTTTTGATGATGAAGCCCCATTTTTTGACTCAGAAACACAGGTATAAAGAATCCCATCATGGCCACTGTTCACTCAGCAACAAAAGGCCCTAAGGTTGTCCAAAATCAAGTTGTGCCAGAAAACATTGATGATGTGCAAGAACCAGTAAAGGAAGATTGCCATGTGACTTATTGTGAGATTGAGGTAACCTTGGCAATAAGTAAGATGAGCATCAATAAGATATTGCATGAAATTTAGCTAAGAAAAAAATTTGTTCGCGTTGGATCCCACATAATTTGACAAAAGCTCAAAAAGATGCTAGTGTCAATTGGTGCAAAGAAATGCTCAAGAAATACAATTGCAATGCATCAAAAGCTGTGTACAAGATATATATACATGCATAACATTACACAGATGCCAAATCTTGGATCTATGCATATGATTCTGAAACAAAACAGCAATTCACTGTATGGGTCTTTCAAGATGAGCCAAAGCCGCCAAAAGTGATTCGAAAGCACTACGAAGCAAATCATCGGCTGTTTCTTTGGGATTAACTAGACATGTGGCAACCTTACCATTACACCAATGTAGAACTATGAATTCTGAATGGTACATGGGCATTTGTTTGCCATAAGTGTGTGGTGAAATACAGAAAAAGAAGCAGCAACGAAGGATCATTCTTCATCATGATGATGCAAGTTCTCACAGATCGACCAAAACAACTACCTATTTGACTGGCCAAAACGTTGATAGGTCATCCACCATACAGCCCTCATTTTGCACCAAATGACTTCTTTTTGCTCCCGTTTATCAAGAAAAAACTTGTGTGGCCAACGTTTTTTGGTGCCTGAAGAAGCCGTTGATGCGTTAAAAAACCATGTTTTGGAGGTACCTCAACCCGAGTGGAGAAAGTGTTACAAAAATAAGTTTGAGCACAGGCAAAAGTGTATTTATTATCATGAAGAATACTTTGAAAAACAAAAAAGTTCTTTTCCGCAATAAATTAGTCTTTTCATTAAAAGGCTTTTCGTTAAAGCCACCCTTGCATATCACTGTTTTGAGTCCGTAGTAAGCAACCGAGTTTTAATATTTAGTTGAAAGTACTTTCTAAAAAAATTACCAAATAAATGATAAATGTCTACCCTGCAGTGCATTTAGTTACATTTCACATGTTATGTTGCCATGAAATTTAATGTGTTTGGCTAATCGGGACGTATCTCTCTTCTAATACATAGTACATACATTGTATCTCTCCCAATAAATTCTGAATCTACAGGCATTCAACCTTGATTAGTGTGTGAGTTTTGTAAAGGCATAGAAAATGGTCCCTTTTGATACAAATTATGATAATATCAAAACAATAGAACTTAAGCATTGCATAAAAAGTCCAAAAGATAATAACCTCATGGGATGTCAAGAGAGAAGATTGTCAAACAGTATTGCAATTAAGCTTGAATTTGTGAATCACGCACACTTAAGAAAATGGAAACAAGGCAGATGAAAGATGCCTTGGTCCAGTGATAACAAATTTCCGGGAATCTGCAATGAATAAACATCAAAATGATTTGATTATTTCTGTCTGATCCAAGTATTTTTCGTAAACCCAAATCTGAAAAATAAGGGTGCGTCTTATGTGGCAGAACATTGTATGGGCCAAGAAATAAGAGTAACTGCAGTGTTACAACCTCAGGATCGGAGAGACATTTAAGTTTGGAAGATTTACTTTTGAGAAAACTTGTCCATGGATTGCTTATATACTGAATTTAACACAGCTGCTCCACTTAACATTTTATGATCATGTTGTGTTGAATGTGATGCATTATTTGGTTAGATCTTGGGGAACAATTTAGCTCCATAATGACAACCAATTGTTAAAAAAATTTAAAAAAATTCCTATTTCACATAGGTCTAATAGCAGAGGAAAAAAGTTGTAGATGGCTATTATATGATAGTTTATTTCATTGGGAGTTTAGCAGAAGAAGGTGAATGATAATGTCATGTTATGATCAGCACAAGCTAATCGAGAAATGTTAAGAGGGCCAATGTGCCTAGGAGTGAAGAAGAAGAGGAAGATAGAGTACCATCTTACCTTGAGGCTCTTAGATAACCTATCCATATTTTTAGCTTTTATAGGCAATGCCCCCTAAACTATACTTAAATGCGTAATAACTATAATCATTTTCTGTGACAATTAGAAAAATTGAATAAACAAATTAGGGGGTTGAAGCGGGGCTCAAGGAGGATCAAGTGTAGGTTCAAGTTTAATAAGAGATACATATAAATGGAACAACTGATGGGTGAACAATTAGCATACACATGTAACTTCAAGGTTTTCAAAATATGAAACATGCCATTTTAAGTGAAACGCCTTATAAGTTCGCTGTCTTACACCTTAACTAGAAAAGTTTCACTTACTATTCTACAAATCTCATAAAAACCCATTTAATACAAGATTAAAACATATGAATAAAATTTAAACATTATCTAAAGTTTTTTATTTATGAAGATAGATTTTTCTAAAAATTAATGGGACAAAGGAAAGGTTTAACAAAATAGATCAAATTCAAGCAAATTGGATAAGCTAACTTTGGCTGACATTGCTTTAACTCTTTACTTTCACATAAACAATTTTTGGTTTCACTCTTAGAAAACACTAAGCTTAGTAAATCTAAGATAACAGATTAACATAATTCTATACAATAGATCTATAAAATCATGTTAGAAGTAGAAATCTGACTAGGCTACAAGACGCTGAAAGTGGTTCTAGTTTAGTTGTAAATTATATTTATAACATAAATATGCATGAAAAATGTGCAAAGGGACCAGCATATATTCACTTGTTAAACTTCTATAGTTGAGAGGCTCACATTAAAAACCATTTTTCCAAAGTGCAGGAGTTAAGGAAATTTTGTTTCTTGTTAGCCAGATTGCGAAGCTTTGAAGAAAACACACAATACGTTGAAACAAGGGATACTAAAATTAACAACATACTACAGAACTTTAGAGAGTAAGACATACATCTAGTGGACTAGATGGGGAACTAATACAGAATTTATCATATCTATTAATTGCTTTGCTTAATCAATAGATAAAAGTGAGATACCTGTGGGCAGAAGAAAGATAATAGTGCATAATACTAGTTCACTAAAGTATTCCCCAAACAAACATAGATGGTTAGGGTCTGAATAACCTAACATGCATCATGTACAAGAGAATAAAACACCAACTTTGAGACTATGTTTTTAGATATCTGGAAAAGAAGAAATTAAGAACAATGTTTTCAGTACAAATTTTTTATGTACAAATCAATTATCAACACACTTAAAGATTTATCAGAAATGTTGACAAGTTGAAATTGACTTGTATTAAGTTCAACTTTACAAGTCTTTAGGCATGGCGAGTAAAAAAAAAACTCCTTAAAAAATTGGTTGACATGGGTATAAGCAAAAAAGTTTCACCATGAAGTTTTTGCTGAATGTGAAAGACAGAGAGAGGGATAACTTCATGATTGGTACAAGAGACATAAATAATCAAAGTATAACGTTTACAGATGAGTCAATCTTGGATAAGACAGTTGGAAGAGTCTCAAATTGTAAATTAACTGCCTAACTTTGGTCTTGACTTTAAGGAAATAAACCCTAAGTACTTGGGGATAGTTGTGTACAATGTTATGGATTTAGGGCCACAGAAAGTATTATTACCACAGCATTTAAGGCTTGCATTTCACAATTAAAGCACCCGGAAAATTTCTACCGATATGAATAAAATATAAAAATGTGAAACATTCTAAAACATGGGATAACAACTCAGAATAATTTCATAAAAATGTCTCATGAATAAGCATGTAAGGGATAAAAGATGGGAATCACAGTTTGTTGCAGAAAACTTGAGGAGAAAAAGAAGCATTAAAATGTGCAAAGGGAAAAAATTGCTGGGTAATTTTCACATAATAAGGATAAGTTGCCAGACTAAAAGCTATGTTTAATGTCAAAATAATCAACCTGATATTTTTGAATGTGTACGAAGTTAAGACAATTTATCAAGAAAGGATCAAAATTATAAAATTGTACATCCCATAAATAGAATATTCCCCCAAATTAATTGACAGGTAGAAGAATGAAATAACCTGGCAAAAGAGAGTCAAGAATTTCCCAAGAGCTTTAGTTAGTGGTTGGAATATTCATTCTTTTGATGTAATTCCCATATTATAGCGTGTTTCACTTTCTTGACTTTTTCTCATATTTTTGGATATACTGAGGTTGAAATTATGATAACAATAACAATACTGATGTTGAAATAATCTGATAACAGATTAAATTATACCCCACGGTCATTATTGTAACAATAATTACATAACAATTGGAATTTACACAATTTTTCTGCAGTATTCATTACTATTACATTTAGAAAGAGGAATGGGATTATTCAAAATATAGAATATAGAATACAATCAGGACGTATTTGCCTGTTTCATAGATTTCGAAAAAGCGTTTGATAGAGTGAATTGGGAAAACTAATGTGTACATTGCAGAAAATCGGAATAGATTGGAGGGAGGGGAAACTAACCAGCAACCTGTACATGTCTCAGACTGCTCAGGTGCGAGAGGGAACAGAGAGTCCGGATGGGCAGGGTTGCCCATTGTCACCGGTACTGTTCAACGTGTATGTAGAGGAAATGATTAAAGAGGCATGGGAAGAACTGGAGGTAGGAATGAAAGTTGGAGGGGAATTCGTAAAATCAGTTAGGTTTGCTGATGACCAAGCTTTAGTTTGTCAGTCAGCCAAGGGGTTGCAAGCAGTGCTGAGTGAATTGGAAATTCAGTAAAATAGATATGGGATGAGAATCAATATTAATGCAACAAAGGTTATGCGATTTTCCAAAAAGAAAAAGGCTTAGCTAAACATTAAAATAGGAGGGGAATAAATAGAGCAGGTAGAACAGTTTACGTATCTCGGAAGTGTTCTGAACCAACACGGTCAAAGTAGTAGGGAGATCAAGAGAAGAATTGCACTGTGCAAAGAGGCATTTACAAGGAGAGAGTTGATGACGGGGACGTTGAGTAAGGAGGTAAAGAAAAGACTCGTAAAGTTAGCTTATAGCATTAACATTTATGACTCGTAAAAACTTTGATATTGAGTGTAGCTATGGATGGCACAGAAACGTGGTCACTGAAGCAGGATAATAGACATAGATTGGAGGCTTTTGAAATAAGGGTGCGGAGAAGAATGGAGAAGGTGAAATGGACTGAAAGGAAAACAAATGAGTTAGTACTAGGGATGGTCGGCGAGGAGAGGGGAGAAACCTATGGAGGCAGGAAAAATGGATGAAAGGCGTATTAAGTGGCAGTGGGACGTTGAAGACAGTAATAGAGGGGAGAATGTTAGGCAAACGAGAAAAGGGCAGGAACAGAATAGGGATGTTTGACAGGATAAAGGGAGTAAGGAATTACACAGAGATGAAGAGGGACCTGATATACATTAGGTTGCTCGATTGTGTTTTGTTTGGAGTCACAAAATATTTATTTGATAGCGGTGTCCATCAAAAACCTACCTTAACTGGTAGATTACCTTTTAATGTACATTAACAGATAACTCAATTAAAAGGTGTTCTAGCAGTATTTCCCACAGTCCCTTTGAATAAGACGTTTATGAATAAAAAAGACCAGTTTGGACTTGATTTTTTAATAATAAAAATATAAAATTTATTGGGGCAAGATTGAGAATAGATGGTCCCTTCTTCCACACCCAAACCTTCTCTTCTCTACTTATACAGTCAATGTTCTAGTCACTGGCATTATCATCCAAGCAGTACAACACACAATGTATGTGCAGATAAAAATGTATTACTGAGGTGTTCATGAAGGATAACTTTACTAAAGTGAACAAATGTAGAAGTTAACTTGATAACAAGCTTTGCAGATTTTAGAACTACAAGTTCTCATTGAAATAAATACAGCCAAACTTCAAACTTATGTTTTCAAAGGGACCAGTAAAAAAAAAGAATTTGAGGGAGAAGGATATATGTTTAGTGCATATAATTTGCATTAACAATTTTATCCACAAAATTTATAATTCAAAACTTTAATTTATTAGTACCCAAGAACACAACCTGTAATGTATGTGTAACACCAGTTTCACCAATATATTACATAATTGGCAGCTACGGCAGGTTGACAAATTACAAGAAACTGCAGGAGATGCTGCAACAGTAACTTTTAATGGAGTCATCCTCTAATATGTATTTCAATGCAACAATTTCAGAATGTAAAGGTGAATGATTTTTACACTCTGAAATTGTTGCATTAAATGCCAGGTTGAAACGTGTTCGACCTAGCATATTAATGCCACGTGATTTTGCATTGACATAGCCAAGGAACCATTTAAGTTGGAGAACTGTTACATGGATACATTCAATCAATTTATACAGGTATATTTTGATTGTATTCCTTTAGGTGAATAGCTGTCCAGACAGCATAAAAATTGGGTAAAACCAAGGATTAATTGAATTTAGGACCCATAAAAATTACGATTAACTTAAAATTACCAGGTGTTAAAAATCTTAAAAAGTTATATGATAGGTTAAGCAGAAGATAAATTATGCTAAAAGATAGTTTAAGGGTCAACTTGAAGGGCTGAATCACCTGATAGGTCCCAATTTTATTGGCAGTGTCACCATTAGCAGCTATTCTGTCAGCTCCCACAACTACAGCTGTGATATGCCTCTTTTTCATTAAAGCTGCCACCATGCTATCACATAAGAGTGTGGCCGGAATCCTCTCTTGAACCAATTCATATGCCGTCAAACGTGCACCTTGGTTGTAGGGCCTCGTCTCAGTACAGTAGACCTGGTCTGGGAATTGGATGTATGCAGGTTGGCCCCAACACCAATTGTTTGATGTTCAGTACTTGAAGAATGAGGAAATTAGTGGTCCCTCTAGGACACACCAAGCAAACTTAAAAGATAAAAAATTATGAAAACTTTTCATACTGAAAGCAACATTTGCCTTCACAGTTCCCCCGATTCTTTTTTATGACTTTGAAGACTGGTTTCTGCATAAACATCTAAGGCATCACATTTGACAAAACTAATGATGAATGTTTCATATGCTTCAAAAGAAAATTTCACATACAAAACACAAAAGGGTACCTAAAACACTACAGTTGGTGAAGTTTTCCACTAAAAAAAATATGAAGGGAGATTTTTCTGCAAATATAGGTGCAAAAAAACTAGCACACTGGAAATAACATGCATGTCTGTCTATTGCATCCAAATATTTCCATTTCAACTCTAACTAAATACAGTAAATCAGATGTTTGTGTTTTTTTTGTTATCAATGAGAGTTAATATATTTTAAAAAGAGCAATGAGACAGGAAAATTAACTGGATAATGCTTACTAAATTAGGTAAGCCTATGCAATGCTTTAGTAGGAAGGCTTCTCTTTGTTTGCATAAGTATTCTTTCAACCAATGATTGACTTTCAAACTAACAACTTTCAAATCTTGAATGTTGTGCACAAAGTTTACAGGCATGAAATAAACTGACATATTTGTAAAGAAGATACCCCTACTGATGACACTTGGCCTGGATAAGGCCAACTAACAGTTCAGTTCAATTCTACTATGACGCTTCTCCAAATAATATTCTTCATTTGGAAATTATTTTTCATGGATTTATCCATAGTTTAAAATTAAAAACATCATTTTCAGAATAACTAAAACAACAGAGGTATAAATGGTTTGCTTACAATCAACCACCTGCAATTACTAGTGACAGAGGAGCTGTGTTACCCTAATAATATAATAAGACTGACTGAAAACCTAAAAAGGGAATAAATAAGTCAATAAAATATTCATAGAACTTCCAGCGCCAGTATAATGTATGCATGAGCTCTCAGAATACACATTTCTGAATTAAGTTCCCAGTTGTTGCTCATTGATTAAAAAGAGACGGACCAAGAATTAGAGGATACTTGCAAATTATCATATTGAATCTCGGGCACCAGTAAGCTTCCTATCTTTCAAGAATGGCTGTTTTTATCAATCAAATGCCATTAAGTGACACATATGAGTGTAGCTAAACATTTCCAAAACCTTATAAGATCCTTAGATTTTTACACAACTTATGTCACCCTTCTAAGTTTCACCGAACTTGCCTCATTTCCAATTCTTTTAGGCATAATAACCCTCGATATACTAACCTAAAAAAAAAATGAACAAATAGATTGACCAACTACTACTTAAGCTCATGCACCAGAAACAATAGATTGACAAGCAGCACTAAAAATACTCGCATGCCAAAATTAGGCTGAATGCTAAGGTGTTCAATTGTCACAGATATTAAGGTTGCAGAATCAATAAATATATATTCCAGTTTATCTTTGGCCAACTTGAAAAGCATTTTATATTGTTTACACTGAATGCACAATGACATTAATTGAAAATGTTCTTTCACTTCCAGTCATTCATTTGACCAAAATTAACTCATAAGATGAGAATTGGCAAACAGCTCATATGTTCATTTGTCATGTCACTAATAAAAATTGCTTTTTTCGTTAACCCCTTCACTCACTTGTTATTTATTACCAGGCACACAATGCTATTTAGCATTTTGACTAAGTGGTAAGCATTTTACTCTTAAAACTTGAATTAAGGATAATTGACAGAAACAGCACCCAAGATTGCCAAAAAAAACTCCATGGAGACCATGGCATTTGCATATTTAAATGAAATGTCTAATGCCACTGTCAACACATAATTCATTGAAGAGGGTCAGTTGTTACTGCATCAGCTTTTATTCCAGATCTCCTTTTGGAGGTTTACTGTGCCATATTATATAATTTCATTGCCAGCATTTCACCATGCATGATCTTCAAGTTCAAATGTGAACCAAAATGAAAATTATTTACAGTCAATGGGATTTACACAATGAATTGGTTGACTGGTACTTCAAATCAAGATAAAATTCTCTCAGGCGTTTGTCCAGGAGAATCTGCAAGGTAAAATAGAATTTGGCACTTAAACTTAAATAGGCACCTGCTGACCAAGAAATTCCCAGGCTCCTATGAAAACATTTCGAATTCAATTCCGTTTCACCAAAAGAGTTCCTTCAGTAGGCTAAAGCTACTTTTATTTGATTTCATATGTTGGCCAGCATGTAGCATTTATCTATTATTTATTTATGAACCTATCTCACACTTGAGTTACTATGGTTAGGTTCATCTTATCAGTTCACATTTCTCGGATATGTATGAACATTATCAGTATGTAAGAGAAATAGATAGCACCTTTGAAATTATATTGTATGTTATCTGTTTACATTACTTAAAGACTCATAAGAAAATACGAAGCACATACATAGATTGCAATAGCGGCATCTTTTTCAGGCCTTCTCACTTGTTATCATTCATTAAAAAAAAATGTTATTACTTCTACATTTGTTTAAAAGAAAAACAGTTTGGTTTGAATGGGAAATTTACAATGACAAAGAACTGGAGAAACTTTCACTACATTACTGACAGAATTATTCATAACACTAACGAACGCTGGGACAAGTTCATCACAAACAAATTATATTTGAAATACAACATAATGATATATAAGGGCACTGCAGTATGATAGGAACTGAATACATGACATGGGGATTCGAGTATTTGGTTGAAATACTCAGCGTTTTACGAAATAAATAGTGAATACTAATTCTCGCAAAACTGAAGCTGGTTCGTCTCTCATATACATACATCTGAATTAGGTGTGTACGCACTTACCTATTTTTCCATTAGCATAGAGAGAGCGAATGACACCCAAGGCCGTTCCATAGCTAGCCGTTGCCAATGAGCCTGTATTACAGTGTGTCAGAATTCGGACGGGTCCATCAGTCTTTTTCCCACTTAAAATCGCTGATGAGCCATTATCCCCAATTGCACGATTATCAGCAATATCTCTATCAAGCATATTCTCTATGGCTTGGATAAACCTAAATCAAAAGAAACGACCATTTATGTTTAAACAGTGGTTTTGTGACGATAAATATCACTGAATTTTCATTGCATGAGAATATCTACTTCATTTTCATTGTGTCAACATCAATAGACTCGTCTTCGTCCAGAGAATTCACAAACGCTATCAAATCGTCCGCTGCAATTTTCATATTAACGGCAGTCGGTCTTGCTGAGACTAAATAATTTAATCTTCCTTCCACTTCTTGTCGCAAAGTTTTTTTAGTGTTGTAAATCTCTTGCTGTAGTTCCACTGCAAGACTTAGACACCCTACAATGGCTATAGCCGGGGCTCCACGAACCTACATCATACAAATCAAACAAATTGGAAAATATTATAACAAAAAGCTATCATCACAATTAACAGAACCTCAGGAATTAAATGACGCAATATCATCAGTAACAAACAAAGGGTATTATTACACGCACCTGCATTTTGTTAATTGCATGCCACCCATCTTCCACGCCTTTAATGTTCACATATTTAGATTCTGAAGGCAGTAACAATTGATCCAAAATCTCAAGTCTCCCATTGCCATACTTTATAGCTTTCAGAGTCATTACTTCAGAAATAATAACTCTTTTTCTTAGTCACCTTGCCAAACAGCGACAGTCCGACCGGAATCACCAAAACAGCACAGCAGTTAGAGAACGTTGAGAAACGTTCATATTGTGCTGGTCCCTGGCGGCAGAAGGTTCGCGCGTGTATTTAAATACCCTTTTAGAAACAAGATCTTCGTCGGAATAATGTAGTGATTGTAAAAGTAAAAAACCGGAAGTAAAGGATTGTTTGTCTGTTTCTCGTATTAGATTGAAATAACATGAGATTGGTGAACTTCAAGTACTTCTACGCACTGAAACTGCTCTTAGTAGCTCATTATTTTTAACATTGAAGTCAATCAAAAGGCGCAAATGTGGGATATTGGATAGAAGGAAGGTAGGTAGAATTGAATTGTAGTGTGAGGTGTCTGCTAGTGTGTTATTACGTGAGGCAGAAAAATATAGTGTTAATATGTCCATCCAAAACCTACCTGAAATGGTAGGCTACCGAATAATTCAATAGGAAATAAAACTGACGAAGGATGACTTGCTGTATGAAAAACCATGTATTACATAATGATTCCTATGTGTACAATTTTTCCCCATCAAGTTCCAGTGGCTTCAGAAATATGATCCTAGGGTGATTTCTGGTTCTTAAAAACCGAAAGTAATTAATTACTAAATTAATACCCTAATTAAAACCGAATTAACCAAAATTTCGACTGTAAATGGTAATAACTATTTTTCCTATGAACAATTTTATGTAAGTCCTTCAATTGAAAAACAATGAATTTTCAATGTATTCATTAGGGAAATTTATAATAACGTATGTTCTAGTATTTAAATAAAATGATGCTAAACAATAGGGTAGAAATGGAAATTATTATAAGGAAGTTCTTAGTCAGATATTATGCGGCAACTTCCAATTATTTGCAAATGCCTATTTAAGGAAATTGGATGAAAAGTAGGTGTAAGATATAATGGTTGGATACACTGATATTGTAGTGAAGTTTTACTGTTTGTTTTTGGTATGTATTGCTGCTAAAAGAAACAGAAAAATAATATCTATAATCATGCAAGAGAAATGGATTACTTAAGATGAAGTTGTGAGATAAATATGTTTGATCATCCATGAAACAAAGAGGAAAGAAAAAATATATAATAGAGCAGATTATAATCAATAGAATTAAGAAGTATTAACTTTTATGGTGTGGACATATAAGAAGAATGGAGGATGACATGTAACCCAAAAGATTAAGAGTGAAGACCATTGGGAACAAGAAAGTGAGGATGCTCATCTGCTAGAAGCTTTCATTTGATTTAAAGACGGGCAGCTCATGACTACGATTAAGTGTATCTGGAAACATGTCTGGCCAGAAAATGTGTTGAAAACATGTATGTAGTGGGGCATTAAAAGTAAATTCCCTCAAATGCATAGTATTTAGCAGTCTGTCATATTTCCTTGTGGATTTTACGTGCAGTATTTCACACTAAGATTGGTCTAGTGGGACTATTGGCAAGTGGTTAAAATATGCATCATAACCAATCCTTCACAATGATCTACTTTGAGCTCTGCTCTCAGATAATTTCAAGCAATTATGTAGTGTGCCAAATATTTTGCTGCAGTGGGGATGGAGATTCTGTTTTTTCTTAAAGAGGGATTTCAACACATTGGATATTTAGGAAGGATATCTAGAATTGAAAGCATAATGAAGTGGGGCACATTCCTTAATGATTTTCTGGATGATTATGTAAAAAATTAATGATAGAAAGAATTTGGAAAAATCCGTTCTTGAAACTCTGCAATAATTTATGAACATTTACGGATATCTAATAAGAATAAAGATAAATAAAAAATAATTTGTGATCAATAATACACCTTGTAAACCGAAAAAGCCAAGCTGAGTGTGTAAACTTGAAATCCTGTGGAATGAATTAATTTTCCCACTACAACTCCAAAGTAAAAGTGACCATTTTAAATTCTGAGATCCATTGCCTTTCTAGGAGAGTTCAAGTTTACAATTTTGGCTTTTTTGTTTTTCATTGTTTCACGACCGTAGGTACTTTCATTTTAAGATAACAATAATTTACAATGCTTATGAAGATGCATTTGGTTCCATTGAAAGGAGTTCATGAGAATCACTTATTTTACTATTGAAATTCTAATGTTATTGTTTAATTTCCATCAATATTTTGCACGCATATATAAGTCAATGCTCATCAAAACGAACTCCACATATGTCTAGCATTTATTCTTAGAACATAAAAGTGGTTGCCAGATATTGATAATATTTAATAGAATTGCCATATGACTGTTTTTACATTGGTTTATTCAATGTTGACATTAATTTATGGAAAAATAATGGTGGCACGAGGGAATATTAGGTAGGTAATCTACCGGTTAAGGTAGGTTTTTGGATGGACATTCCTATCAAATTAATAATTTGTAACTCCAAACAAAACCTAATCCAGCAACCTAATCTACATCAGTTCCCTCTTCATCTCTGTGTACTCCTTTCCTCCCTTCATCCCGTCCAACATCCCTATCCTGTTCCTGCCCTTTCCTCGTTTGCCCAACATTCTCCCCTTCATTACCTTATTCAACATCCCACTACCTCTCAATATGCCTTTCATACATTTTTCCTGCCTCCATAGGATTTCTCTCAACAAACCCCTCTCCTCACCCACCATCTCCAGTTCCTCATTTGTTTTCCTTTCGGTCCATTTCACCTTCTCCATTTTTCTCCACACCCACATTTCAAAAGCCTCCAGTCTAAGTCTATACTCCTGCTTCAGCGACCACGTTTCCACGCCAAACATAGCTATGCTCCATATCAGAGTTTTTACAAGTCTTTTCTTAACCTCCCTACTCAACGTCCCCGTCATCAACTCCCTCCTTGAGAAAGCCTCCTTACCTAGCGCAATTCTTCTCTTTACGTCCCTACTACTTTGACCGTGTTGGTCCAGAACACTTCTGTGATACGTAAATTGTTCTATCTGCTCTATTTTTTCCCCTCCTATTTTAATGTTTAGCTTAGCCTTTTTCTTTATGGAAAATCGCATAACCTTTGTTTTATTAATATTGATTCTCACCCCATATCTATTGCACTGAACCTCCAATTCACTCAGCAATGCTTGCAACCCCTTGGCTGATTGAGCAACTAATGCTTGGTCATCAGCAAACCTAACCGATTTTACGAATTCCCCTCCTACTTTCATTCCTACCACCAGTTCTTCCTATGCCCCTCTAATCATTTCCTCCACACATACGTTGAACAGCACCTATGACAATGGGCAACCCTGTCTTACCGCTCTTCCTAACACTGCCCATCCGGACTCTCTGTTCCCCACTCGCACCTGAGCAGTCTGAGACATGTACAGGTTGTGGATCAGTCTCCTGTCCCTCCAATCCATTCCTATTTTCTGCATTACATGCATTAATTTTTTGCATGAGGGAATCTAAGAGTGAATTTAAGCTTTGGAATCACCATGTTGTTGCTAATTTAAACGATTTAAAATGATCTGGGTCAGCACACACAATAACTGGATCACATCTTGTTGGAATGTAGAAGCTAGTGTTGGTTTTCTTTTGGAATCTTGGTGACACCAGAAAGTTTTGTGGTTTTAGTGCTATGAATTTTTAAAACTAAAAATAAGAAAATTAGTTGATAAAACACAGAATTACAGAGTTAAAATGGTGCAATTTTTTATCATTTTCAATAGTATAAGCATATAATCAGCATTCAATTATCATATTTACTCTTCATAGAAAAACATCGGTCAATATTTTCCATTTATATATGTATAGTAAGTTGGCAGACTTCTCTATTCTTCCAAAGAAGAAGGCATTTTGTAAATAGCATTTAATATTCTAACCCTGTTAAAGATTTCGTTAAGTAAATTATTTTGTTTAGTAGTTATTTTTCTTCTGCAAAAATAACAGAGTTGAAAATAATTGCTAACATAATACGTAAGTAGTCTTTTATAGCATCAAAATCACTGCTCTTTTCATTGTGCAAATACATAATGTGAACAGGGGTTGAAACTCTTAAGACGGATGAAAGAAGTCTGAATATAATGTTCACAGAATTTGTTAATATTATTATAGTAATAATTAGGCATTTCTGTTTTATACTAGCCATAGGTTGCCTTCCTTTCATTGGTCCTCATCTAAATTTCAACAAATGAAATAACCTGGAGAGTTTAGAATATCTTGACAAAATCCTAGCAAGAATTGTTTTTTGAAATATGCCTCTATTTAAGTTCCTAAGACTATTTTCATCCTTTAGCTTTGTGCAATTTACATTATATTGCTGTGCATATTACACTATGCACTAGATTTACCTATAATTTCACTACTTTTATTTGAAGGCTTCTCTAAGTCATTTTCAAGACCTGGCCTTCTAGCATTAAGCTCACCCCATGTGCCCACCAGGCTAAGTGGCTTATAATCCTTTTGCCCTGACTTTAGCCTTTCTCCACCTTTAATTTAATTAAAGTCACTTTTTGCTTCTTCCCAATATCCTTTCAATTGGTGTTTCCACATTGTGAAGTAAGCATCTTCAGCAGAGATTATGGTTTATTCCAAAAGGGAGTTAATGAAAATTCACCTTACATGCTTCACTGTGAATAACGATGTTTTATCAGTTTTATAATAAAATGTGCACTGAGCTAAAAAACTGGATTAACCTACCTCAGTATATTTTTCACTCATCCATGCTCATTTGTGGCATATTAAAAATAAGAATTAAAAAATGCAGATGAAAAAATTGCAACTATTGTGATGGCTAAGTGTTTTAGTGATGTATTGAATTAATTAGTAGCTATCAAAAGGTTTTGATTTGTTCCAAAATATGCTTTAAAATTAGGGAAATACCAGAAAATATGCTAATTTATTGCAGAAAACTACTGTATGTCCTACTCTCAGTTGTTTATGTTGAAAGCACAATGTGATTTCAAGTTTATCTAATAATTTGTTAAGTAAGATTGTTTTAAAATCACTAGAATGTAGTTCTATATCATTATAATTATTGGTTATTTATATCAGTGGAAGGAACTTAATCCAGACTTGAACACAGAGTGTCCCAGTGCTCTACC
Organism: Hetaerina titia; assembly: GCA_037158775.1. NCBI lineage: Eukaryota > Metazoa > Arthropoda > Insecta > Odonata > Calopterygidae > Hetaerina > Hetaerina titia. The sequence goes on along the minus strand of CM073769.1, from coordinate 83,307,089 downwards.
TACTGGACGATCACACCTCATGTTCCTCATTTATGATGTCTAGCATAACATGAAACTTTTAGAATTGAAAGTGTCAAGGCCCAGCATTCAGAATGTGTTCTTTCCAGCTGTAACAGTGTAGTCTTTCAGATAGATGTAAGTACCTATGTATCATTAAGATATCAGGAGTGAAGTATAGAGAGGGAGTGAAGAGTATGAACAGTATTTTAACATTTTCAGCACTTTTCTAATTTCACATTGCAACTACCCCAAACCCTTATCATTCATTTTATGGTAGCGATCATCAAATGAGGTGTGCCACCTATGGCCACTCCTGAATGGTGAAGACTAAGGGGCATGAGCTAAGTTCTTTTTCTAATAATTAATTAAGGTTTTTACATAATGTTGAGAATATTTTAATTCTTTAAGGTCTATTGACCATTTAAATATGGAATTTTTGCCAACCACATTTTGATGCTTCATCTACATCCCTTGCTTTCAGAATCTTGACTGTTCCAGAGAATTTTAAATTTCGGCTTCCATAACCTGAGGTGCATAATCCCTCATCAAACTCATTCAAAATTTACTTAATTTTTCCTTGAACCCATTCTTCATGCCATGACATTCACTGGTCGATAACAAGCTAAAGTTTATGAGAAAAACAAAATTTGCACTTTTCCACAGATTTATTTGTAACGTACAATGCGCTTCAGTTCATGGAACCATCTTCAGGTACAAGGCATGATTCAACATGTGATACATCATATTCATACCCATTTGAGGAAGGGGGGAGAGAAAAGAGTGAGAATTAAGGTAGGCAAGGACAATGAGGGTCAGTTTGGAAAAGAAAACACTTTGTTCCGCCACATACACTCCAACATTCACAACCCAGGTCTCGAATTACAAAGTCATCATCTTTGTAAGTCGAAACCTAGGTCGCGAATAACAAACTATGTGTGGAAAAACAAAGCATTCTCCTTTCGATAAGAATCACTTCCACAAAGTGATGCCTCAAATCATTCTAATATGGTCATCATTTGAGAGGATAATGGCGGGTAATTGGTGTCCTGGTGGAAGGGAGGAGGGAAGAATAAAGAAGGGTTAAGCAGGAAGGAGGCATCAAAAGTATAGAGGCAGGTTAAGGGATGAGGTATAAGTGATTCTAAGGTCATTATCAGGGAAGGGCTGTTCAACACATACTGAGAGTGGAGGGTAGGGGGTGGTTTGATGGGAAAACACGAGAAGGGTGGAGTCAATAGGAGAGAGGGAGTTTCACTTTTTGCTGTGGAAACAGGATTCTGAAAAGAGGAGAATGGTTTACAAAAATATTGTCGTTTAAAATATCATTCATATTTAATTTTACAATCTCAATTTGCAATAAAATATCATGTCTTTTGCTCTTGTTTTCGTAGTGTAGAATTTTCGGATTAAATTTACATGAGTGGGATAATTGGAGTAGATACATAGCTAGGAGTGATGTTTCATCAAAATTCCTCCAGCATCTCTCGTGTTCTTTTATTCTGGTTTGGAAACTTCTTCTGGTCTGGCCTGTGTAGCATGTATCACAGGAATCACACATCACCTTTTAAATGCCAGATTGTAAGAGGGGTTCTAATTTGTCTTTTGTTGCGGCAAAGGATTTTTTCCAGAGTATGTGGATTATGAAATGAGATGTTGAATTTCCTATTATAAAATTTTCAGACAATCTTATTTGAAAGATTACCTAAAAAACGATAGATGACACCACATTTTGGGTTTTTCTTGTGTTGAACCAAAGGAGCATAACTGTGAAATGGCTTTAAATTTTAATTTTTTCCTTAAGAAATTGGCGACAATATTTACACTATATCCATTGGATACTGCTATTGATTTTATAGTGTCCAGTTCTTGGTTGAAATTTTTTAATGTTAGGGGTAAATTAACAAGTCGGTGTATCTTTGAATGGAAGACTGACAGTTTCTGGTTCGTGGGGTGGTAGGAATTGGTGGGAATGATCGCATCATTGTAACATGGTTTCCTGTATATGCCAAAACTATGTTTATCATCTATGATAGATATGGAAAGATCAAGAAAGTTCAACTCTTTCCTAGATTCGATTTCCGTGGTGAACTTAATTTTTAGGTGTTGATCATTTTAAAGAATGAGTAAAATGTCTACTTGTCTTATACTTGTACTTCCAGTCCATCAGCAGATGATGTCCAAATAGCGATATCAGATACCCCGCCTAGCTTACTCCTCACTCTCTTCTACCCCCCCCCCCCCTCCCAATCCTTAAACAGGTATAAATTTGATGTATTACATGTTGAATTGTGTCTTGTACCTGAAGATGGTTCAATGAACTGAAACGCGTTGTACGTTGCAAATAAATCTGTGGAAAAGTGCAAATTTTGTTTTTCTTATAATGCCGAACTTCTCCTACATCTACCACCTGAATCTGTTGAATATACAACCTACAGTAATGACTCTTTAAACAAAATTTTAGTCCAAGCCTAGAATAATGTAGGAGACAATATCTATTGTGTATTTTCTTTAAGACAGGTTAGTTCTTTCATTCAGAATCAAGCCTTAAGATAGCTACTGTATATATAATCATCGAATTAAGACATTAGCAGAAAACTATTGCCATCAGAGACAGTACAATCACATGATTTATGCTGTTTCACATACACTCAGGGTGGTTATTCATCTCACAATCACTTCAGCCAACCTTGGTACGATTCTATACACTCCTCTTACATTCCAAGTATCCATTACATAAATAACAATGCCATACCCATTTATAGATGATGGGTCATTCTTATCGGACCTCATCCAGCTATCATGGCTTTGATCACCCAAGAATAAGAAAGAGTACTTGAAGTAAACTTATCCACCAAGATTCATGTATATTCATTTGAAGAGTATTATAAGGTTAAATCATTTCTAGTAGGGTCATATTGTCCTCAATTTGACTTTAAAAATGTACACTTCTAGGGTAATACCTTTAAATTTAGTCTTAAAATTAGTTAAATATTTTATTTATTGATCCCAAAGAAAGAACTTTACAGAAATGTTGTGCGTCACATAAATATTCCATATGTATGTAATGACTTCTGCACCACTATGTAAGTTACTGCACCTCATTCAGCTTCATTTCCAAGGCAATCCCTTGTAAACACTGATGTCCTCTTAGAATATGCAATTCCAGCTGCCATTGGGAGTTTTAAGATCAGGAAATTAGTTTTTGCATGTTATTTTTCATAATATTGATATGAAAAAATTTTACAACTTTTTCATTATTTTTACATTCTTTATATATGTATATATTTATTTGATCATTAGTCAACAGCATATATAGAATTTGTAAAGTTTGGAGGTATCAAGAGTTTTACCTAAATTAGTATGTATTTTTTATTTGTTATGTGAGTGTTAATTTATCATTTTTTGATTACGAAACCATGTTTATATTGTTTTCTTAAAAATAAGTTTCCAAGCTAGGAATCACTGAATAACAACAGCTTGACATTAAGTTTATTTTCCTTAACAACTATTATTTTTAGGAAAAAATATTAGGAGCAACATCATGGTTTAGGTGCACACATATACCTTCACCTGTGATGACATGGTCACAGAATCTGGAAATCACACATTTCAGGGAAAGCTATAGGAAAAACATATTACAAAAATGAAGGTTTTGAATGGGTAGGGCTAACATAAGTAATAACACAGAGCTTGCTGAGGTTCTTGATAATATAATATATGATAAACTTAGGAATATTTTATCATCATGTTTACTATTTCTCTCTTCAAGCATCCTGTTATGAGATAAAAAAAGTAATCTGCGTGTTTGAAAAGTGATATGTACTGATGCCAATTAGTCAATTAGCAGAAAATAATGAAAATGATGCATTGAAAGAAATGTGTCGTAGGTAATTAGGTAATTAAAAATTGAGGTTACATATTGGAAGAAACTCCTCAAGAAAATTATGGAAATTTCAGTGAATTTTACTTTCCAGTTACTATTTCCCATATGAATTAGATTGTGCCTCTTTTGCAATTATTTGTTTGCATTAAAGCAAACAGTAAACGTTTTTCTGTATCCTATGCTTAGCTTAAGTGTCTAATTTGGACAGGTGCATTAACTATGGAAGTTTGACACCTAGGAGATTTTTAAAACTGTGCTAGTCCTTATTATTTTACAAAAACTACATTCACAAACTAATTTGTCACATTCTGGCTATTTCTCTGTTTCATGCTACCTTTATTTTATTTTTAAAAACACCAACATCCATTTCCTTTTTCATAATCATATGAAATTTATAGATATATTTACAATATAGTGTATGAGCCCAATGCCTGTTAAAGATATTTTTTTTCCTCTTCACCTCAAAGTATTAAAATCTATGATATCCATTGATCTGGATTAATCCATATTTTAAATATATTATAATAAATAATTTACCTTTCAGTTTAGTATAAAAATACCTTGGGAAAAACAAATTGTGCACACACAGATATTAAAAATTTTCATAAAGAGTATCACATCAAATATTTCAAAACATTTATGAACCCTATAAATCACCGTAAATGCTTAAATTTATGTATAATTGGAAAATTGAGATCCATTTAACATAATCGCTCACATGTAGCGTGACTGTAAAAAGTTGAATTCCTAAATTATATATTTCCATGAAATTTGAACCAAAGAATCTGGAATTTTATTTAATTCAATATTACACATTCTTTTGAAAACTCAGTCAGTTACAAATAAATTAAATATGTATTTTGAATTTATGTGGAGGTATTAACATTCAAGCTGATGGTTGTCTATATGTTACTCATTTAATGTCAAGAAAATAGTACATGTTACTCATTGGCCATACCTGAGGTATCTTTCAAAATAAGTAGGTACTTAATGTTTTTGTTGTCTTATCTTGTGCATGAATTTGGCATATTTATTTGTAGTGGCAATCAGTTTTAAAAGTTTTTGAGGCGTGTCTGTAAGATACTAATGCTGTGTCTTCCCAAGTTAAAATTATAACTTGGTTTTCAGGTGCATAACCATATTGAAATGAGATATATACTCACCAGTTCACTAAGGCAGAAAAAAATTTTCCATTTACCTAGTTACTTCCCATATTTTAAAAAGGATTTGAATATAATATTTGAGTTGAAAGTCATGCAACTTTGACAAAATCAGAAAGCAGGTGTTGGAATTTTTTGAAAAGTTTTACTCTTGGTTCATGTCTGAAGAAGAATGCCCAAATTGAATTCTGTAATTTTGGTATATTAGTTCATATTCATAAACCTGAAGAAGTTAAACTCGAATAGCCATTAGTAATGTGGATGAAATCTGGAGGATCATGTACTCAGTGTTTACTTATAATTATAGGCTCTCATTATGCTCGTGGTGTGTTTATGTTGTTCATTGAACACCATGACCATTCCTTTTCATTTCAGTCTTCAGTATGTCAACGTCTTGTTTTTGGGGATTCAACTCTTTAAATATATACATCCACGAAAAACTAAGAAGGGATCCAATGTTATTGGTCAAAGTACTTGGACGAGGATGGAAATTCTGCAACATTCATTGCTTCTCCTTGAAGGTATGTATGTACTTGGCAGACCCCAGGCATAACATTTTACATTAATGGTGCATAGCACTTCTTTGTCTCATGCTGATGATTAGCAGCTGATTGCTCTGAAATCATATTCTCTTATGATATTATAGTGTTGGGTTATGATCATATTAAGTGAATTTTGTTACATACAAACAGCTGCATGAAACTTTGAAGCACAATGAGGCTGACACTAACCAAGGGTCATAAGAATGGAATGCTTTTTTTTCTGAGCATTCATTTAGTAGTTATCTAATGGCATAGATATGCAAAGATTATGAGAAGTCAATAAACTTTGAGATAGGAGCTCAAAATAGTTGCTTTTTACATCATTGCATTCTTAAATACTGTGTCATGCATTATCTCAATGTATGCAATTCTCTTATGTAAGTCTGTATGAATTCATGCTATTTGCCACAAAAATCTTCCTTTTAAAATTCGTGTATAAACATCAACATTTGTTTTGGGTATAATAAATTAACTTTTTCATGGCTGGACGGAAATATTCTATTTCATGGTTTTCTAGGGTAAGTTAAATTTTCGAAAAGGTGGGTAAATGTTTCTATAAATTGCACTGAAATAGTTTTTAGAAATAGAATTTTATGCTCAGATAATAAAGTCGTCCAAGAAAGTTTAATTTGCGGCTACTTAGGCTATTTTGAATTTTGATACAATTTCAATAATATGTAAATGAAAAAAATAAATGTGAGATTCATAATCTACAAGGGTTTCTATAATTGAGAAGGAGCTTAGATTTCAGTCAGAAATTACCTTTCCTTCACCATAACTCTTATTTAATCATCATTTCAGTGTAGATTTTAATAAATGCCTGTTCCTTGAATGGGTTTGTCGTAAAGAAGGAACTTGCCAGACTTATTTCAATTAAGTACCTAGCATTAGTATTTTGATTCTTAGGAAGATATGCTATAAATTTGGCATGTTTTCCAGTGTCATTTCTGAGGTATCATGTATCTTTTTACACAAATTCACTGCATGTTAATGGCATTGAGTATTGATTAATAACTTGGTATTTTGTGACTTATTTATAATTTCATATTTTATTGGATTGTGTCTCAGTTTTCCTTTTCTTCTTTCTATGAATAACATAGATATTAATTAAAGAACTGAGATGAAAGAGGCTGTGCCTTTAACATTATGTAGTTTGGTTTTAGTTTATCATCTGTACCCATTTTGAATGAATGTTTAAGCAAGCATGTAGTATGGCCAGTAGAATAAGTTAAAGGTTGCAAAAGCCAAAGGGAAGCAAAACCTGGACCATTCATCTATTTTCCGTGCCAAGATTTTTGTGTAAATTGGCATTTCTCGATATTGTGAGATCTGAGGGAGGCGTGAATCATAGCAAGGGACGGCACTGACTACTCCCATAATGCCTGATGTGCCCATTACAGCTGGATCAGATCCAACACGTCTCATCTGTATGGGAAGAAAAATTAGAAAGTACC